>JAZARR010000008.1:3247500-3847500 GCA_037389465.1 Baylisascaris procyonis
GGTCAACGGATACAACTAAACAATCACTTCTCTAAGCATATATCACAATGCTTGCCTCTCTCGCATATATTCCCACCTGTTGTTTCAATTATTTATTCTCTCATTTTTCGATCTAAATTTCAATTCTTAGGAGCCTTCACAAAAAAATATGATTAGACACGATGTACCCCTTTAGCGATTCGAAACATTAGCGAATAAATTGGACAAATTATACAAATATCGTGCAAACATATGATGTGATAATACAATTATTAAAGGTAAACTGATATCTTATAGGCGCATATAGGTAACAAGTAAATTGATATATAGGGAAAATGAGATAAAATTCGCAAAGAATTGACGAAGCTTGATGGGAATTTTTTTTCGATAGTTTTAAGGCGTATAATATATCGGAAATGAGTGAAATCTCACTTATGCGAATGTAATCGAAAAATGCGATAAATCAAGCTTATCACTATTCGATATGAGATGTGATTGCAATAAAGATTTAGTATGAAAAATTATTGCTGATCACTATATAGTTCAAAAAAACTTTAAGACGTCATTTTTATGAAATTGCTACTTGCTAAACTGAAAGGGCCTTTGTAAACATCACCGATGCAATCTTTAATCCGACCTCTAAATAAATGCTGTTGGATTAAAGGATAAGAAAGATAAGTGTCAGAATATTGTGAAACGATTAATTTCACGAAATAAAATTTGAGAAGGAGAAATCTATTCCTTGGGAATTTCCTTTATATGTCTCGATCTGCATGGTACTTTGACAATAAAAAAAAAAAACTCCTCACTCTTCGAAATTGTTAGGTCGTGATATAGTCCAAGAAGAAATCGTTTTAAGACTTGATGAGTTAAAAAAATATTAATTCTAACAAAATAAATTCGGTATTAAAATCCATTTTAAAGGTTAAAGCGATGAAATATTTCAATTTTTTTTTACAAACTGTTCTTATAGTAATCCAACATCAACAAATACCACTTAGAACCTCAGCAAAGATCAATGAATAGTCTTTTTACCTATCGGGCAAGTGTTCCTCGTTATTATTCTATCATTGCATATTTCATCTTTCTGCTGCAAAAGCATTTCCAAAAAAAAACGAATAAATAATAGCTCACCACAGACATGTAATCTTTGATAAGTTCATCAGTACGATCATCGGCGGATTCACTGCGTGAAGCGCTTGTCGAATCAGGTGGATGAACGGCACGCAGATCGGGATGTGAATCCGTCATACTGAAAACAATTCTCTCAACGACAACATTAATGCACTCAGAGGAAACATTACCACCAGATGTCACAGTTTTATATTCACCTTAACTAGTGATATCGAGCAACATGCATAAGCAACTCCTTCTATCCCAAATTTGCTTATCTCCCTCCATCCTTCTCCTCTCCCTCCAATGCTGCTTAATTAGTGCTATGCAGTATTGCAATCCCCCGCACACATATATACCGCGTAAGACACAGCCTCATCTTGTGACCCGTAGGTGAAGTTCAAAATCTGGGAAGGAGACGTTCTAATATCATCTTTTTATTTTTCAACTTATCCTGTCTTTTCTGCTCATACGTCATCTTTACCGTGCTATAAAAAAGGCTCACCCTGTTGCCCTCTGATATCGTGAATCGTTCAGGTCCCGTATTTTCTACCATTTCACATGCACCAACAAGCTATGGTAACGCGACTAAGTTTCAATGCTCAACAAACCTCAAATTGAAATGAACGGCACAAAACACCACACAATAAGCTACTGAATTCGAAACAAAGAAGCACAAACAGCAACGTGAAGGCATAACCCAAAGACATAAATTCATGTCGGGCCTATCACTATAGAAATGCTAAGGTGATCGGAATGATGACTCTCTGCTATAAACGATTAAAAAAACAGGCGATAACAAGCCCAATATAATGAAGAAAAACGCCTTAAAAAACGTTACTAATAAAAACTTTTAAGGCAGCTGTTAATGCCCATGCATAATGAGAGTAAATTATAGTAAATTTTGCGAATATGCAAATTACTGCTGTTATGTCTAACAAATGCGAAATTGTGCGAAAGCAATTTGTACAATCGGCGCTCAGTACTAGGTTAATCCAAGGAGCAAATAATAAAATGTGAATGAATTTAAGCATTTTCATATTTCAAGTGATCAGATTGCTTTATAAATCTTCAAATTTCTCTGAAGTCGTTCTGATATGAAAGGAAAATCTGATCAACATAAAAACGCGATTTATAGGCACCTTGGAATAGTTATAACTCCTCTGAGAATTGATGGATCAGCATGAAAAACATTTAAGGAGGCAAAAGGATTCTACTACCATAATTAATGCTACAGGAGGTCATTCAATATACGAGTAATACCGAGAAATTATGTAATTTCGGAAAATTAGGAATCTCCTCAACAAAAAATAAAAAATAAAAAAAACATGAGAGATGAAAAACAAATTCGAAAGTGCGTACCTCAGTGACCTACTGCAAAAATCGGCCACGTACATAGCTTAATGCTAATTTACATCTATGTGCAAAACAAACTTAACGCTCGAAAAGAGGGTCCAAGCATAGAGGCAATCGTTGCAAAGTTCTCAAAACACGTAAATAAAACACAATAAAAAACTTACAATAAGGGTCGACTGTTATTTGTTGGTGATACAGATGAGCCAGTCAGCGATTCTGCAAATTGAAACAACTCTAGAAACTTGTCCAGAACCTCGCCATTTCTCTTATTGTCAATATACCAATATCGCAAATAAGCTCCCCTTTACAGGAAACGATTCCTTTCTAGCAATGCCGTGAACTCTTTGAGGTTTCAGGAGAAGAAATAACGAAAAATTGCTTATTTTTATGAGAGGGAAATGTTACACGTTGCTGCTTTATTCAGCTAAAATCCTAAATCAAAAAGGCATCCATAAAACCCTTAAACTCTTCTTCTTCTCTCCCCTTCGCCTAAAACTTTGAGAAATTTTAGGTGCCAGGAGGTTTACTCGGAAACATTTGATCTATAGCATAAAGGATTTGATCGTTGAATTTGGTACCAATCGCCTTCTTATAGGTCATTCCCAAAATAAATATTTGAGAAAGTTAACAGCATCATCTAACTTGTAAATGTGGTTAATTAAATCAACATAACAAGAATAGTTAATTGCCAAATTGAATACTATGCAAAATAATTTCAAGTTGACTTCAAACATTTCACTCTAAAGAACTAGAATGGAACATCAAAGAGTGGCTAAAGGTGAGGAAGAATTCTAATTTTCGAAATTAGAGGAAATAAACAAATGTAATGCGTTGCGGTAAAGGATGGGAAGATAAAAGGGAAATATATTAAAGTCGCATACGCTCAAAGAAAAATGGCCAATATTCATAGCGAATGAGATAATAAACTCTACAGAATGAGAACTCGCAGAAAGTAGACCTGAACTTGTGTACAATTTTCAAAAAAAAATTATAGATTTAATAAAATAAAGCAATCGAAAGAGAAATCACTAGCAATTTTTTTTGTACACTTTTTAATATTTCCTTTATATAGTACTACTGTGATCACAAACTTGAAACATTCAACTTGAAAGCGTCTTTTAGAAGGCGGTGGAAAAAGAGAGAAAAAATTGTCTTAAAAGTAATATCAATAGCAAATGTGGTACTTCAAACTAAAAAAAGAGCAGCGAAATTCCAGCACCGTTTATCAAGAGCCGAATTTCCTCTCATTATTCTTCTTTAATATGCACTACCGTGTGAAGTGAAGAAATGTAGCAACTATAATTATTCGAAGATGGTGAAAATTCGTTCCGCTAAACCGGTTGAACATTCACCCTTGATGATGAAACGAGAAAATATTTCAATAACAAGGCATTACTTTATATAGTTTGCGGCATCACTTAATGGGTGTACTGCTTTGGGTAAATTTACAAATCGAATGTAATTGAGTGGGAAACGTCATGGAGACGACCTTCGAAACATTGCGGCGTTATATCACTCATATTCACTCAAATCAACTATTTCTTCATAGATCAGATCTCACGGGCAGTCAAGCTCCTCAATAAGACTGCAAAGAAATTAGCAGCCGTGAGAGAAAGAGAGAAAGGGAGAGAGGGAGAGAGAAATGACGAGCGCTGATTGAGATCACAATGTTTTACCAAGCACCAAAAGCACCTGTCCCTAGTGTATCCGTCAATAAGCCATGAAGCATCTATTCAATTTGATGTACTGCCTCCACTTCAATGCACATATTTCCTTGATGTTTAAACGCAAATGAAATGTTTATACACCATTTTCAGCGTGAGATTTATCGCCAGAGCCATTATTAAGTTAGACATAATAAAGTTTAGAAGTAATGTCTGAGCATACCCTCTTTTTAAATGGATGAACAAACGAATACCGCATTCCTTTCAACTTGCACCATAGTTAAACTGAAATAATTCGGGAAAGAATGTATCCTCATCGGGACAGCAAGCGATCGAGGTTCGAGCCTCCTATGCTTTTTGGACTCATCATTTCTAGCTCTCCCCTCACATCACCTCTTGTTTTTTAAAAGCACGAGCTCCATCTAAATAAAAAAGAGAACCCATCAAAATCAACTTATCAAACAAAGAACCTAACAAAATCAGGAAGGTCTACGAATAGCGATGAATTCAATGTTGTCCTAAAATGGAACATTGTCCTCATGTTATTGTTTCATTAATCAAAAACAGAACGCACAGCACAAGATATCATCGAACAACGATATTTAAAGAATGAATAAAAAACGAACTGAGTGGAGTAGATTTGAGTTCGTAATTACTCGCCGCTTCCTTGTAAATCTGCGAAAAGCATTGTCCAAGTACGTTGCATATTTTTTCAGCGATATCCTATAATACAAACATTTAAACGCCGCTTAAATTCTTTAAGTAATTAACCAGAAAAAATGATCAAAAGTGAAATAAATCAGCGAACTGAGTGCGTTAAACAATCGTGGAAGAGTTCATCCTCTTAAACACGTTGACACATCTTGGAATTTTTTTTTCCTGGAGACGAGAACTTGCTAACAATTAAAAACGACGATTGCTTGGACAAGCGGAAACCTATTTATTGTGAAACTGATTTGTTATTCTTTTAGATGTTTCGAGGGAAAGTAAATAAAAATGATAACTTTTGATCAAATATAATATTTGCGCAACCACAATCAAAAGTCACAGTTAAACACTGTTTCTACAGAAAAAAGCTTGTAAATGAAACATAAAAAAGTAGCGTCCAGGAAAGCACCAGTTTATGCAGACCTAGGAATATTTGCTAACCTGGGTACATCGCTAATAAAAAACAGAAAGCTGAAGACAAAAAAACAGAAATCTACGCTTTTTCTTGTCGCTTTGCGCAATAATTCACTTCACCGAAAAAATTCTTTCCGCATTCTTTAGTGCTAAAAATTGCTCTCGAAATTGCTGTTTTGAAGTTATTTTGAATGCTTCTTACAAAATTTAATTGTGTACATAAAGGACTTTACGTCATTGTTATCTCAGTATAATACTTTTACCTTTTTTGACCTATGGATCATAATTCCTTTATAAAACTTTCAAAACATTGTACAATTTTGTGGAGCAAATTAAAAAGTTTTATACACCAATGTTCCTTTTTTTTACCAACAACTTTTTTTTTCCTTTCACACCAATGGTTTTACACCAAAAAAACTTTTTCTTTTGGAAATTCGGGTCACAAACAAGAATTCCACTGCCGAATTATCCTTCTATCTAGAGCCGCCAGCGGTTATCTTCGGCGCTTCTATCTATAAAAAACGTTTCCTTTTCTTAAAATAAAGCCGCGAACATTGCAAAATTCATTTTGTACTACGTTGCTCAATGAAGAGTAATCAAAATCGAATGCAGCCAGGATGAGCGAGGCACTAGGCGCGAAAGACCGCAAGAATAAAAGAGCCACTCTGTATCTTCGTATTTCAGCTCGTTTCTAGTTTGAACAAAGTCTACTATCAACATCCTCTATTACCTCATGAAATTTTTCTGCTCTGCGAGCAGCAAGACTTTTCTTCAAGAAGAGTAGAATAAGAAGGTACTCGCCCCGATCACAGAAACTTTATGATCCTCAATCTCGAACTATTCGTTCTGGTTGAGGAGTACACGGTTTCGATTGTCAGATCCTACAATGTCTCCACAGTGTCGTAACTTTTCTCAGCCCGAGACGATTCGGAATTTTAATAAGTTCTGAAGCTCAACAAAGTTCTCGAACTTAGGATCGGAAATCAGGACTTTCCGCTGAGCATTTTGCTTCAGAAGCACCTTACGATTCATGGAGTTCTAAGAATTTTCATAACGGCCCTCAACGGTCGGGGTCCTCAAAGTTTAGAGCGTTGCGAGCGTGTTCAGAAAGTGTTGAACCCCAAGACATCCCGAACAGAATTCTCGCCTGCCCAGACCTTGTTCTTAATAGGGATCCTCAAGGGTGCAACAAAAAACTTCCCAGCTGTAATGTTATAAACACAATCAAACAGCGCCGCTGTTGGTGACAGTCCATTAGTAGACTTGTAGTGGCTGGACTAAATGATATCACTATAGTCATCCCAATCTAGGCAATCAAAGTTATTCTAGTCATAGGCACATCACCATCTTTCTATCATCAACACAAATCTGAATTTGAAGGATGTGGGGAATAAGAGATATTCCCTTACCACCAAGCGGTGCACCCAAAATTTAGAAAATTCCCTCCCCTTCCGCTTGCGACGAATTTATGATGGATGGATTCTGCACTTTGCATGCCACACTTTTTTTTTGCAACATCTATCTCCTTCCTGTTATTCGTTTCTTTGGGTCCAAAATTACAGTAGTTTTCTTCCGCAATTTCTATCCAATATACCTCACTTTTTTGGATAAATAAAAGTAAAAACTTTCAAAATCGTTCATCTTATTGCCTTTTTTTGAATCCATTCTGGCAGTGCTAAGTGCGGTTCAATCCTTCTATGAAGTTGCCCAATAATAGAAATTTCTTTTCCACATTCATATTCACACTCCCACCTGAGAAAATTAGGAAAATGACTTAAATGTGACGTCGGCGAAATTTTTTCTACTCATATATTTTGAAACAAAATGAGCGTCAATCGACCGGATTTGCATCGAAATGCCCAAATCTGCGCTTTTATTTTCTCTTGAGGAGATTTTTTTGTAAGAGAGAGTCTCGCCCGAAAAACGCTTTCCCCTTCCGCCAAAAAATTCTTAACGGTTTGCCTTCGTCAGCACAAATAGCCTATCTGAGAGTTAATTCGTGCTCGTCAAAAGCTTAAATTTTCAATGAGAGGCAAAGAGGAAGGGCAATTCATCATCGGCGAAATAAACTATTCAATTGTAATTCATTTGCAAAGCTGTTAATTGCATAGCAATTCACTATTCCACTGTGTCCGCCCATTACACTACTAAGTATGATTTTAAACGAAACGGAAAATAAAAACAAAAATAAAGAGCAAAAAGAAACCGCTGTTCCACAATAGACGACAGCCAAATCGAATAGATCTCGATTTGTTGATGAAATATCACCAATTTTGATGGGAAGAATATTTTCACATTCCTCACGTACAAAACCCACCGATGCTATTGAATGGATGGGTACGCACAATAATAATTCCTGAAATAATTGAGTTTCTCTGCCTCTCTCTTTCATACTCATCTCTCATAACTTTTACGATTAGATATCGAAAACGGAACGATGATCCTTGACCTTCACTCTACTTCATTCCGCTCATAGATACTGCTCCGGGTTAAGATCTCCTAGTGGGAGACGGAGTCCATTTTTGAAACGATTGTATTTTAAAGATAAGGTGACGCTGAGAGGAAATTATATGGCGAACTCAGTGGAATGATCTCAGCCGAAAGATTGGACTAATCTAGACTGCACATCAAAGAAGCTTGTACTGTATAGGTTTTCGCATTCACCTAACCTAGATAAACAGTTAAACAAGTTACCAATAAACGGTATATATGCAAAGTTATGCTATCGTTCCAATAGACGGTAAATATGCAAACTATTTGACTCACTATTTACCGAAATTTTCAGTAAACGACTGCTTTTTCTTTAAACCAATCGGCATAAAACTAATGCAAACGGAAATATTTTCTTTTTTAAGATAAAAGACCAATGTAAACGATGAAAGATGATCAATCTTATGACATATAGTAAACGCGGGAAAACTTCATAAATCTAGTTGCATCTATTCTCAAGTTGTGCTTTTACAAGGAAATTTGCCAAAAAGGGGATGAGCTAGAGGCAAACTTCTAAACGAGCGCAAAATTGGTAAACGTTGAAAAACGAGTTTCCGATCGGCTAATTTGAATGCGTAGAAACAAATGAAGCCATTAGCTATACTCTATTCGGAAGTAATTTCTTACGAAGAATTGATGCGTTCTGAATTGCATAACAATTTTAATTTTTACGTTTGAACCAGAAATTAGTAAAACTAATCGCATTCATTACTCATATTCTCATTTATCCTCGTTAGTTAAAATCCACGTTATGTCACCTCTGGATTTAAGCTTCTTTTCTAGACAGCTTATTCATATCATCTAATTTCTATTATATTATCACTTTATGGCTGCAAGTCACGACTTGCAACTTAACGATCAGAGTTTGACTAAGTGAGTGGGAATCATTCTACGATGAAAAGTTCAAAATCGTTCGAGATTCGAGGTTTCGAACTTCAGATGGATTAAATTTATAGAAGCTTAAAACAATGTTCTTAGAATTCCGACACTCGGTTAATACCAAACAATTTTGCAGGATTTTTGAACTTTTTGGAAGATAATACTACCCCAAACTAATATTAACAATCTGTTACGTCATGTTTAGCGGAAAAATAATATTTCATTTTCAAGACTTATTCACCAATATTCACAGCTTGAATATAACGAACATTTCACATCATCAACGCTTTCAATCTAAAAAAAAAAATCCAATGAAGGTGACATTTGAAAAACTAAACGCTTCAATCGATGAACAAGTGGAAAGAGTGAGAATACGGTTAGCATTTGTAAGATTATCATTATTGATTTCCAAGTTTAATGCAATGGATGTGCTTTACTTTAAAGATTTTTTAATGGATTTTGCACTTGTGATTTTTGACACCTAGAAGAAAATTATTAGATAAAACGATAGAGGCAAAGCATAGGAGGCTGAGTTTTTCCAACCAAGACGTTTGGATATCGACTGCCAACATTTATTTCAAGAGTGGAATCATATATAAATGATAGGATCGTAGAATATGGTCAGTGTGAAATAAAACAAAAAGATAAACCCTCGAAATGTATTCGCAACAAGCAATAGCGAGAAAAGCATTAAAAGCATTAGTGAAGCCAATAGAAAAAAAATGAATACCCCATTTTCTAATGCATTCACAGATATTGAGCAAGTATCGACTCGTAGCACCGCATCGGCCGCAAAATCCCTCGTTCTAGGAAACGTTTTGATTTGACCATCCAACTGTAATATTCCATTATTGCAAAGATAGAGCACTGAACTGTACTTGCAAAAAATAGTAATAAGGGAAGCACTGAAAGCGCTAATAAAGCAGAAATGAATACTTCATTCATCAATGAATTTATAGATTTTCACAGGTGAACTATGCTAACTATAAAGTGGTCAGGCCAATAGAATACGTTAACAGAGACAACTAGCTCCGAGTCAACCATATACTTAGCTAGTTCTCGAAAGAACAGCAGATTATCTCTCACTTCTTCCTTCTGTTCATCCTTTATTGAAAAGGTTTCACTAAGACTGGCGTTCTTTATTTGCTCGAGCAGGCAAACACAATAAATATGTTATCAGTCTGCCAGCGGAGAACAACAGATGAAAATCATTTGCATATATTATCAGCATTCAACATAGTGTTTGCTCACTCTTTCTTACCTCATTTCGATCAATGACTGCAAAAAGCCTATTTCAACGGACGGCATAACCATATTTTAGTACTTGTTCACTTTTGACTGGATTAGATACGAATGACGTACAGTTTGACACCGATATTAAGGCCAGGAATAACGATAAAAAACAATGTGGAGCAGGGTCAAGTAAGTGTCGACCCAGCTTACAATTTTCGAAAATATTAATTTTTTCAAAGCTTTCTGAGATCCCAGGTGAACAACACATCTCAATATTATTTATGGAATCATTGCGCCGTTTAAAAAAAATTCAATAAAAACAAATAGGTATTACAGAAGATGAATAAAAAATGAAGCTGATGCGATGACTGACTTTGGCCTGATCGAGTATTTTCAGAAGACCGGTCCGCCCACTCGGATCGATATCTCCACGAATATCTTGCACCAGACCAGCGTACTGAAACATACTCAGTTCACTTGTAAATTTTCGGAAGTATATATTGGAATGGACATAGACAAAGGCAAGAATCCAATGCTCAATAAAATATCTTATATATTAAATCTCGATGAACCTTTAAAATTATAGTAACAAATATTGAGGAACACAAATCAGTATAAAATCATTGGCGGCACTTATTGAAAACTTTTGTGACTGCAGGTATTACAGGTTTTCACTTATTGAAAAACTTTCAAATATTTGAATGTGATTACAACTTTGGAGGTATATTTGTGCAAGGTATATTTGTTTCACTTTCTCATAGGCAGGCAGAGGAGTGGAACTATGGGTAAATATTTGACGGAAATACTTCGGAGGTGATCTTCACTAATTTTTCATTGAATTACTATTTACTAACATATGATCAAAAAGTTTGAAATTATAATAGAGCATTTGATGAGAATATTCTTCTCAGTCATTCAACGAAGTGAATTTCATCAGGACGAATATTGGAAGGATTGTTCTGAAGGTAACAACAATCTTTCGCACTTAAAACCATCGAAGTAATTAATTTCACATTCATAATTATTCAAAATGCACAACAATATGTTCGGATTTTAATCGAAAGGGTTTAAATATTTGAAAATTCACTGCAATAAATCGATTGATTTCCGCACGACATATTATAAAAAAATTTTTCAGCAATTAAACGAAAACTTATTTCGAGGATAACAAATCTGTTTTAGATTTGGGAATTTTGTGTAATAAATTTCATTTCATATTCTTGTGATAAAGGTATTATCGGCCAAAAATTTCTTAGCTGTTATGTTACTATAATGTGTTTTGCAGACGCAAAATTTGCAAAAGCACATAAAAATTTTCAAATTTGTAGAAGCATATAAAAACTTTGTTCGCTGTTAGTGCAGTGAAAGTGATACAAACATAGTGCGGTATTTGGATTACAACTCCCCTTCTCCTCCCCCACCCCGTTCATAGCCGAATAAATCTCCCAGATTTCTTGGAGAAGCAAGTTTCGCCTTGCCTTCAGTAAGCATACCTTTGATCACAAAACTTCAAAAGAAAGGCTCTTTCCGTAAAGTGGCAAGTTTGATAGGCTGTACTCTATTGTTTTAGCCTATAGAAACTTATCGAAGTTTTATCTAAGTTGCAAGAGTTTCATTTGAGAGAATACGATACGAAATTATCAAAAACTACACGGCAATAACAGCTGTGATTGTGAGCAATCTTTCGCCACTTTGGAATGTTATTCGTTCGCTCAGCAGTGAATCTCTTTTTACCTAGGCTGGTAAAAAGTTTGATTCCATAATGCCCTTTAAAGCGTGAGAAATGATTTAAAAACAGGAAGTATAATATAATAATTGCAATAATATTTCGCTGATATTTTACCGAATTTTACCGACAGCCATCGAAATGGGGATCATCAACCAGTCGATAAACAAATGCTGATAATGAACAGGTGGAAGCAAGTGGGGCAAAAAAATGCATCATATGGACTACTGCCATATGCGCTCTTGCAATTGCGTCTCTTCGCAGTGGCATAAGTTTAAAAAGCATATTAAAATTTAAATATAACTTACTCAACTACGCAATTCCAATGCTCCACGAGAGATTCGTTTTTTTTAAATGCTTTTCTGCAAATTTGAGTTCCGAAATGTGATTTATTGCAGCGTTATACGTTTTTTCGCTTGTTCTAATTGAATGTTAGGGGTGAGAAATTTAGCCCATATAGAATAGGTTGATTTCTATAAAATTTACACTTACAAGGCGGAATTTTACAGTTGTCAAGTTGAAAACAAAAACGAGATCTTAGTACAGCAGTTATAACGGCAGTAGGATTGGTGAGACTATAGCTGCAGCTGTAATATATTTTGGCATTTCCAGATAGCGTTTCGCGATTGCAGGATCGCATATGTTATTAGTTGTTATAATATGTTATTCCATCTCTTTCCTACTCAATTGTTGAAAATATGAGCCAGTCGCCTTTAAAATGCCTACAAATTGTGCATCGCAAACGTGTCTAAAGCGCTTTTCGAGGGTGGCGAATCAACTTTCATCGCTGTATTTGAACCATTTCGAGGCTAAAAGTATCCAAGAGACAGATAAGCACCGATGAAACGTGACCTTGTTGTACAACATTGAGCTGCTCGATGTGATCTTATCGCGAAATCAAAGCTAACCAATTTCTCAATTAAGAAATAAAATAGAGCAGCATTTACTGGATAAATGAAGAGGATAATGTATGCTCCCCCTCCCCACCCCCCTCGGCTCATAATTCATTTTGAGTAATATACCGTCCTTTTTTCAGTGCCAATCCAAAATTATGTTAAAGCTTCATGAGTGATCACTTTCTTACGAAGGTTCATATTTTTGTGGAAACTTCAGAGCTTTATATTCCGAATGAGGGTAAGGCAAGCTGTTGATAGATATTTGAACAACTTAACCGCCATAGATGCCGGTATTCCACGAATGTACACAACTACACAGTGCAATGATTGTGAACAACAATTATTGCCAAATAGAAAGCCAATCTTATTGCTTTATAATGAATTTCATGAGCTGCGCTATTAATGGTAAGTTTCCCCAAACGAAGTAAACCATAGGGGCTCATAACAGTTCCCCAAGCGAAGTGAACGAACCTATGTGGCAATAAACGGGATTACAGGGGCTATTACAGGGGCTGGTAATAAACGGGATTGCCAGTTTCAGCTAGCTGGTAATGAGCTCACATATTTTGTGGAAACATTTTTTATCATATGCAAAATCCTAAGCTTTGCTCAGCAAATATTCCCCCTCAAGTAAAAAATACCCAGTTTGAAGTGACTGTATCAGCCGCTCATCAATAGCGCTTTAAAAAAGTGGCAAGACTGAAGGCCGATTGAAAGAAAAAAATATTGTGAAAAAAGGAAATACGCCCACCGGATGCGCAACAGCGGAAACAACAACGCATTGTGAATATTAAAGGAACATGAAACGCATAAAACGATAAATAATGTGCTGACACACATAGATGATGGCTGTTTACGGCTAGCGATATTACGTTTATTTGCGGCCGACCGGCCGCTTGCGCACAACGAAGACCCTGTCGCTATATGACGATGAACCGCTTCTTTTCCTCATTCAGTAATTTCCTCGCTATCGAACCCTTACGCGCTTCACTGAGAGCCTAATCCTCCTCCTTTAACTCAATCGCAAATGCCGTCCTCTTCGAGATCGTTCTATCGGAGAAATGATACTAGCAAAAATGAAAACACACTAGAAGGTCATCTACTTCAAATTTGCTATGAGTCACTCTAGAACCATTTCGCAGCTTTACTAACTGAACAGCAGTTTCAGCACCGACACCATTTCGCCAACTGCATCAAAAATAACACACCAGGGTTCCAGAAAGACGATGGACTTTCCAGACAGACAGACAACCTATGGCAGCCTGACAGGAAATGACGAATGCAAGAGCATTCGAAAGAACGTAAGTTGAGTTCGACTGAAAGGAAGTATAAAACCTTTGTGAAATAAAGAAATTTTGGCGTAACAAATGCGCAAATAGAATGACAACTCAACATTCCTATCAGTGAATATTAGAGCTTCTATTTTACGAACATGAAATTCTATTCAGATCCGACAGATGAAAGGAAGAATTGAAAAGCAGTGGGTGCTAATGGAAGCGGCAAAATGAGGCGACATAGATTTAAAATATTCTAGCTTGATATAATGGAATGGAAATAGACGTGCAGCAAGAGGACGACATACTCCTTCTCGCTGATATTTTGATGATATATATCTGTTCTTTGAGGGGACCAAACGCCCTCTATGTTCACAAATGAAGAGTTCTTTGTGCCTGAGGTCGGAGATTAATAATCTCAGAAAAGGCAGGGGGAATGGTGGAGGGGATAGGGTGCAGCCCCCCGGTGGAATTCTTTTGATCTGACTTATGCACTCTAAATTTCCAATCTAAACATCTAAATTTCCAACCTTCCATAGCAACTTTTGATCTGTAAAAAGCAACACTATTTTTGTAAACAATGCTAATACAGAAGGTCCCTCTCCCGTTATTTTCCCTTTGGAATCTCAAAATATTCACTCTTATTGCCTTCAACAAAAGGCCTTATTAGCTGAATCAACACTAAAACTCTTCTAGGTGAAGGTTTTGGGAACATCATCAACCACCGCATTTAATGAAGGTGCAAGGTGAGATCAAAGATCATTCAATGACAAAAACACAAGTTGTCCATAACGCGAGAGATGTCCTCGAATGCATATAAGCCCCTATTATTTGCTGCACAGAATAAACAACCCATTTGCCAGCTACGGAACGGCCCTTACATGTGAGTGAGTGCACAATTCCTCGTCCTGGCGAGCTCTGACTCCATGAATTAATCTGTAGAAGGTGATTTTAGATACCCTTTAGGGGAAGGACAGGAAATGTATGTTTCCTTCCTTCTGCTTCCCTCCCTCCCTCCCTCTTACCCCGGAAGATGTGAAGGGTATATCATTTGATATATGACATCAAGAAGAAGAAGGTATGAGGGTAAACAATGGAGCAAAGCAAACAATATGTTTACAGTATGTTTATAGCAAACAATATCAATGAACACAATAAGAACAAGAGAACAAAAAAGACAACAACAGCAACATTCGTCATTGGTGAAGAAAAGTGATTCTTAAGTGAAAATGTGAGTATAACAAAGAGATACGATTTCATATGACTCAGTATTCTTTCTATTATCGCAAAAATTTCACTTCGATTTATGTATGTTACTCGGAATAAAATACCGAGGATTATAAAGATTTTCCTAACAAAGTGAGGAGAGTTTATCGACGAAGTGGTCTAATTGACGCAAATCGCTCTTGTGATCAAAATTCTGGTGAGCAATAGCAACAATTTATGAAACTTTCGATGCTAAATTTATTACTTTTACGAGTTTTATAATGGAAAGGGGGAAGACCTTATCGAAGGCGAACGGGTACACAGATGGGGACATTTTAGAGACATATTTTATCGAGGAGACATGCAAACATAATAGTACCGTAATGAGAATGAAAAAAAAAGAGGAAATAAACAAATCTATGCACTCAAAATATGGTCGGGAAGAGAGTGGAGACGAACAAGAGAAGGGACAATATGTGGCAGTAACAATATGCAATGAATACCTGTGTTTAAATCCTGCCATTGCTCACGCTATCCGTCAATTTTAACGGTGTATCTAGTGATGCCGTCAAAACATTTCAAAAAAAAAAAACTTCGTCCGCTAGCGTATTTCGAATCATTCAAAAATAAAAGTGCAATACATATACGGCAAAACGGTGCATGCGGTTACATACGTCTGCGCATGTGTGCGTATGTCTGTTCAGTAGTTTCAACTCTGAAACCACTAAAGACAAATTTAAGAATTTCGGACAATATAATGTGCACAATTTCAGCACACTTACATTAATTTTTAGATCAACTTCGAAAGAAGTTATAGAAGCTAAAATTGTATCCTGCAAAATTAAGCAGCCTTTTGCAAAAAGATGTTGAGTCATGGAAGAATTGAAGCGTACCAGTTCAGCTGAAACGATATGTATTGTTATAATTCTATTCACCGAACAACCAGTTCTATGAATTGGAAACAAAATGCTCGTAGTAATATGTAAAGATTCGTTTTGTGCAAACCAATAGGTGCAAAACAGAAGCTAGATTAGTTGCAAAATTTGTGCAAATTTTTTGCCACCTTTAAGTGACGGTAACTCTCTCTTCTCGGCAAGATTTGACGAATTTCAATGTTGCCAAAGAAAGTCATTCATTGGGAAGCATTATAAGCACTGAAATTTTGTTGCTCTAGTCTAAGTTGTTCTACCACAAGCGGCTAGACACATAAATGCGCATGAAAGAATCCAAGGAATTCCCACTGCAAATGCAAAGCTTGCGAAAAACGCATAAAAAGGAATCTACTATGGAGGATTCATATATACGACCGGATAGTTAGCAAAATATTAGCACATTATGCGTATGCTTTATTATTTGCTGGCGATATATGCAGTTGATTCGTCTAGTGAGCGGAAATGCACAAGCGCATATCGTGCTGATCCACTTGTCAGCTTTTTGCTCTTCGAAAAATACAGTCAAAAACATTCAAGCAAACGATACAACGAATGAAGTTGAGCAGCGGATCAGTTCTTTGTTCGTCAACCCCTCTCCCCAACACTTTCACCTAATTGAATCAGCGTAATTACGGGTGCGATTTTTGGTGCAATCAGGTAGAATGTACTTTTGACGCATCATCACACATCACTGAGCAGATGCCGATTGATAAAATGACTCAATTCTATTGAAAAGGCTTCAACGTGTTATCGAGTGAGAAACTGTCAACTGTACTATATGTAAAGTGTTAGGTGCCATTCTCTGATCGATTGAATTTCGAATGAAGCCGTCAAAAATACGAGCATCCACGCCCATAGAAATGTCGCATTTTTGAGGAGCTATTCTCTTTCATCGGTTAGAAAATTTGCCTTCATCACCAAGCAGTTCCTAATCAACCTTCCACTATCTTCCTTTTCGACCGTCATCTGTTCGGAATACGCCCCACAATTCACGAATTAGTGAACCAAGTCAATTTGTTCAGAAGCCGCATCTTTCCCCTCTTATTAAACTCCTCCTCCTCATCATCACTCCAAAGCCTATGCCGATTTCGAGATGGATCGAGCACTGTAAGTTGTAGGGTCTATAAATGGTTAAATATTGGTGGGCAATACTCGTAAAATTTGCATACTAACACTGATATTCCCTATTTTTACAACTACTCTCCAACTTGAGAAGATGCTGATCGCGAAATATTTGCAGAAACTGAGTAACGATAGTGAATAATAGTAGCCAAGTTCTGTAGTTTCCAGTAGGTGGTAGATTACTCTTTCAAGAGACAACAGTTAAAATTATAGTTATTTTGCTTGCAAAATAAAAAACAATCAAACAATAAAACTAGATAAAAGAAGTAAAGGAGATGCGCGACTATTATGATCAGAAAGCCGATGTCAATTAAACAATAAAAATTCTTTAGTTTTCCGGATGTCTAAATGCTTCAGGCGATTAGTGTACGTCAAGACACTATAGAGAGTGAGATGACATCAAGGGGATGTTCACTGAACGCTCTCATGCCTCGAAAATGAAAGGAATTATAAACCAAAAATGAAAGCCAAAAAATGAATTAAGATTGAGACTTGGAGGAACAATTGAAAGCTATGGGTTTGTGATAAATTACGTCGATCTGAACAAAAGAATCTTACAAATCAAATACGATATCAGAGAAAATATCAACGGTCATATGACGCAAAAGAAATCGAACTCAAGATGCCAATAATACAGGCGATTTTAGAACGGATATACGTAAACGAATTTCATAGTTCAGACTGCATGGACCGGAAAAAGCTTTTCGAAATGTTTGCAAATTTGCACATCTCCCAACATCTCAAAATAGCGACAACATTTAAGAACAGGACGATATTAAGCCTTGAAAGCATTCGTGCAATGTTAAATACAGCTATACGGAATTACATGTAGAATGCAATTTTCTATCTAAAACGCTGTAATTGTCATCGACTCCCAGTGAATCTTCCAATGCAAAGATTCATCATTGAGCACTCCCAAATTTCAAACAGAACTGGCAGTAAGAATCAGAATGGCGGATATTCCTAATAGGCAGCTGGCTAATATGCAACAAGTGAATTTTTTTACTATTAATATCGAATAATCAAACACTGAACCATTAGACAAGACGAGCTAAATCACACTGAAGCTCTCTAACACCTATAAAACGACACTGTACAAATCTCCAGATTATCGGTAAAACCTTACAGTTATTGATCAAATCATCAGTACCTCATTCATGTATACTACGAATAAGGTAGAGCCTGACAGGTCACCATGTAAAACGCCACTAGCGATACCACATGATTGGGCACGGAATTCGTCCACTTTAATTCGAAAGTTTCAGCCACTCAGAAAATAGTGTAACCAATTTAGAAGCTTCCCCAACATATCGTAAGAGGAAAACCTTCACAAAATTTTTTCATGGTTCGTGGTATCAAATGCTTTGGCGTAGTCGATATGTACGACAACACACCGAGTTCGATCATTCAACACCCAAGCTCAGTCATTGCAACTGCTCAATAGTTGAGGAACTCTTGACATTTTTTTAAGAAATCAAACTGATTCGGGTTCAATGAGTTGTTTCGAATTCATGACTCTGCAAACCGATGATAATAAAGAAATAGGTTCCCGATTAGCAATTTTGTTTAAAGGCGGCTTCTTGAGCATTGAGGAGACTACTGCAGTCTTCCAAAAGGAAATCGTCGAGAATAATGACAAGAGATAACAAATACCACCAGGCAACCATTTCAAGAGAACACCCTCAAGGGTACACGATTCATCGCTAAGAGATCTGAGAGCCTTAGCAACGTTGGCAACATTAATGCGAAGATCCTCAAGGGTCATTGTTGCCAGGTTGGTTTTTTTTTTTTGATCAATTTAATCTCTAAGATGCACTAAAAATTTATAAAGATTGATAGATAAATAGGCATGCACTAAAATCTATGTCTTACTTCTAAAGATAAGCATAAAATATTGAAGCAAATGGCCGAAACATTCGACTTTTCATTCATTTCAGCACAACGTGATCAAAATGTTGCAAAATATGCAAATTCGAGAAGAAAACGGAGAATTCCCGCTTATTCGTTCATCACATTGATTTTAAATGTAAAGAACTTTCAACAATGGCCGCATTGTTGTGCACGGACAATTGCTACATTAATTATGCGGCAAGCCGATCCGTTAATCACGATGTTTTTGCAGAGGTAAGGTTGGCGTAGAGCAAGGTTGGCTATGGGGAAAAAAAAGAGAATTGGGGTTCGATATGGGCTTTCCCATTCCATCTTCGATTTGTACGTAAAATGATGGTAGATGATTCATTTTTACGATGGGCATAAAATCGGCTACATATGCAAATATGAGCAAAAAGGAAAAGCATACGTACAATCGGTAGGTTTATTTGCTTAGTGAGATAAAAAATTTGACTTCATATGTGATGCGTTGAACAAGACAGGTGATTAGAATTAGGATCTACCTTGTCTAGAAACGATGAAAAAAATAAACGATGAAAAAAATAATATTTTGAGTAAAAAATGGAGAGGAAATGATTACTAAGCATGTAAAATAGGAAATTTATTAACTGATGGTTAACGAAAGAAGGAATGTGCGCATGCAATGAATGAATAAAGTACTGTTGAATACGTCGAGAGAAAAAAAAACTGACAAATATTTAGTAGAAGGAAGACAAAGGTTGGCGGACATTCACTGAAGGAGAACGAATGAACGTCAAGGAAAAAAACTTTTCTTTTTAAAAGCGCATTCAAACAGAAGAGATAAAAATAAAGAATCGATATATTCCGTAGGGTTCGGAGGAAAAAATATTGCACTAAAGCTGAAAATATTGGTTGCCACCGAAAAAAAATGTTAGCTGCCACAAAATTACAATCACAGCAACGAGTGATGTCATAACGACCTGAATAAAACCGAACATCAGTAAACGAGGATAAACGTTCATCAGAATTTGCATAGATCCGAATCTCCAGAATTCTGAGTTTACGAAATGGTACTGCTTATTTTATAAAGTTGGTCGACGGCAAGCCGCATTCATTTATAATATGATTGTCATAATCGCGGTGCTAATTTTTATTTATTTTTTTCATCACCGACTATTGTCTGCACTTAGGTTTAGCGTTACTGATAGAACTTTGAATTATTTGATAACGATCGCTTAAATCAATCAGAAAACGGAAAATCAGTGATCCACGGGCCTCATACCGTAGAGATGCCACAGTAGAATATCAGTTTATAGTAAACTCACATATAATCTCTTCCTTTTCGTGTTAGGACCTGCTAAGTAGAAGAACAATCCATACGCATCTTACTTTTCGTTATTTTACAACAGTTTAGCTTTTAAAATGTCCCGGTCTCCAAGGTGCCAAGTAACTACGTAGATTTAATTATGCTACGAGAAGCCGAGTCTGCGTGAACAAGAGAGTAAGAACTTTATGCAAACGCTCATTTGAAATGACCTTTGACCGCCACTAAGCATTCGAAATAGCTGCAAAATCTTGTTAAGAAGAAAACCTTTGCGATAATTTTTGAATATATGTTAACGGAATTATAATATGAGAAAATAATTTAAATTAATTCAATCACAGTTAATTCAAGTTTTCACAACGATTCCCAAAATAGAGCAATAAACTGAGCGCAACAAAATGCAACGCAACTAAATGCAACGGTGAGATTAAAATTACCCGTAAGTAAAATGAACCGATGAAAGTTGTAAAAGCAAGGAAATTTCTCAACGGCGTTTGAAGAGAGATGACAAGATGTATTCAGAAATATCGAAGCATACCTGTTGATCGCTTCCCTATCGAATTCGCCGTCTTTCTCAACTTCCCATTCAATCATAATTATTAGCGTTGCCTTTGCGTGATCGAATCGATGCATTAATGCCTATTGAAATGCGTCGTAGGCGCCATTATTTTAGCACAATTGACAGCATCTCTCCCTATATCCATACTACCATATACAGACTATCCCGAGTCACATCAATATTTGCGCTTTCTCAGCGCTTCTCTTTTTACTCATAAAAGCCGTTTCATCACAACCACCACATCGCCGCAAATTTCCCATCACCTTTTATAATTGTTTTTGGCGAACAGCATTACATCAACGCCTTGCCTACATTTACGCATGTGTTTGCAAGTCTGTCAGGCAGTTCCAACACTGAAACGATTAAAGGAAGGTGGATATAATGTGTAGCATAGGGAGATAGATCTACAACATTTTTCCACGCTAACCCATCTACTCTGAGAGGAGTTACAAGTATTCGTATCCATTTTATATGGGTCAATTTCTTATTACCAAAGAAATCGTTTATAGATTTTCTGAGCGGCCACTTTGATTAATCGATGAAGTCATAGCTTTGAATGGTTAACTAGTCGAATGGGTTGGATGTGCAAAAGCGCATGTATTAAAAATCCAAAAGAAAATAGGATTGCAAATTAAAAACGCAGTAAGCAGCAATAACTGACCGTCATATACAAATAAAGACGTGACATATGATTGGAAAAAAAAAATAAACCGTTAGATGGGAATAAAAATTGAAAAGAATGAGGAAAAAAGCGAGTGAGAATATTTAAAAAAAACGTTTCGTTCTGAATGTTAGTGTATCGATAAAAAACTTGTGAGGTGATCGAAATATGGCAGTAATGCATGCGCGCATCGTAAAAGTTGAAATTAAAGTATAGCGATGTAATTAATGAGAACAATAGAAATGCGACGAATGAAGAAAGAAAGAGAAAAAAAAAAGAAATTGACAATCTATAAAATTGCACTAATGAATGAGAAAAAATAATTAAAATTTTTCCACACAATAGAATTGATATGAAATGAGAATTTTATCGTTGCCCAGAAAAATAAAATTACTCATATATGAAGAAAATTATCGCTGAAAAGATTTGTCGCAGAGAATTCTTTGATGAATTCAATGTAGAAATTTATAATACTTCTTTATAATTATAAGTGTAAAAAAGTTTTTTTTGGGGGGAAAAAATTGAAGTATTTGAAGCGTGAATTATTGAGCGTGAAATATTGGAAATTACATCGACAAAACTGCAATTATCCGTGACTCGACAACGAATGTCTGGCACCCTAATTAATGAGAAGTCGGGTCCGCTACATCAGGGAAGCTATTCCCCATCAGTCCCTTATCAAGGAAACCGCTATATCAGGGAAATCATTCCCTCTCCTCCCCTGCCCTTCAATTAGGACACCTTTAATTTGCTAGAACGTTAAACGAGCTCATTGATAATACTGCACATAACGCTTGCAAATTCATCCATAATGTAAGAATATTCTTTCATAGATTCACAGTGATAATCACGTAATCATAACATAGTTCCTTTCATAAGAGACCACATGATCTTTCGATAACCAAAGAGAAATTGAATCAAGCAGTAAAGAGAATCGATGACATGCCGATGTCAAAGATTCACAAAAAACTTACTGACGTCGATACAAAGTAAGAGACATTATTTATGACATTCGTATAGTTGTGAGATTCTTAGAATTAACGATGCTAAACAGAAACAGAAAGTTACTTTCTGTTTAGCATCAAAACTAAACAGAAAGTTAGAATTTCACCAAATTTTGTAACTTTGCAAATAATTATGCAATTATTACTTAAAGAAAATTAACATATGATGAGTAAAAGGAAAAAAAAATCGGCTCCATTGTGAAGTGACTATCTGCGACGTAAATATTTAACGTAAGAAAATTATACTGAAATTGTTGTGAAATTTAAGACCGGCGCATATTACAGCTACAATACCATAAATGAAGAGATACTCACCTCTTACCAGAGTATAACAGAAGATGACTTAGTGAAAAATGCATTAAAATTTACCTCACCTTTAAATATCAACAACTCCATTCGGGGTCGACGCATAAACGTCAGAGAGGAACAATCTATGATAGACATTACAGCCACCAAACTTCAACACCAGTTTCCTGATTCCCAAGTTAGGACCAACTAGAATACAGACAGACACATGCATGGTCTGCAACGGCGCATTAAAATAGTTCACTTCCATTTGAACAACCTCTCCGTTTCGTTCACCTTATATTAGTTATCAGTCATCAGCTGCTAAGAATATAAGTTTTCTAGTTTGAGAGCAGGATCAGCCTTATTCGTTGCATATTACCTACTCAAATGGGTGCTCTATCACCGTTGGAAATCCCCAGATTATGGGGATTTTGCCCACCTCTGATCGATTCATACACTGCAGCTGACGATAAACTACCGTATGGTAAAATCAGGGTACTCTGGTAAGAAAAACCACCTCCTCACTTGGTTTAGGAGGCAGCAACTGAGAATTCTCTCTCAACAGCCCGGCCGATATTTGACAATGGTGCTTTGAGAATGCATCTAAAAAATTTCAAGAGTGCCATAAGTATTCAACATGTTATCAAATTCAATGGTAAATGAAGCAGACGGGCCGAAGAAGGCGATGTGAACTGCTTCCTCCTCTCTCCTCAACACCCACCCTCGTCCCCCCCCCCACCCCCCACACCCTTCTCCTCATCTCACAATCATAATAAAATGCTTAACTGCTCAACGAGTTTCACTCGAAATAGTTTTTAGAAACTGTAGATAACCAATCCATGCTAGCGGAATGTTACATTTATCATCAAAATTGCACATTTGTTGGTTGAAAAAAATGCATTTTCCTTTCTTCCAATTTGAAATTTTTAAGAATTAGCTTTCCTCCAGTCAAAAGATAATACCGCTTGCCCCAATTAGAGCAAATTTTCAGCCAACATAAAAAAAGCATTGAATTTCCGATAGATATAAAATGCCGAAAGAAATGTGACGAAATGGTGGCATTTTATCAAGCATGCTATTGTTTTGGATAATAAAGCAATGCACGTCAACGGAATTGATCATTCCCCACCCGAATTAAATCCCCATTTCGCACATCACCAAACATTCGAGGAAAAACGCATAGCCAATTTAGCATTTCTAAAAAAAAAAAAAAAAAAAAAAAATGCGCTGCTTTATTTATATAAGCGCATCATGCGGCTAAATATTTTTAGTAAATGCGCATCATAAAACTTCAAAAGAAATCTCTATCGTCCCAAAAAACAATTAAGCTAGCTAGAAGGAGTTTGAATGAAATCTAAGGCTAAACAATCATAGTGATATCATATTAAATTGAATATAGAATTACGCTCCGTAGCATTGTATTAGTAGATTTTATTTTACTAACACTTATTTACTTAATTCTACAGTGTTCACTCTTTTAGATTGTGATTTTACCGAATTTACACAGCACAACCTTCAAGGAAACGCAACCTCTGTACATTGGTTCTACTTCATAGCAGTTCATCGAATTATTCATCTAACACTAATCTACTGATAGATATATGCCGCCAACACCGGCATCCTCCTGCACTGTTCACCGATCACCACTGCCTTCAGTATCACTTACTGTTCGTAGTGTGCGACAGTGTCTGTTCTGTTTGTTATTTTGTTTATTTTTCGTGTCTCTTGAATTTACTTTCATAGTAAAATAGGATAAAGGGGTAATATAATAATTTTACTTCTTTTTCAATCATTAGTCATTCTAATACATCATTTTGCTTTCCATTTTATAGTAATATTACTTATTAATCTTTACTATGCTACTGTCACGTATGTTAAGTTTAGTTATTAATGCAAGCTTTTATAGCGATTTATTATAAACTTAATGTTGTTTTCGTTATACTACTTATCAACAATATATGTAATATTGCTCGTTAGGCGTAGTGTACCTTTCAGCATCGTACATCTTGCGTTAACTTTTCTCGGATTTCGGCCTTAAAAAATCTTTGTAGAATAGATAATGGAGGTCGGTGGTAAAAGGAACCTAAATTCTACTTCTCAAGCATCACTTATGGAGAAAAGGAGAAAAAAAGACCTTGATGATGAGACAGGCGAGGTTTCTGTAATTTCGTTTTCAACCCATACTTGTACTTACTATTTGTTTTATCTATAGTCTTTCTTTCTAATTTTTCTATTACTTTTCGTCCCCGTTTCTATATCATTTTCATTTCTATTCCTTTACCTTTCCCTTCCTTTTCTGGTGTTTCTCTTTCTTTATATGAATATTTCAAGTTATTTACTCTATTTTATTACACATACACTTCTCCATACTAAAGCGGTTACGCCTATCATTCCGACGATGGCCCACGCATAATTCAGGTGCACATGCAAACGAATAAGGGCCGAAATGTGTTCACCTTTATTATTATCCCCACTTAATGTCTTTGCCTTCTTCTCTTGACGTCTTTTTTCGTAACAGTGGTCTATTTGTTCTACTCTTTTCTTGCCAAACTATTCTTTTGTGTTATTTGTTCTTAATATAATTTCCTGCAATGTTACATATTTCTACAGGCCCTTTGATGAGATACATACATAACACTTTTGTTAAATTTTAGAACATTAGTAGAACTAATAAAAATAAATTCGCTTCCTACATTACAATGTAACAGTTTATTAGGATATCTATGTCTATTCTGTTGTTTTATCTTATAAAGACTTTGCAATACCAGGAAAAAGTACGTTTTTTTATACATTCATTATTACTACTACATTTCGTTCTCTTCGATTATAAAAAATTAAAAAATTAAAAGAAAATTTAAAAAATTTTTGTTCTTTTGGTATTTGGTTCTTTTCTTTTATAAAACTTCAAAAACTAGACGATGTCGCATTTCATTCGAAATCGGTAAAAATATTGCGTAAGTGGAGTTAAGATATTTATGAACGCATCATTTTGGAAGTGGTGCCGGAAACTCTCAATAAACTTTTCAAGAGTGCAATAGATTAGAGTTTCAAGCTTACTGGTTAGAGATATAGCTTACGGCTTATAAACTACAGATACAGCTTGAATAACCTCAAGAAACTCATAGAGCACTATATTTTTGTATGAGATCTAAAAGCGTTGCGCTTTATGAGGAAGAAAAAGTGAATTTTTTTATGACGCGCAAATAGGGAAAATGTATGCAAGATTAGGGCAAAGATATGGTACTGAGCAAACAAACTCTGTGGCAGAATAAAAAAATTCTCAGACGGAAGTCAGGAAGTTTCATTAATGAAGACGGAATGACTCGCTCGTATTTTCTCAACGAAAAGATCCGCGAAATTCCGCCAATAACAAAGGGATAGGATGAATTCGAGAAATGGAATCTTTTTTTTTGCGCAAGCTATCCACAATAGGCTCTATTCCAGGTAATATGGTGAATATTTTCTCACCATTTGTACCGCCATATTCCGCTTTCTTTGTCGAATCCCCACGCTAGCAAAAGCAGTAAACTGTAGTTTAATACGTTAAGCGCAATGCCAATTCAAATACGGCGACACACAAAAATAGGAAGCCTCCGTTCGACAATAAAACACTTCAAAGACAAACATTCTTCTGATGTAACAGTATCATTTCTCTGTCAAATTGAATCATTTACTGCAAATATCGACCTTGAGCATCAATCAGGAAATTTTCGAACCTTGAGAACGAGGAAAGGGAGAGAAATTTGCAAATTTTTTTAAACCAAAGAAGTGAAAAAAGTTCACTGCGCCCATCAGCAATAATTAATAAACAATTTTTGAAGAAAGCGGAAGTGAATAAAGCAGTTGATGAACAAATTTACAGCATAAGAATGATAACGATATTATTAAAATATTTTCGGAGAATTTTTTGCGTCACTCTATTTTCCACAATGTCTTTTATAAATTCCTCTTAAAGATACTCGGATTGTTGAGCATCACGCTCACCTCGAATGGTTTTCTAAATGAAAATTGACAGCATCCTTTCTCTCCCATCCCTTCCTCCCTCTCACCCCTTTTGACTAGCAAAAAGCACATCCCTATACTCTGATACGTTCGAGTATCGCTGAATCTTTTGAATCATATAATATCATATTATTACTGTCGAGTGTCAATCGGCAATATTGTAGAGGTGAGGGAGCATAGTAGCAAAAAAACATGGGAAATATACCTTTCAGAATAGGTTACCTCAAATTAAAAAAAACGAACAAAAGAGTTCGTAAACGCCAACAATCATATAAAATCAAAACAAGAGGCTATAACCAAGCTACGTGCCATTAATGCATAAAAGAATAAGAACCTGAATGAATCTAGCAAAGATGGAACATTCGTAGGTTACGTCAACAACGCCGATGGAAGTCAGATTAATAAATAATCGAAACGCGAGCAATATTTTATGCGTTTGCTTGTGGTCATAAGAAAGATCGCCCACAGGTTACCACTCCCCCTCACCCTGAAGGCAGACACACCTCGTAGAAGTATTTCTTTCGAATAAATGTAGAATCATTTTTACTAAGGCTGAATTTTTGTGTCATCATTTGGGCACTTTAGAATTTGATAAAGCCTGGTAGAAGATCTTCAAGCAGTTTCTTTTTTATGAATTCAGGCGTACTTCCTTCATTGAATATTTCAAGAAAATAGTACTGTCCCAATATCCATTCAACCATTAAACTTTCCAGCATTATGAAAGATATGAAGTTATTGATAAAATAGTACTATACCAATCTTCCAGTAAAGACATTATGAAAGACATGAAGTTTTTGTGTTCTGAAGGAGTTAACAACAAAAACTCCTTCAGAACACAAAAATAATAATTGAACACTTACGATTAGAGGAGCAGCTGACGCAATATCTGCTCTTCCAGCTCCCCACTTCACCAATTGATTTTATGAGCTGCCAGTAAGAAATGGAATGTGCAGAACAATGCCATCATGTAATAGATGATCTGGCTACCATTACAAATCTCTTACCAAACGATTGTTCATTCTACAGCCTCAAAAAAACATCCAAAATTTTTCACGCTTTTAGATAAATTCTTTTTTTGTTTTTGTTTTTTTTTTTTTTGAAACAGGTCGATTAGAATAAAATATTGGTATAGGAAGTGAATTACTGATGTAGGTCATATTTAACAAGTTTCATAACGCCACCCTGGCAGTTACTAAATTGCAATTATTTTTGCAAAAAGAGTTTGCAAAAGTGCAGAAAAATGAAGTACTTATCGCAAAACGCCTTGAAATAGCACTGTTCTTTTTTCGTCAATGGTATAAAGTGCCATGAATGCAAATAAAGACTTTCATAGAGAATTTTTGCATGATAACAATGGAGAGGATGATATACGGGGATTTGCTTGCAAAGGGAAAATGACTGTGGAAATATTCTCGAAATTAAGCTAAGAGATGCAGTAATTTAAATAATTGGTGAATGAAAATTTGCAATAGCGCTTATTATTATTGACAAATGTATAGTTTAATGCGCGCAACTTATCTAAGCAAATTGCAATCGCTCATGTAATGAATGGATAAATGCGAATTGCAATTGCGGATAAAAGTGAATTGCAATGCAGTTGTAAGCGTACAATAAAACAATCGATGTTGGCGTAATCATTGATGAAAAATAGATGTGCTGCAGATTGTGCAGCGTAGTGCCAAAAGAAACCTGCAAAAGATGACCTTCTCGATCAACAGCCCTCAATAGTCAATAGAACGCACCTACTACACGCGGAGTTTATTTTGCCCTTTCGAACTAATCATATTGATTGATCGACATACGACTTGGTTCTATCACAAATATTTCCTGTTGCTGTACTACCTGATTGACTTCGTTTTACTACCTATCATATCTGTCTTATTAACGAAGCGCAATAATAGTTTGGAGATTGTAATTCACCGAGAAATCGCATTTAAATATAGATATTATCGTCGAGTTTCTAGTAATTATAAAAAACAATAGATGACTGGAGTGTTATTTGAAGTTTGGATGCTATCACAGTAACGATAATATCCATTCCGGAAGAAAATAAACAAAAAAAAAACCATTGATCGCTCCTTTCATATATCGAATAAAAACTTCGGCGACATTTCTTCACAAATTAAAGAAAGTGCATAAAGATGATTGGATAGCAATGTCCATTACTATCAATGAGAAAATGAGTTATTATAAATAAAATTCCAGTGATGAATACAACTTTTGTGTTCAAATAACTTCCCACTCGGCGAATGGAATTGCTCCCGAAAGTGGTGACCTCTTCTTGATGAGTTTCCATTCACTGAAGGTAAAACACAGGTTGCGAGGCAAGCTTGGGTTGAATAGGGCAAGATGGCTGAAGAATAGCAAAAGGAATAATAATCTGTAAGAAATTTAAGTAAAAAATGTCTACCTTATTAGAATGATTATTCAAAAACCATCAAATAGTGCTTGAAAATTTTCACTGGTCCCCATACTGTTGCAATGGACGCACAAAATCATTATTCCTATGAAAAAAATAATGAATATTTACACATAGCACATCATCGCATAAACATTGGCTCAAAATATGCTTGAACAAGCACTATTAATTAAGCATGACCGACCGGAACAATGGAAACGAGAATCACTTGCTCAGAAATGTATACCTGAGTGGGTTTACTTATTGATTTTAATTTAAACTTAGATTTTTAAAGGTAAAGGCGATGGATTTTTTAAATTTTAAGGCGAAGATTTTGCAAATCCTCATCTAAGATGTCCCCATAAATTAGAAATCCTCACTCAACGACATCCAATCAAAAGGAATCGATCTAGTTGCGTTTAGCTGAATGCAGATAAACTATTAGAAACATGCAATCCAACCAATGGAGGATTAGCGAGTGAAATATATCTTTTCTGTTGATGGATTGCATCAAAAAACTCACAATTTTGTTAAATGAAATGCTAAAAAATTGCTGCTCGATTATTCGCCCCTTCTAGAAAGTTGAAAAAATTGTTGCCTTAACTTCGTTTTGCATCTCTTAATTTAACACCATAAGAAACCTAATTTCTTAATTTTATAACTGGCATTCTGTGGTGTTGTATATTTATACCTTACAAATAAATTCGAGGAAATGAATAAACTGCTAATCGAGACCTTAATAAAAGGGCATAATATATCGTAAAACAATGAATGGAAGTGATATTAGATTAACTTTTATTTGTTTAATCATGTAAGATTTAGGTAGTTATTATATGAACATAGAGTACATAACGATATATTAGCCTTCGCAACAACATTACATTATTACATTAAATGTGAGTAGGGTACACATTAAAAAGTCTCTATAATAAAAAACAGCTATCACCAACATCAGCGCAAAACTTCAAAAAGATTTATTCTGAAGCTAGGTAACTCCACAAACTTTAGTCCTTGAGGATTGAAAAATTTTTATTTTTCCCCCCATTCCTTCCCTGAGTGTGCGAGATCCATATTCTAAATTACTCAAAACGAATCTCAAATCTCGCCAGAATGCATCTCATAATTTGCTGATTGCAAAGTACCACTTCGTTAAAAAATCTAAAATTTAATGCAAAAATTTATGGTACTTAGAGTTGCAATAATTGCAAAGAATGGACACATTATACTGCAATGGAGGCTTGGCATAAAGGTTGATGTAACTCGATAGATTCGAGCTCATAAAACCGTGCGCTAAAATTATAAGTTGTGCGGCCGCAAACATATCGCTCTAGACGTAAAAGGGGAAATAATTTTTTAGAGTAAAAAAAAAGCAAAATTGGGTGAATGGAATAAATAAATACGAATATCGATGGTGCGTTTTTCGTATTCAGAGAACACGACAGTGAAAAAGATTTCAAAGGTACTTTTTGTTTGAGTATTAAGCATAAATATATGAAAAAAAAGCACGAAATGGTCGAACAACTGAATAGATATACCAAAATTTGCATATTGATGAGCACTAACGTGAGGATCCTCTTTCGATAACCAAATCCTAATCAAATCCTGTCTCCTTCCTCCCCCGCTTCCTCTCTCCTTTCTTGAAAGCAGTCGTTAGAAATTAGAGAAAAAAGCTCGATTTAATAACCTGCTCCATCCCTTCTTGTTAAAAAACTTTGAAAAAAACCTCATTTTCATATGCTCCAAACAGATGTGCATGAATATCATAGACCGTAAAATATTCGAAAATGAAAATAATGCCCAACTTAATAGAATCGAACAATGAAAAACTTCGAGGATAAAAAATCATGGAAACATTGAACCTGCAACAATTCTATTTTCTTTCTCATGAAATTTATATAGGAAGAGAAATTTATGAAAAGAAAGAAACAATAAAGAGCATCCCTGCATGCAGGCCAAATCAATGATATTTACATCAACGATCGTTTCATTCGTTGTAATGAGATGAAATGAACAAAAAAGGCATTTATTTGCCGTAAAAAGCAAACGCTGACTTCGTTCTTTTGATGGATGAACAGAAAATGAACGAATATCAACAAATATTACATTATATTAGCAAATGAGAACCTAGAAATATTTTAATGGGTTAGAGAAAGTTGGAGTTGAATACTCATTAGAGTTGGGTTTTTTGTCCATTATGTAGTGGAATAGAAAAATGTTTCAGTATTCAAATTGATGCCTAATTGAGCTTGTAAATGAATGCGCATCAGCGTTCACATCCAGAAGGTTTGTATTTACAACAGGGAAGTATAGAGAAATTGTTACATCCACACAGTTATTACTGCATAAGTGCAAATTACTAGAGTTATATAAGTTAATACCGAACAGATATGTAAGACACACAAACAAGCATAGCCACATTTCAAAAAAAGCAATGATTGAAATATTTATAGATGCCAATACAGTCGAATGAAATCAACGGCATAAATAGTCCGATTCAATTGCAATGGTATTATGCAACTAACAGACAGATCATTGCATACAAGCTACCTTTATAATACATCAAAAAGATGGCTGCGAATCTAGGTATTTCAATGTTTATTATGTAAAATAAAGAAAATTTTAGTGTGAAGCATTGAGAGCTTTAAAATTACCTATAGAAGATCTTTACATATAACTATATGGGAGGATACTTGATCACGCGGTGAAACAAGTAAAACTTTGCGCATTTGAGCACAATTCCATATATAAAATATCAGGAGTGGCAAACTTTTTAAATATAAAGCAGTCAATTGCAAACAAATGCTAAACACAACTATGCGCGTGTGAATAGGAGTAGGATTAGAAGATAAAGCAGGCCAATGACTGGAAACCTATCACCTGAAAAGTGAAAGACAATTATTCAAAAAGCATTATTTTAGAGATATGTGGGAAATGTGGTATATGCAAATGGCATGCGAAAGTGACAGGCTGCTCTAAATATGGACATATCGCCTCTTATCGAGAATGTGATAAACAACAAGTAATATGGTCAGAAATTTTGAACACTTTTAAGAAAAAAATTTTCATCTTGAAATAGAAACTTTCTTATGAAAACTTCCTGTGAGAGTTTTTTGATTGAAATTTTTCTTTCTAGAACAGCTCCAACATCTACGAGAAATGAGCTATCGTTTATATCCATGCGGAATCGTCCGAATGATTCACTATCCTAACTAAAGCACTCTCTTTATAACTAAAAGTGTCTTAAATGTGCACCGATCGGACCAATTCTTCTCATAGCACAACTTTTGCTAAAGTGTTTTCCCTTCGTCACTTCAAAAAGAACCAGTTTGCTACGTTATATTCTTTTCAATTATTCTATACTTTGGCCAAACAAAGGTAACACTCCCACCTACTGCAGCAATACACCTCAATGCTTCAAGGTTAAAGAAAATTAAATTTATTTCTCATAGAAATCGTCCAAAAATCCATATAATTGTCTCGATTTCTTTTCGATTTTCAATGCTCACGATATGCAAAAGCTCTCCCAAACTCATTCAATACCTATAGCCACCGACGTAAATGATGGCAGATGTGGAAGAGACAACGACGGGACGACTAATATGAAGTAATATCCCAAGAGTTCAGCTAATAACATTTGTAATTTTTTGTCCCATTTTCCACACCCTCTACATAGAAAGTCAAAATCTGGTCAATATAAGATAGTACTAAAGGACGACCCGTCTAAAATTACCTAGGTTACTATAGAAAGAATACGCATTATCATAAAAGCTAATCAGCGATGTATGCAAATTATTTATTCAAATTTAGGGAGGCCTCTAATTCGCAAAAAAATTGTATGCAAAAATGACGCTAACGGAAAAATTTTTTACGCTACATTATTTTCTGCTCCACACTGTTTTTAGCTTTATCGCTAATAAACGTTGTCGATTCGACTGTGCATTGAAGACCGGTTCCCCCCACACCGATGATTCTTCTATAGAGAAGTTGAAAAGAAGAAAAAAAAACAGTCGATTGGTGACTCCCGTCTGTCACCCCTCTCGATATATCATTGACACTATTCCTTCCACCCATCAGTCGACCTCTTCGTATCGTATACAATCTCATTTAAACGGTAATAGTCATATTCGTTTACGCTCTATTTGTTTTCCATACACTTTTTATTGCCAAAAGAGCTCATCTATTCCTTATTTAAGCCCTTAGTAACAGGTATTTTATGTCCAATACCGACGAATACTGCTTTTCTTTCAACGAATTAGAACGACAACTTTTTGTTGTAGTTCTCGGAGAGTACTCTCCCATTAGAACGGTTCTCTTATTCATTTCAAGTTTTAAAAGAGATTTTTCATCGAGAAGATCTAGCACTTCTGATGAAAAAAAAGAAATAAACGAAAAAATGTTTTTTTTTCTTTCCGGAAAATCTCCAATTCGAAATAAAATTCATCGACTAAGAAATTCGAAGACAAATTATTTGATTCACTAACGTCAAATGGTCAAAAATAATTAAACAATTTGTTATAATAACTGTCATTCATCATACTTTTCAGGTATGAAATTCACATTCTATGCATCAAAGTGATTATCGAAACGTTCATAGACTAACGTGAGGGCGTATACCATTGATACCAATGAGCTTCTAGCTGAATAATGAACATGGTACTTCGTAAAATGAGGATCACGGATGCGTTCTTACTTCCGGTAACAGGTAATTGTCCATCTTATGGTCACTTGCTAAGGTGATCGAATGCGGCTACAGTTAATATTGGCATTAAATAGTAAAGAATGCTGATCCCGTGATAGTGGATTCCCCTAAATCAATGTTGACTCATCACTAACCGCCTACGTTACAATCCCTTGAAATATATGTTAATCGTCCCTCGAAAACGGAAAGCGATTGCTGCTGGATGCTGTTTATTCTACTGGATGTGAATCCAACTATATCGATGAGGATTTTTTAAAACATGTGCGCACTATTACGACGATCGTATACTGCATATCCTATTCCAATGCATTCAACCAAATTCACAACGTTTAGGCTACTAACCTCGCCGATAAAGCGTTTCTTCAATATAAGGGTATATTAACCCATTAGATAAAGGAAATTCATCTCATAAACTCTTTAGAACCAGCGATTAACGGCTATGTCGAATTATCCTCTCTTACGAATCTTTTCTCATGTGATCTATAAATTTTCTTTTTTTCAGACGCACGTCCAATGAATATGTACGCAATTCTCAGATGTAGATTTTTTCACTGCATAAATTGTGGCAGATGTAAATAATTTCATCCCATATGACAAGATCCTTTACTAATGACTTTCAGCTTGATTTACTGTAATTATGGCTCATTGTGGCCGAAACATCAGTATACACTATTTTATGTACATAAATAATATATAAATATTTACTAACTTAGCCGCATTCGATCACCTTGGCAAGTGACTATAAGATGGACAATTACTAGTTAACGGAAGTACTCCATAAGAATGGATCCGTTATCCTCACTTTACGAAGTATCATGTTCATTATTCAGCTAGAAGCTCATTGGTATCAATGGCATACGCCCTCACGTTAGTCTATGAACGTTTCAATAATCACTATATACATATATATATATATATATATATATATATATATATATATATATATATATATATATATATATATATATATATATTCGCTATGCGCTGATAGAATGCATGGCGATTCGCATTAAAAAAAAAATTGCAGAAATATTTACCAACGAGAAAAAAATTCAAAAATATTGTCAAAAAATTGAACATGCTAAGTCAATAAGCACTTCAAATGTCAATAACAACATTGCATTTACTCTCAAATATCAAACAAACCATAGGTAATGAATCAGACGTCAGATGTGAATATAATTTTTTCCCACTCTCATTATAAATGATAACATCTGCATTCGATGTCGATTTCTCAAGAAATACATAAAATCAAAGAGTTGCGTCACCGAAACATGAATGGATAGGTATTCTTAAAAATAAAACTAGTCCTCTTCATTCCAGAATTTCACTTAGGCGCATATGGCGATTATTTTAGAACCGAACGAAGAAAGAGTATTTTGGCAGATATTTCGTTCTTCCTTCCCTTCTTCTCTTACCCCTTTGAAATGGTTGTCTGAAAAATATCCACAAACCCGACATTCAAAAAGCGATTTCTAAAATTGATAAAGATAGTGAAAATTTTCTTCAAAGGGAAATAGTGTAGATATAAGGAACTGAACAACTTAAGTGTCTGAACTATTGATCCGATAAATGACTAGCTGATCTATCAGTTTCATAGGCTTTGATATTTGCAATGCTTCAAAATTCCCTGGTCTTTAGTTGGAATTAATTATATCAAATGCAACCCAAGTGTTCCTTCCTTATTTTTGGAACATTTTACGACTAGGTATTTTTCGGCAAAATCCTTAGCCTATTAATTTCGAAATTGTGATTTACTGTTTCTCGCAAAACTTGAAAACCTCAACAGTTGACAGCCTGTCAAAGGTAACCTTTTTCAACCGTTTACACTGTGAAATACAATCAAAGTATATTACCGTTTTCGGTCCTCATCCGCAAAATTTTCAAATCTATCCTGTCCTCGTTCACTGCCTATTGGCCGCCAAATGAATTTATCACATTCTTGAGGAATGTTGATAAGTACGCTGACAACTACGCTAATAATTGATAACTGATAACGAAAGCGAATACGATATGAACACTTGAATTTCACTCATACAACACAATGCGCTCATTTTAGGCGAAATTATAAGTGTTCTCGGTACAGGTAGTTATTGCTTCAAGCGATAATTAACATCCATAAAAATGTAGTCGGTCAAAATTTTTCTTTTGTTCAGCTACATTTGATCATCGTCTTGCTATCTGCTAAATCGAACATAAGAAGGTACACATCGCTATCTCCATTAGGCGATAGAAGTGGAAATCAATCCGAATGTGACATGACGTCATCAGAGAAAAAAACGAACGGAAATCGTGTGCACATAAGATATCGTCCATTTGAATAGAATGAAATAGGTTGCCAACAATTTTAGCAAATCCTTTTTTAAAGAAAAAAAAAAGTTTAAATGTATTCAGACAAAAAGACCACACAAATGACAAAAAAGTAAAGCATTTTCTATGGTCAAGACATGAAATGATATTTTTTATTTTAACTGTGAGCATTGTCTATATTATTGAACAGCTAGTCGTTTTCTATTACAGCGCATTTTCTGGAAACTTTTTGCAACAGTGGGAGTTCGACTTGATTGCCTAAGAATTCAATTAAGAAATTCATAGAGAAGATTCGATGACATAACTTTTCATATTGGAGGCTACTAAGACAATGGAACGGCTGACAGACATACAGACAGACAAATACATCAACTGTTTCATTAGCGTAATAATAGGCTACTTATCATAAAGACAAGCGAAAAAATTTGTAGGATCCATACGACAGAAATGAATATTCCTTTCGGCCATAAATTCAATTCAAAGTATTTTCTAAAGAATTTCAAAGTTTACATTACGGATGTTGCAAATTTTCGTTGCACTCAAATGATACATCAAATATGATAATCAATGGTTGCAAGTGTTATTATTTGTAACGCCTTCAAGCAATTCTTTATACAAAGAATCCCGTCGGTTCTGAATGAAATAAGTCAATCATATGATGCAGCAATATGCTAAGATTTTATGCACATTAACATCGTATTTGAAGATTTTTAAAAAGCGAATGAATGCCCGCAAGTAATAAATCGACGTAAATTGGTAGCACTATAAACCTATAAATTAGAACAATCAATAATTAAATTTAGAAAAAACACCTTGTTGAATATAAAGTGAAAACGAATGCAAATATGAGAAAAATTCTATAAGGAAATATGAATATTCCACAATAGCATAGAAATATCAATAATGTTTAAACAAATTAAATAAACCCAACCTTACCTTTACTTTAAATGTAGTCATCTCGTCGACTCCACAACCGCTTGCCGTTGTCAACATTTTGCTGCCAGCTCCTCTAGACGCGCAACTCTTCACACCCTTTACGGCCCAACCACTGACTGCAGCCGTTGCGATCCTTTCACATTCTGCCACTGCAACCCATCTGGCATTATGTTTCCAAGCTTTATCATACTCTCTGCCAATCTCTACTCTCGTGCGAACAAATAGACGTATGCTAGCGTTTGCGCATCTGTGCACTTGACGACCTGTGAACGAATTATTGCCACTTAGTTCATATTACAGGTGAGATGCTAAATTATTGGTGTTTCGATTGAGCTCGTTGTTCTGCTTCCTTTTGAGTTGAACTAAACAGGTATCCATCCACTATCGAAGACCAGAATCTTGGAATTGTAACATTTTGTTTGAACTTTAGTTTCTTCAGACCTCAAGTTATTTTTCGATCATTTTTTCTCGAGTTCCGTAAGCAGAGGGTGACTAATATGTGAAGATTTTCAAACTTTTAGGGATTTTAAGGAAGAACCATCGAAAATTTGTGGTGTCCTTTACAGTTAAGCGGACACTTATCATTTATAAGTTATGCTGATAAGTCCACTTAAAATACTTCTTTTGCCCTAATTCCAGTTTTCTAATAGAAACAGTGATATCTTCCGATTTATTAGTCAATGATGCGCAATTTGTAGCCAAAAACATTCAATGGTGAAAGTTTGCATAAAGCAAGGGCGTGGGACACACTTATGTATGATCCGAAAACCAATCCATGTGGATCAATAGGATTTCAAATACTGAATTATATCACTTGTAGGTAAGGTCAAATGCACCTTTATGTTTTTAATGAATCGACTTAAAAAGTTCTCCAAAAAGTTTCTTCAGTAAGGTTAATGCTTCTTTGAAATGATTCAACAAATGATCAATAGAATCAGAGAAGATTATAAAAACCATTGTCTGGAAGTTTGTGGATGCAAATGAAAGTTCCTGAAAGAATTTTGATGGAACAGTCCCTTATCTCCTAAATGTTTGAAGCTGTTCCCTTCTTGGAGATCCAGCCGAGAACTTGGAATTTTTACTAATATTTGCAGCGTACCTACAAAATCTCAAGCATCAATCTTATGGGACTTCCCCCCTTCCCCTCGCTCTTCCAACCTATTTCTCCCACATCTAATTTTTAGGATCTAACTACGTCGCCATAGGTTCCTCTTGGACTATTTTTCACTCTATAATACTAAATCAAAATTTTCCTGTTTCCCCCACAAATAAACGTGATTCACGTGAAACAAGTTATGCGAACAGCTGCATTCATTGCATATATGCGTCAATTAGTCTATACTCTTCCATATTGTGAACGCAACGCCCATGTATTCGTTGCATTCATTCACCTGCATATCTTACAGGTAATGAACAGGTAGTGATTATATGCTCACTACACGTTCGTTTGGCAAACATATTTTGTTGTTTCTTAAGATACAACATACTAATAAAAGAGCATAACCTATTTATCATTACTTCTCTACGTTTATGATTACTGCAAGACCTTTTCTCAAAACTTCAGACCTCACCTTAGATGATGCTGGAGAAGATGATTGCTCTTTATCCTGTTTCATCCGTTCGAAGCCCTCAAAAAAAAAAAAAAAAAATCCCAAGATTTCATTTTCATTGTCTATTGGATACTCTTCGCAGACAAAGCGCTACTTGTTAGTGATTTCGATGTTTATGTCGGTAAATATGTTCTCCTGAAAGGAAAACGAAGGCGTTCCGTCATAATAATGAAATCGAAGATTTCAAGAGCGAAAGAAGTGTGGAAAAATAAATCAGATATGTGAAAAATGGCTCAGAGAATTTTCTTACGCAGTATGCATTTCTCAACCTCATCATTTCGAACAGCAATCGAAAGTTTTGAGGGCATCAGATGTCCCAAAGCTCAATTTGAGCATACCAAGTTTGCAACAACATCGATAGATCTATAAACGCGGATTGGCTTCCCTAAATATCACATTGGTAACTCTAAAACTTGGAAAGTTTTTTTTTTTTAATTTCACCCCGACATGCACGCATTCATATTGTTCCTACTTTCAAGTAAATGTTGAAATATTGCGTTCCGTTGTGAATTCATCCCTTATGTTGCATCAATGTTCTTCAAAGATAGACAAAAGCAATCGTGAACCACACATTTGTGAGTAGCACCTTTTTATTAAAGGATACATTTAAGCGTATTCATATTGTGATAGGCTGATATGAATGGGTGATGAGCCTATGAATAATTCGAACTATGCGTTCTCTCTTAGTGAATGCTTCAATAGCGCATTAAGGTGTTCATATCCGAGCAAACAATTTCACGATATTCCATGAAGCTTAAAGCGTTTTTTAAATAGTGCAGTATTTTGACAAAGTGAGATTATAATGACTTTAATAGTTTTAGCAACATTAAAATTCCCGTAGACAAACAGCTGAACATCTAACAATGTCGAAAATTTCGACTTAAAATGCTAAAAAAAATTCTTTACTGAGTTTCTAGAAAAAAGTTCCATTCGATGGTCAACAGCACCAAATCTTTTAAGGGATTTAAATATTAACCAAAATTTTGAAAAAATATAGGTGATAAAAAGTCAAATCTGTTGGTGCTGGATCTGCACATATATCTTGTTGAAGAGACGGATTTGAAGACGCCTAAGGCAATTTGTGAAAAAAAAAAGGAGCTTATTTTCTCATTGCCTTAGTGCATCTTCACTTAGTGTTCAAATGCAAAAGTTATTTTTGCACATCGTTTCCACTAATTTAAAAAGCATAGCAAAATCCATATGAACGTTTATCTATGATGGCCACACTTCGGTTATGAAGCAATCAATGTAAATCGCTCGAGTAAGGGAGCTCTATTGTTAGTATATCAGAAAGGAAATTAGAAATAAAGCATTATGAAGATCGTAGCATAAGCATACATGTTTCAGGAAACTCATTGATAGGCTTGCATTATGTGAACGGATAGCTATTGAAAACTTTCAAAGAAAAGCGAAACTTCATTAAACAAAGTAGAAAATATGAAGATGTGAAATCTGAAAGATTCAATTAAAAGTGAGCGAAAAGCGAACAAATTTCATCCATTTAAAAATGATCAGTGTTAGAGGCAACAACATAGATGTTTTAGGGGAATCATTCTATTTTATTTCTAGATTTTATCGCCTAAAGATAGGATAATATTTGAAGTTTGAAGCTCGAGATTTCTGAACGAAAACGAAACAGCTGAAGAATTTTCAGAGCTCGATGCATTAAGAAGCTAGCTGCTCCACTCTGGAGACGACCCGAATGAATAAAAGAACGGATGTTCAGTATAAAGTAACATCCAAATATACGCTCGCATTTTATCATTTACTATCAAACGAAAGACAGGTGGCATTTATATTTGAATCACTCCAATTTGGCAGTATCAACCTTCAGCACGATACATGAGATTATCAAGAACGGAATGTGACTTAAGTATTGCCTATGAGTAAGGTTGAAATTTTATGAAGCAAAAGTATGCAAATTGATCAAAAAATCGACGAGATAATAAAATAGTAAATGAGAGATGATTGTCAAAGAAGCTAGCATAAAATATGCTTTAATTAAATAATTTTTTGACATAATATCCTATTTTCGCAACTCGAATGACGTAAACTACCACTCATCAAATCCTAACGAAATATATCCTAATTTTTTAATGGAACATTTAAATCTCTGTAAATTTCTTCAAAATTGAAAAATCTGCTTAAAGATCAATTCACATAAGCGATTAAATGCATCTAATTCGTCACTTTAGCTTCATTGATTTCTAAGTTGAAATATCCAACACAAAGATGCATATATATACGCATCGAGTAACGTCACTAAAATATGTCGTAGAGATGAAGATTTGTAAAAGTGCATTTCTTACTTATTACAACATTCGCTTTCAAAAAAATTCTAATTGTGTAGCGCCGTTCACATAGTAACTTCCTTCACAATCGACACATTTAAAACTTTTTAACATTCAAGCACTTCTTATACGATTGCAAGCAGTCAAGGTGGCACTAATTCTGCCACCCATCTGTCGTCCTTTATCAGTCGATTCCTATATTCTATACGTCGCTCGCTTCATTTAAGACACACTTTTCGGCTGTCACATCTTTCTTAAGGTAATACTTGCTGACAAATTTGCTACTGACGATGAGAGACGAAGATAGACAAAGGTAATACTTGCTGACAAATTTGCTACTGACGATGAGAGACGAAGATAGACAATCTATGAAAAAATTGAGAGAAGCTATTATCGATGGACAGCCCATTTCAACGAAATCCAGAGAAATCAAGTAAGGCGGTCATCGTATGGAAAAAAGTTTAGATTTCAGTTTAGAATAAATCACGTAGTTAATGGAAAATCGAAGGAAGTCTATTCATTATCTTCGAGCTGATCCAGCTACTTTCAACCTCTTTAGGATTTTTGCAGATATTAATATTGAATTTAATGCATCAAACATCAAATATTGAACAAGAGGCATAATAGACGAAAAAACAGGGTAAGTTTTGACAAGGAGAACAAACAATGATATCGTCAATAAATTGAAGGGTGAAATGAAATCATAAGTCAGAGAAAGAAATCTAAAATTTTTGAATTTATTCAAAATTAGCGGCAGAATGAAAAGGTAACAATATATTAAACAAATAAATTAGGTTAGCAAATAATATAAATAATTTATGTTGGTGAGGAGAGAAATATTCAAGCTTCTCCATAGGGTTCAAAATAGTTCATGCTCCGATAGAGGCAGGTTGGAGATGGTTGCAGCAATTAGTGAAGGGGGAGGGGGATTTATTCTTCCACGATTATAGAATAGATGATTTTAAAGTGAAATTGTTGAAACGGAAATTAGAGACTTCTGTAAACAGGTGGGAACTAATTAATAATATCAGTAGAAACTAATTAATAATATCAGATGGAAACTACTTATATGACACGAAATGAAGCCTCATTCAAGGATTTAGGGAGTGGCAATACGACGCTAATTTCCAACCGAATCTCTTCAGAAGCATTAGTTTTTGGTAAGCGGAAAATAAAATGAAAATTGAGGCGATAAGAGTATACAGCATAAAGCAAGGTATTAGGAGTACTTACTACCTACGTGCAGGGCATCCTTCAACTTAAAAGTTTTCCAAAACCAGTATTTCCTTCGTCAAATATTTTTGAACTGCTGTCATCCACTTTCCTGGGAGGGTAAACATTTATTCAGTAGCATTTATCGCCACCTATTCTTTGACTTGACGAGAGACACGAGATAACTTTCCTGTCAAACGTTCCGAAAATTTTTCTCTCAGCTGTATAGGTACAAAAGAGTCCGGAGTGCAATTCGGTAAATATAGTAAATTGGTCAGAGATTTATAAGCCCTGAAGAATTCTGAACATTTAAATTCATTTCTTTATGATATCAGCCGAAATATTGTAAAGTACGCCGGAAATAAGTGCCGACACGTATGATGTTCCTAGAAGGCAGAAAATTGAGCGCCAAGCATCCGTATGAGTGGAGTTGTGCATAGGCCTACTTATAAAATATGGGCTCAAACTCAGAGTTAGATTATTGAATCATGTGCAAGAATTTCTACGTTATCGCTGAAACCTGCATTTATTTCTCGAATTAGGCCCGTTCAAATCTCAGTGATAGATGTCTCTGAATCACAAGGATGTAGACTCTTCGAGAAGCATTTTAACGCAGCAATTGGCCGTTTTTTTTGAAACAAATTACTAACCTACCGACTATGGATAAAAGACTGAAGAAAACTGCATTTGCAATCTGAAGATCACTTCCCCAGTTTTAAACATCCTCTGCAATATTTGCTTCCATAGACCAAATATGTAATATCCCATCGGATTTCATAACTTTCAAGTTATCATGATACAAAACAGGAAAATCATAATGCTGTATCAAGCTGCACTCCTTGCCGCTAAGCGCTTCATGTTGAAAAAGTGTCCTAGCATACTCTATGCAAGAAAAAAAAAAAACCAGCCTATGCTGTGGAAAATTTCTTCAACAGCATGAAGCATGCAATTTCTCGGAGGTAATAGGAGGGAGTACGTACAGTTGTTGCAAACCATGTTTCAGATGGCAGAAAACACTACAACGGAAATATAATATTTATCGCTTATCATATCACTCATCACTATACCCTTTCCTCATCAAAATCACTACACTTAATTACGAATAAATACTTCATCCACATATTTATGCAATGAATAAATCGATTTGAACAAGAAATAAAGAAATAAACCTCATAGACAAAACAATTTCGTTTTCTAGGCGCTTTTCCAATTTGTATCTGCATAGCGCATTTCATAGGAAAGTTGAATCTCTGTCTAGATGTGTATGTCTGTTCGTTTATCCTGCAATTTCAGCTGAGGAACCAGCTGATTTGGAGCTATGAAATGTGATAGGAACATTGACTTGGAAATAAAACAGGCCCACCCTTCTCTTTCGAAAGGAACCAAAAAGTTTCAGGTCATTTGAAGGTTTTCAGAAGAAAAGTGGCGCGTTTTCAAGAGTTCTTGCAAATTTGCATTTAAAATCATCTCTATTTTTGTGCATACGTATGAACATCTTGTTTGGCCTGTAGTTCAAGTTCGGGAATCAGTGAAGCTGAAGATTCTAAACGTGATGAGAATAACCGAAGCCATCACCTGTGAGAACTCTCAAAACTGTCCATGCATTAAGGAGTCATGGGTATTTAACATAAAAATCTTCATATGAAAAATCCGCTTTCTAGTGTACTAAGCATAGGACAAGGGCATTGCTAAATTACTTGCGCGTTTCATAACTTGCCAGCAATTTGAAACCACTCATTTTGCAAAAAGCGCGTATCGTGCTATCTTCTTCAGCATATTTCTCTATTTTATTCGACTAAGCAAGTCGAAATGCCTCAGAGCAGAGCTATCCATGATATGCGCTTTTCCAATCGCTTTCATTCGAGCAACCAATAGCGTAAATTACCGCGAAAAGAAAATCGACAAAGCGTCCTATTCTATTATTATACATTAACTGAATCGATTGCTTGCACAAAGCTTCTGCAAATCGTATATAGAATGCACAGCACATTGAAGTATGTAAATCTTCTTCAAAAAAATGTCACATCAATATTAGAGATCGTTTGCCCTTGAAATCGCCCTAAAGGATATCGATTTGTGCATATAATTTCACAGCTCTCGCTTGAATGCTCCTAGCTAATCACTCGTACGCACACAAATAGGCTAGCCAAAATTTACTTTCTTTATGCAAATTTGCTCTTACATAAAAATTCATCAAGCAAGCAAAAGATTTTTGAAGCATTTTTTTTAGCGCTTGAAACTATAAAAAAAAAATTATAGAGACTTTATAGGAGAAGAAACTTCGAATCGAACGATAACTGCTCTAGAGAAGTGATTACCTATAATTCTCAACGCTTATTCCGCATATTGCAAACAGTCGACCAAGATTTTTTTTTTTAGTGGAAAAAAAGCGTTTCATCTTAGTATGCGACATAAATTTGCAGCCGAATAAAATAAAGTGGAAAAACGAGATGAATAAGGTGAATAAAATGCTCATATAAACAATTTAAATTTAAAATTGTTACAGTTACTATTTGTAGAACTTAAGACTTTATAATGGGTTTTTTTAAATAAAATAAGATGGCATCTAATTGATTACTAATTAGAAAGAATGAAAGCGTTCGCCGAAAACGAGAAATTGGTAGTGGTCGCAACGCATTGCAACGACAAGACGTCGACTGACTTCCACAGAATAGTTGCAACAGTTCAACCACTCCACATTTCGTTGAAAGCAATTGTACTCTGATCTTCTAAGGTTGTATTTCGTGAGTGAGCTCTATGATCTGAATGCCGATCAAACTCCTATCACGATCAAACAATAGAACAAGAAATCGGCAAAATAGTATAACACTATGGATTTGCATAAAACAGAACGCTGAGCACATCATTGAATTGCCATTAATGCTAGGAGGTAGGATGCTTGATATATGTGGTTTTCATTCGGATTCCCAAATAATTTTCAAAGATAATTTGCCTTCAAAAGATATAAAAATGTAATTTTAAAACTGGCCACCGAATCGTTAAGGAATGACTATTTTTTTGCTCCTCACAAAGAACTAGTCGTTACGTTCATAAGATTTGTCCCTAAGGGTGTGCTGTTCTCAGCTCTATTTACGCCTACTTCATCGAAATATCATCACTGAGCTTTTCAAATAAAGACCACAAATTTTTGCAGAAATGGATTCGTGAACAGAACAATTCCGTTGTGGAATTTTTGCGCCTGAGTTGGATTGCATTGACTATGCTCTTTTATTCAAGGTTGTTGGATAAGAAAGAAAAATCAGAACTCACTGCTACATCGAAACATTGATTTCATTTTTGTACTTTCAATCACTTTTCACAGTTGGCGTACGTCGTTCCCGTTATTTGTTCATTTTGATTGTTTTTCTTTTTCTTAATATTTATAACACCAAGTGAGTTCTTTGTACCGGAAGAATTAGCGCAATGTAAGGCCTTTTGGATATGAATTTCTTAGCAATCTTCAATCGTCTTCCGATAGAACATCTCTTTCCAAAAACAGTACTACTAAGCACAATTCGCCGGTCGTCAGGAATACTAGTTTAGATTGCCAATGGTACGTCGTTAATCTGTTTTCACAATTTTCGCGTATTTCAAGGTATGCCAGCTGCTTTTTAATTCATCCTAGCCGAACTTAGAATACAAATACAACAGCACAGTTATATAGAAAATAAGATTTTTACAGAGAGATCGGATTGGCAGTGAACCTCAGGTTGAATGAGCAAAGTCACAACGATGAGCAAAGCGATGTCTGAAAAAAACGATGAGTCAACATCGCAACCGGGAAGACAAACGGAACTCGAACTGAATTGAACTCATAAGCATATGGGCGTGGGTTTAGACTCGATCACGACCGGATCTTACCCGAAGCTCTCAAGTTGTAGTTTACAAAACAAGATGTTGATTCCAATATGGATGACAAAAGAGGAAATTCAATGATATCATCGGGTCATTAGAAAAAAGACAGAAAGATAGTTAAATGTCACAATATGTGTACAATAAAAGTTTAAAGATGGATAGGCCTTTCAAAGTAATAAACAATAATATAAAATAGCTAAAATCGGCGATAACATGTAATAGGTTGCTTTAATCAACGGAACATAAGGTATATTGTAAACTTAATCAACGAAACATAAGGTACACTGTGAACACACCGTACAAACCGCGATGCTTTCATCGACTATGACAATATCGGATGCAACAAAAAACTACCGTACGAATCAAAGCAAACATGAGGTGTCGGATGGCGCTTATGTGACGTGTCGACAATGAGATTGCTTGGAATTCTGAAAGGAAACCAATGCCACGCGTAAGGTGGCTTGGAAACGACTGATACGAGTTCTTTCCAAATATCGGCACGAACACCGGTCCTGAATTGATGTAGTCATTGAATGTTGGCGGTTTCAGATTTACCGAAATCTGTATGCTGCGCTTGAAACTGTCTACGATGCTTAAAATAAACAGTCGAAAAGCAAAGCTTCTCAATAAATATGCTGGCCTGACTTGGGACTTGCGACCCACCTGGATGATTGATCCCAGATTCGTTGCTTAGACTTGTGACTCGTTTTTCCGTTCGACAATCAACGACTTTTCGACTTCGGCAATAAAGTCACAAAATACTTCAAAACAGTATTCACGATGTTCTTATATGTGGGTTATAACCACAAGCGAACACTATGGACAATAAAACAAAATCGAATGCTTCTAAACGGAAGTGAGATTATACAATTGCACTGATGAAATGATAAGCACCATGCTAGAACAAGAAATAGACACTGCAGAATATCAAATGCCAAAATTAAGCAATAGCGATGAATGAGTGAAAAAGAACGCCTATGAGACAGTGAATAGCATCATCTATTAGTAAAAAATATACCGAAAAAAATAACATCCAACAAATGGCATCAATATTGCGCTAAGAGTAAATTTATTATAACATATGATAGTTCATGATTTCGAATGTCCACTTCAAACCGGTAACGTGACCATGAGGTTTGACATTACCCCATGTGCATGTACATTGCAGCATTAAATACCCATCATAAGATTAGCAAACAAATGAATCCTATCAATTTAGAGGTTCTGAAATTGTAGATAGACGGCCTAGTTCAATTCAATCCAGTGAATAAGATGCATTGCAAACATTCTTCTGGGTTTTCTGTTGAAATAGACTACAAAGTGACCAACGTGAATGCCCTTATTGCATCTTCGAAACAGCACAGAATGCTGAAAAATGAACAATGAATATTTCACAAAGAAGGAAAACACAAATAGAAAAAAGCAACTCACAATTAACTATGAAGGCATTGCAATGCATCGCAACGCTATTAAAAGATGCTGAAAATTATGAATGATTGCATTCTTTTTTGTTAAGAAGGTTGGCGATATATAGAATATATTCGTCTGCTAGTCAAAACTTTGCGAGCAGATATCATTTAGATGCAATTTAGTATAATAAAAGTTTCATCGCAAAAACATTAGCAACAAAAGAACTCGAAATTAAAATTGCTCATCCGTAAATCATATTTTTGCAGAACAACTAGGATTTAAAGCCACAACGCATGAAATGCCTTCATAATGTAATCATTAAATTCCCACTTGCTAATTCAAGCATCACAATTGTGACATATAGTTGATAGGAATTTAACGATCACTCAGACGAGCATAAGAACCAAGTCATCAACAGCCTGCAGACTTGTCAAATCCTCTCAACGCTTTGAATGTCTCGTTGCCGATCAGTTCATGCCATGTTTGTGTGTGCTGTCAGTTTTTGTATGTTAGTATTAGCACAAAAAGACTTCATATTAACAAAGCATTCATAGTGGCAACCGCACCTTAATTACACGTGTGCTACTTCAAATAAACAAACACATAGACGTTGGCAAGTTGAAATGAAAAATGATAAGAAATAGGTGACCTAAGTTGAAGTTGTAGTTCATAAAATTGCAGTTGTGCATTAGCGTTAAGCACTCAACGAGAACCATCCGTATGCAACATTTTGTTGATTTTATGCAGCAAATCAACTAAACAATTCTATCGAAGTGAAATTTGTAAGATCCATATAAAATCTGATAAGGCCAAATAGTGTCTCTCCTATCTAAACAATGCTGATTAAAACGTCAGAAATTAATCCATTGTACGCTTACTTAAAGTTCACAATTGACGTTCACTGATCACAATTCCATCTTGTGTACTTTTGCGTGAAAGTACCGTTGTTTCCAACGGATGCACATCGTGCAAAACATCCTGCAAAAATCAAACGGCCATAAATAGTCGATTCTAGACTTTTGAGTTGATTCAATTACAGAATGGGAAAATAGTCCAGCACCAAAACTATAGGAGTAAATTTGCCCATAGCTGAGCCGCAGTTAGAGTGCAGCATTATGATTAGAGGCTGAAAAAAATTCGTGCGATCGTACGGTCACACTTTATTGACTGCCCACAAATATTTATAGATTACTAATTATTTGATTTCTTATATGACGTCGTAATGCAGCAGCTTGGCTATGTAACAAATTAGTCTCTAGGGCATTCTTTCCAATTTTCTGCATTCATATAACCAATGTAAATACCCAATTAAAACTAGAAACAAGACTAAGCGTTCTTTCTTATAACACTAATGCGACACTGCGACAACATGATCGCTTTATACTAGCAAGAACTTTGATAATCAAAACGAAGAAAAAACATACCAGACAGTTTGATACGAAAATGCGCTCTTCCATTTCAATCTACACCGCTTCCTGATCGCCCAACCTCCCGGAAAATCACGAAACAACCAAACCGCATGCCTGTGAATTAAGATCCAAAGCTCTACCGCATTTCGTTTCCCGAGCTTAGATAGTATACGAGCTCTCACGTGCCAACCTTCAGAAGATGATCCACAATCGAAGACAGCGACGAACGGGTTTGACAGTGCGTGAGGAGAGAAATAGAGGAACAGCATGCATCATTATACTAAATTGAAATGAGTCAATGTGTGCACCTCTTTAACAATGCGTTTTCTACGCAAATCGTCAAGAGAAACAAATGGAAGAATCTGCGAAATGAATTGCCATGACATGTGCTTTTGGGCATTCTTCATTTCACTAGCCAGTTTCATAGTTTACCAATAAAAATAAGAGATGTGAAATAAAATGACTTCTTATTTCAAGTGACTCGAGTTCCCGTTCAAAGATTCTTCTCCTGTGATCGAGCTGATGCAGAATGAAGTTCGAGACAGTATAGATCACAGGCACTTTCTACTACCTCTGAATTTGTATAGCGCCATTGAAGTTGACTAAACAACGCGAAATGTGGTACGGAGTGAAAGAATGATATATACTACATCCTCCAAACTCCACGTCTCTATCTACGATGTTTCTGGGTTGAAATCTCTAGACAAATAGCGCTTATGGATAAGGAGCTATCGCAATGGATGCGACGACAAAATTGTTCTAGCGCTGCGCCTAAGTTTGTGCCACCAATGAAAGCGCCTCCAAACAAATGGGACCAGCTGCATGATACAGATAGATGAAATGAAGTCGCTGAATAGTATTTTCAATGTTTACTTTTAAATTAATGAAATATTTAATGAAGTAAATGATTGGTGGACTCAGTGACCGAAAATCTTTTGCAGAACTCGTGGCAGTTGAGAAATCAATTGAACAATTCGCGTTATTAGATGGCAGATCTTTAGGCAATGGTGATTTACGATATTAATACGCAAGTTGTAATGAAGCCTGTCACCTCGTGGCGATTCGTAAATTTGCTCAAGTTCGTCGATAAAAACTATTCTCATAATAAAATCAACACCACACTCATTTTACCTTTATAATTCTTATAACATTCTTAAAATTCTTCATAAACCACCCTTTACAAATCTCGGTTCACATCATCTTGAAAACAGCTAAAAACCAAGACATAACTCGAACTCGATCGGACTGATATGGCTTCGCCAAACAAGTATGCAACTGATGAAAGATATGGTCCTTCAGATACAATATTAAAAAAAGAAGAATTCATTGGAGTTTACATCAAACCACGTAGGGCATTTACAGGGAGCGGATTTTCGAGGAAATGCGCTTATCTACTATGGATGCATTCGCCGGAAACGATTTTCTGAGGGAATGGTCCCCCACGTATATGTTCATCCAACGATCGGTGACGCATTTGTTGCGTAGTGGCAGTGGTCAGAATGCGCTTTGGGAAACAAATTTGCAAAAGTGCATAAAAGAAAATGCGGAAACAGTGTAAGAGGAGGAATTGGCCCGATATAGACATTTTTTTGCATTCCGCTCAACTCGCCAACCATTTTCCTTTATTGGAAAAGGATAATAAGCATACCGGGATAATGCTTTCCCAATTGAAATGATCCGTCTTTCTGGACAAAACTCCACATGGTCTGTTTTGATTCGCGTCTGGAAATTTGAATTTCAAAACTGCGGTATGCTAATGTGACATCTATTCGTCCGTTGTGTTTGTGTGTACGTGTGTATCTGTCTGTCGGTCTGCCCAGTATTCCCAATCGGAAGCCACTTTAGTTAAAGTTACGAAGTTGACAAATAGGAGTTACGAAAAAATCTGCATTTTTAAGGACGGGGATTGAGTAAAGATTTTCATACGATCGTAAACTGGGAACAAGATATCACCCAAAAAACAGTTGCAATTCATTTTTGGTTTAAAAGAGCAAAGATATCTTGCCTCACCTTGTTTTGGATGCTAGAGAGGAGAAGGATGAACCTTCATTCCCACATGCGTAACCAATATGCCCTTATGCTAATACAGTGCTGATTTTTGCATCGCTTTATGATTATGGTTTAATTCGGCAACTTAGAAAGAATATATCTTTTGTAATAAAAATACCACTAGAAGTCGTTTCCAGTATCTTTCTTATGGGAAAAAAACGGAAATGAAGTGCGCCTAATGCTTCATTCAATTACGGAATGGCAAGTATGAAGCGCAATTTTCTTGGAGTTCAGAATAACAAAAAGCATCCCAAATTCTTGAATGATAATAGCAAATGTGGAACATGGATATTGCAGAGAAGTCCATTCGTTGTAGAAGAACGTGCTCTTGAAAGTCCCTGATATTAATTTTGATACATGAAAGAAAACTTAGGCAGCCTCAGCGGTAGTATTTCAGTCCCCTCTCCCTTCCAAGCACGTATAATGTCTAGGGAAAAGAAGGAGGTCTTCTTGTTGGGTTTTGCTTGCCTGAAAAGCCAAAGACAACAAGAGCACTGTAAGCGTCCGCATTGAAAATCCAAGATGCGGCAGAACAGAGGGGAACGGGATCGGGAGAAGACAGGCGAGGGACGGGAGGGCCGGGGGGGGGGGGAGGGTAGGCAAGTTCGCCATTGGTATACACATTGCCTGTGCACAGAACGTGCAATCATCCCTTCATACAGATGTTCATTATCTGCTCTCATCACCCATCGCTCTGAATCAATTTCTTTCGCCACAATCCAGTCCCCCTCATCTGTTCCAATAACGATCCCCTCATTTAAAAATTGTTAATGCATTAGTACACCTACAAGCTTAAAACATATTGCCGACCTAAGCTCGAGCTTATCACTTCCACTATTCCATCCCCACCTTGAGGTACACCTCAAAAGCAATTAGAAAATTTATGCACCAAGTGAAGAATTTCCGGTGACGTTTTCAAAATTAAAAAACGCAACGATGCTGGTTAGGGATATGGTAATAGTCACATATTGGATGCAGGCGATTTCCCTCGGGAACGATGCGATACCATTTATGAGGCTCATTATCACAATTCTTCGCATCGAAAGCAATTTCATACGAGAAGTGAGTTGCCAGCCGCTCCTAGTTTATAATCTCAGTCTACATATGATAGGCCGTCGCGCCATAATCGGTATGTGGAAGCCGTCTGCGGCAATGCTCCTCTCTCTATTACCATGGTGATAGATGGCAACTCTCCTTGCCATCAATCATTAACCTTTCTAGGCAATATACACATCTCATCGCATGCACAACACAATTAATATCTCTTCTATTAATTAGGATGCCGTGCATATTGAATTGCTCAACTTCCGTTTGTTCGATAAACTAAAATAATCGAAATATAACGTTCAACATTTCGATCGATCACCTTGCGATCACTTCAAAATTAGCCTGGGGCAACGAATTTGTCACTTATTCAATTTCAAACTTCCAGAAAAAATTCAAATAACCCTTCAGAAGGGGAAAGTCGAAGCAAGAAGACCGACTTACTCGCTTGAAAGAGTATACGAAAATATAATTAATTTGAAACGAATTTTTATTTCATAACATATAAAATTGAAATGCAGTATTCAAATTATTTATAAAAGCATCGAATAACAAATAGTTTACCTGTGAACATTATAGAACGACGTCACATGTAAATTAAAGAACAATTAAATATTAAACAATAATATATAATTGAACAAAAATGAAAAACAACTGCACAAAAAATTCGTGTGTGGTATGTTGTTTAGGGAATGCTACGATGATATGGAATGTAATATGAGCGTGATGTAAATAATCGACCACATCGAGTATTTGTATTCTTTGATATTATCAATTCGTTTAAGCATTATCAGCTGCCCACTCTAGGACTGATCACTAAAAGTATGCGAAGGATAAGCTGACCAGATGTAGTTCTTTATTTCCTTGGTGCTTGAGAAAATTTACATTTCTTTACAACCCCCATCCTCCTCCCTCCCCCCCCCCTACCCCGCCCATCAGCGGTTATTGTAATAAATTGTCGAAATAATTGCCTGTGACATAAAGGCTAAATAATAAATATCGTTTCCGCCTACAAAACCTATCACTTTCTATTGAGAAATCACGACCTTCGGTATCGAGCTATTTTTTTTTTAATATTTGATCCTTAAGATTTTATCGTTTGCCCTGTTTTTTTCTTCTAAATTTCCTTTTCTTTGGCTGATTCCGTTTCAGTTTATTATCTGTAATCTTATGTCTCAGTTTATTATCAGTAATCTTATAAGTGGTCGGCTCATCGATAATACGATATCTTCACTAATAAATAAAATCTAAATGACCGAGTTGTGCTTTATGATTTCAGTGACAAGTACAAATAATTAGGCAAGAAAGGTGAATAAAAAATTGCAATTCCTGAAACGTGCAAAGAGATTCAATTTTCAAAAACAATGAAAAGCACGCATACGTATATAACTATTAGATATGACCAGATGTGAAAATTAACTACTCACAACATGTGCATTTCCAACATGTGCAGGTTACGAAACTTCCTGTTTTACACACCTATAATGTATGTTCCTAGCGTACGCGTGCTTAAATATTCTACACTATAACGCTGCAACTAATCACCTTTCAACAGATGAGGCCAACATTTTTATGCTCCTTCAAGAAATATTTCGGCTAATGGATTTATTAATTTAATCGAGATTCTTAGCTTTCTAGTTCAATTATTTATTACTTAGTTAGTAGCAAAAACCAGTCCTCATTGTTTCGGTAAAGGTGGTAAAACTGAACAAATAGTAAAACCTTCTCAATAAACAGAGGCATAAAGCGATCAAAGGTGAAGATTTCTTATTGCTTCTCTGCCATCCGATATGTCAGATTGTGAAAATTGAAAAGCACAAAGGATTTCCAAGAGTGTTTAGTAACGGATGGAACAACTCGAAAACCCCGTCAGAAAAAATCCAAAAGCCGAACATAAAAAAAAACTCGACTTGAACGGATGTAAAGGCTAACTAGACGCCGATGTGGATGCTGCATGTTCGGATATTGCTGAAAGACGAAGCATCTGCAATTGACGGATAGCGGCTGTCGCATTGAAAGCTTTCTTCCAGTTGCGTTTTGCAAGACTTTTCTTTAAATGTGGTGCCACTAAACAATGAATATCCTTCGTCCGTGCCGTATTCCCACTGATCCTGAAATTTCTCGTAGAATAGCTATTCTCCTTACTAATTCCCTACTGTATCTCATCGTGCATTCCCTGCTCTTTTCTTGCGTAACGAAACGCTAAATTCGATTCGTTCAAACCTTTCAGGCAACAATGATGTGATCAAGGATGAAGAGCTTCGCATTCATCCGTCATACTCGATAAAATCTAAGAATTGCAAAGGAATTGGAAAAATATTCATTGATGCGAATAATGACATCAAGGACACAAGTAATTTTTCAGATACCGACTTGAAGATAGTCGCTTCATATACAAATAAATCAAAAAATTTTGTACTCATTGGCCTCACTTTCAGTAATACCCCTCTTTCAAATAAATTTGTCGCTAAAACTTTACCAAGCTTAAATCATCCAAGAATCAAAAAAGCAATATTTCCTGAAAAAAAGTAATGTAGATAACAATAAGGTCCATTGTAATGGACTCCTTTATCACACCGACATTACTGTACGCTGGAATTTCGGTTGCGGTAATGCGATGTTTTTCTTAAGTTTTGGTTTCGGCTACTAAAAACTCTTGCGGTAATCGATGCTAAGGGATTCTCACTGCCCAAAATCAGCATAGTCAATTTCAGTCTACATTTGCAGATATTCACCTAACGGCCGAATCAAGCAAGCTATGCAAAAAAAAAAAAAAACTGCACGCTCATTGCAGATATATTTTAATGCCAATAAAAGATTTTCTGCATTCGTTATGTTCCCTTTATGACAGAAGCTGTCCCTAAATACTTTATATAACATGAGCCATAAATATCTTACATATCCATCACTTACTATCATTGCAATTTACATTAAAATTTGCTGTGACTCATTTATTTGCACCAAATAATTGAATAATTAAAGAAGAAATTGCTTAGAAAATAACTAAATAAGGAAGCATTTAAAGTCATAGTGAACGCATTTGGAAAATCCTTTCTCAATGAGGCCCTACTAATTTAAATTTTTACAATCATTTTCCATAAATCCAAAATTCTCGCAATAATTTTTGATTTTTCTCATGTTTTTCCAATTTTCCCTGATTTTTCAATTATCTTTATTTCTCAGCAATTTTCAAACTTTCAGTCCCTCAAAGACAACAATCTTGTTTAATAGAAATAAACACAAACGTACCAAGGATGAGCAAGTGCTTGCTCACAAGTATAACGCATTTCAGGATCGCAACACATCAAATGTGAGATGAAATCTTTCGCCGAATCGGATATTTCATCCCAATATGGTGAATCGAATTCATATTCACCGCGAATGATTTGTGCAAAAAGATTCGCATCATTCTCGTCATAGAACGGTGGATAACCACATAGAAGAATATAGGTGATCACACCTATTGACCACACATCCACCGCTTTTCCATATGGCTTTTGTTGTAGCACCTTAAATACTTCATAGTAATCACATACACACAACGACTGTATTAAAGGATCAGTAGAATATTTCCATAAAGTATCTCTCTTTATCGGCTAATCCGTCCTCATTCCTCCTTCAACTTTTCTGAGCAGATTCCTTACAATGCACCAAAGATGCAACCAAAAATTTATTAATATTGTCGACTCGATTCCAGGGAATAATATAGTTGTGTGGTTTGAAATAACATCGCTTTTTAGAATATATGATTTAAAAAATTATTCATAACTGATGAAAGATAAATGCATGCGGCGAAAAACGATTCTAAGTTTGTGGAGATAATATTTCGGCACTAAACAAGCAATGGTATGATCTTTCCGGGATCAGAAAGAGGTGGGAAGGAAGCAGGAGAGGAGGGGAAGGCGTCGTGCCTTCAGATCTGGTGAACAATTGCTTAAAAATCGCATACCAAAGTAAACAGCACTACATCAAAGCATACAATTATTTACTAAATTTGTATTGCGCTCACAAGTTTGTTAATTCAGTCTCAATTTTTGTTAAACTCATATACACACGGCAAGGGATGGGAGAAAACAAATCAAGAGAGTACATACAAAGGGAAAAGAGGAAACAAAGAGGAAAAAATAAAATGCGGCAGGGGAATAAAAAATCGTGAATCATAAGGAATATTTTATATCAGCTAGAGAATATGTTTTTTTTTAAATTGACTGACCCCAAAAAACATTAAATAAACAAACAAGGATATAAAAATGCGAGGAGAGTGATCCAAATAAACGGAAAAGGTGCAAAATATTGAAGATACTCGTTCAATCCGTCTATTTTCAATTCAATTTCCACTAAGTTGCTCCCTCATAGTGGGTATCACAAATTATATAAAAAAATCATCGCGAAAAAAATGTAACAATAAACGTTGTTGATAGTATTTAATTCATTTAGGAAAATTTTATCGATATCTATTCATATATAATCATAAAATATCGAGGCAATTCTCACAGGATATTGAGCTCAGATCCATAAAGCTCTGAGTACAATCTTATTACTTCTATGTTTATTTATTTCCCACCTAACAAAGACAAACCAATTTTTCTATAAATCCAATAATAATATAGCATACCTTTATCAGCTTTTACTAACAAACATTAAGTGTTTTAAAATTTTAATTAAAGGTAATAATCGATAATATTTCAACTTTATTCCTTTCGAAGTGTTAATCCTCAAAAAAAGAGTAGTTATTTTTTGCCCACACAATCCGAAACATTATTGAATATATATGCGCCATAATTATCGTCTTAATTAGACCCATTTCAGTGCATGACTTGCGCTGCTGTGCATAATAGCTATGAAAATTGCCACAAGCTGGCATGTGCATCACCGTCTGTCTACTAGTGATATTCAAAAGATGTCTGGCGGAATCAAGCCCTACATAAGCTGCCAGCCGACTGTCCGTAGCGATCGATGCATACATTCGTCTAATAAATGTAACCTATCTAAACACACATCGAAAAAAGACAATTCGCAAAAAAAGAAAAAACCCACAGAAGAAATCGTGCTGGGATCAATTAAACGCATAGTAAAAATGCAACCTTCAAGAAACACAATAAGCCTAACATACTAAAGGAAATGCAATCAACTATTTACCTCGGGTGCAACATAGCCAGGTGTTCCACATGCAGTTGCCATAACACCCGAATCTTCAGTCTTTGAAAGACCAAAATCTGAGATCATTATTTTAGAATCCTTTTCGTGATCGTAGTATAATAAATTCTCCGGTTTTAAATCTCTGTAAATAATAAAAAAATTAACATACTTCAAGCCTTAAAAAATGATTGACTAAGAACATCAGAGATTAAGATAGAGCACTTGCTGATGCCATTAAACATCCTAGTAAATCAAAGCAAATTGTGATCCAGGCAAGTGAGCTAACAACTCCGCATTAGGCATCATTAGGCAAGAGCTATATTACATTTTCAATCCAGAGTAGCTAAAATGACAGCATCCTATCCAGTAATTTATACGCATCATCTGAAAATGTGTTTCTCGGTGAAAACTTGTGACTTTGGAATCCCTCGTTCGAATGTGGTTCTCATTTTAAAAAAACATATAAGCAAGTCCCTCAACAACATGAAATGCAAAATATTTGAACGCCAAAAGAATCTATGCAAAACGAAACTACTCAAAAATACATTACTTCCATCCTCCCACCATCCTTGCAATAATTTGTCGAGCAACATACACATTCATTCTTCTAAAAAACCTTGAATTCTATTGACCCCTTCCCTCCCTTCCTTTCCGTTCCCCTTATAAACACTCCTCAGCCATCTAAAATGCATTCGTTTTGAAAGAGTAATAGCACCATCAATAAACACTCCTCCGCCATTTCGTATGCATTCGTTTTTGAGAGGAGGATAATAAAAGTATATATCGAATGCTTATGAAACAAAATACAACGACATCAACGCTGCAGCAATACAAAGCAACAATAATACACCATAGAGAATATGCTAACTATGATTGTCTATTTTTTTTTTAAATTTCGAAAAGGATTTTGGTGTTTTCTTTTAGTCAGGAATAATCCATAATGCTCAAAAATTTCAATACATTCCCAATGTAACGCTCACTAATCGCTTTTGCTATTCGCTGATAGAATTAAATTTATTCAAGCCATCTTTCCGATATTTTCAGCATTTATGAGTTTAAGAATAATTTGCTTCTCAAGAAATACGCATTTCTACTATAACTGCTACTATTATTACTATCAAATTTACAAAAAAAAAAAATTGCTTTTTATCTCATAAGATGCCCTTTGAAAGCTAACGTGGTAAATATTTTCTTAATTCAAGGATCTGGCTAATACAGGATTCATGTTAAATTTTTTAAAAGGTTTCATATCACTAAGGACCTCTTGAATTTCAACCTGAATCGATAAAAAATAGTCAACTGCAACCAAAATGAAATCCCATCAAATGGCAGAAAAAAAAAACCCCCGCATAAAATCCGACATCATTCAAAGATATAAACAAGAATTTCTTCTAAGAGGTTGGCCAAAGATAACGATATAATTATTACTATCTTTGTAAATAGTATAGCGAAAAGTAAGGTGTAGTAGCATCGGGGAAAAATTGTTGGACTCAAAGAAACGTCACTAATCATGGATGATATTTGAGCTGTTCAATATTTTACTGGAAGATTTTTGTGGGCATAATTCTATCAACAACCTTAATCCTCTTCTCTACTATATCGCATACGGTTGACATCGAAAGTGACAAGAAATATCGCAATAAATGATTATTTAATTGAGGTGCACAAATCGGAGAAGAGGAATTGCACGGAAAATATTCGTCCTAGGTCTATTTAGTTCGGAATGATGGCGATAATACGCTGCTTTTGCGAATAACGAATTAATGCTGCTTTTCGAATAACGAATTAATGCTGCTTTTGCAGGGCAAAAATCGATGGCGATCTAAAATCCAAAAAGAGTGAAGAAGAGGGGGGGGGGGGTGGTGACATTTTTATGAACAGAAAATCCCCGCTGAAAATTAATTTTGTTGGTAATTAAGTATCTAAAAGAAAAAAACTTCAAATAAACACAAAGTAATAAATTCTTTTGCATATATGCAAAGAAATTTAGTTTTAAAAAATTTAATGTCACCTCAAAGTAAATAGGAAGAAAAAAACAGAAAGCAAGAATATAACGAACCTATGCACAACACCATTTTTATGCATAAAATCCACCGCTTCAAGTACTTGCCTCATTAAAATCGACGCATCTCGCTCCGTATAGGAACCCTAAAAAATAAGATTTCATCGATTAGAATCTAATATGAGATCAAAAAAAAACACTACAACAACTTCGTGGGAAAAAAATAAATGGACGAGCCAACTGACATTTAAATCGTATATGCAAAGTTGAGGACTATGTGACGATTGTTTGACGGAAAAACGAATGCTGAGAAATAAAAACAACAACCATATAAAGCCGCATTATTCAACTTAATTAAGAAAGCTCAGGTGGCAAAAAATACCTGTCCATTGACAAATATGAATGTGTAAAATTAGCACTAACAACGAAACACTATTCAATAAACGTAGAGGTGGTGCATGTTAGAATAGAATTTGAGTATCAGCTGTCTCAATCATTAAGTAACATAACGATAGGCGCTATGAACAATTATGCATGCTTTGTGAACAACTGAGGTGTTTGTATTACAAGCACTACTACCAAAATATGACTTGTTGTGTTTATTGTGCACTATACACCTGCAGGATTTACACCTATAAAACCAAAGATTTCTGAATAATAGTGACGATTCTGAAAACTTCGCGTTCCTTTTATTGCCGTATGCCGTTGAATTAGCCCACTACCCTTGTTCCATCCTCTTCTCTGGGTATCGTCGCATATTTAAGAATGTACAACTTCAGATTTTACACTCGTACCCACTCTTCAGCATAGAAGAAATGCGCGAATTTATAGTTCTCATAAAAAATTTAAAAATGTTTTAGTACAGTATATTTGTATTAATTTTATTTATTCCAATATTGCTTAGCTGATGAATTCAATGCAACTATAAATGCACAAACAGAACGTGTTTATGGTGTTAATATAATTGATTCCAAATCGATGCAAACGAAGAGAGACGTATGAACATAAGTACATAAACACAGAGCATATAACGTCACCACAGAGCGCTTTGCAAGCGCAGATTTGCATAAGCTCATAAACAGGGCAAAAGTTACTGTTCGATCGTCGACCCTGTCGAAGATTATAAAACGATTCGACAGTGAGTGGTTTAGTATTCCGATCATCGATTAGGGAATCGGACCACTACTGATAAAGTTCGAGTTTCACGAGACAAAGGGTGTTTTCTAACCTTCCAGTATTCATGGAGAGACCTAGCTGAGCTTCCATTGCATGAAATGCCGGTGACGATTCCACACCTCCCGGCCACCACGAAATATTTAGGGGCAAGAGGAGGAGGTAGTGGGAGGGGGATAGTAATGTTATGGTGATCAAATTAGAGTGGTCAACCAACTTAATTCCTCCAATTAAAGCCTTAAAAATAATTTAAAAAATACTCAACAGCGTAAAGTGAATAATAGAGGCTGCCAATAAAATATTTAGAAGAGAGCAACCAATCAATCCTCGTAGAATAGTCACGCGAAAAATCGAAAGTAGTGCAGAGTTTGAAAACGCATTAAAATCGCGCAACACAACTTTAAACTTTAAAAGACTCATTTACATTGGCCAATAGCGTGCGTTATAACATCTTCCTCACAACGCTTTTGAGTAATAAAAGCAAACATCTGCCCCTTTAGACAAATACAAAACACCTGAGGGCAACATATCATAGGGCAATCATCTAAGGGCAATATATCATAGGCAAATAATCGCCCTATGGAAAGTTGCCATAGCGCACGCTAATGACTTTGACTAATGCTCGATGCAAGGGAAATTCAAATAAAATTCAAATAAGAAAAGCAAGTAAACGCAAAACATGCAAATCGATATCAAGCTAGAACTCAGCTTTATTGTTTCCTCGATAAGATCATATACATATTTGCAAAGATTTCACGACGCAAGTCAACTCGCTAAGAGAGAATGCAATTGTGAATTTGTTAAACATTCTTTCATTAATAGAATTTGCTAATGAATAGAAAACATTAAAGATACTCGATTGGAAAGAGAATTTCTAATGTCACCACATCGCATTCAAATAGATAACACTTGTCAAAATATTTCAACATTCATATTTATGCGCGCAATTTTATGCATTCTGTACTTAAAAACAGCCCAACTAACTGTAGCGTCAAATTTGTGAAGAGTCATTTATCGGGTTTTGTGGTGGAATATATATATATATATATATATATATATGTCGCTAAATTGCTGTTTTGTTAAGCAGCATCGGGATTGTACTTATTAAACCCACCATTTAGAGGGGCTGTAAATATACCTAAGACCAATAGTGCAATAATATTAAATAAAATAACCCTGTCTATTTCTCTGAGTGGTGTCTAATGCAATGGGACAATGAATTGCATTTCATTTGTAATGCTTGCAAAATGCACACTTCAATGTTAATATAAGATAAAAAGGTATAAAATCAAAATGCACCTTTGCAACGATGCGATCGAATAGTTCACCACCAGTGACAAGTTCCATAACGAGGTAAACATGCTGCTTCTCGTCATAAGTATCGAACAGCTGTACAATATTTGGATGCCGCAATCTGAACTGTCATTCCGTAGTTAAGGCATCATGGATACGATTCATATTTATATTTGGTTGAATAGAGTGGAGACAAGCGTAATAAAGAATATGGCAGTATTACTAATGCAGCAAGCGAGTATTGCTGGATAAGGCAAGCCACCAAAACAATATGAAAATGATATAAAAAAAAGGTGAAATATGAAGAATATAACGCTGCATCGACTACAGGTGATCCCGCATAATTCCCGCGATAACACACACAAAAGAGAGGAAAGGGCTGTTACAGAAGAGAGTTCAAAGGTGTCTAAAATGGAATTTCAGGCTCTACTAGGGCAGTGAAGCGGTCGGGGGAGGGGGAGGGGAGGAACTGCTATAATTATTAGCAGTTCCAGCTAAAAAAAGCCTAAATAACTTTAAACATGCCTTCTCCTTACTACGCATACACAACTAATAAAAAGCAGCCGTTTTCGCTGTTCATTATGAATTCCGTTCAAGCAGAGATGCACTCGATAACGCACGTACAGATTTCTGTGTATAGTGGAGCGACAAAAACATCCTAGGAGGTCAATGAACCAATTCAAACTGTTGTGTGCAATTACTCCGAGGTATATAGTCTTATTCATATTGACGACTCCAGCTTATCGGCTTTCATGTCAAGGCAACCATACTGACAGCCACACAAATTGACAATATACAGCACTCTCAAGCTACATTTATTCACCGATGAAACACTCGCAATACTTTCAAATATATTGTAGAGCAATTCAAAAATATTCTATTCCACCATAAAACCCGATAAATGACTCGTCACAAATCCGATGCCACAGTTCGTAAAGCTGTTTTTAAGTATGGAATATATAAACACTCACTTCAAAATGAACGGAATATTAGCAATGGGAGAACTTCGTGTTTATTACATACCTTTTTTTTTTGGTGTATATGCAGAAATTCTCACTGTTCTAAATAGATTTATACTATACAATTACCCAATTAAATTACTGGAATATTTTAAACATCCAATAATCTTTCCAAAAACATATTTCTTTTGGTGAAAAATATAGTAAACCTCAACACGCAAGCCTTTTATTCCCTTCGAAAGAATAGTAGCACTCGTAAATTGCCTCCTAAGCAATATGAAGAAAAAGCCATTCACGCGTAAAGCATTTCGTGTACCCTTAATTAACCTGCCACCATTCATATATTAAGATGCACCCATTCTGCATGAAGCGATATATTAAAAAATCGATTATTTTGTGCACGCCGATAATGCTTCCATTACCGATCCTCATATCGCATGATTGCCGTCATTTTAAAGATATTCCATCGTAAATCATCAACGAATCTCGATGCATTTATTTCTCTAATGTATTTCATTATTCCGGCCTTATGCATTCCATATTTATTCCACAATTATGTTGGTGGAATATGATGAATAAATAATTATTTCGCACAGCAATATTTTAATTTCCAAAACCGATTTGCAACACACTTTCCAGATTTTTCGTCTATTCTTCACACTATCCACTCTTAGAAAAATCGCTTCTGCAATAGGCATCTTCTTGTAAAAAAAAAAAAAAATATTTTTCAAACAAGCGTTGCGCAAAGTAAAGAATTTCCATAATTTATACAAATATTCTAGGAACTTATAATTTCATTGCCTCTAAAAATTCACCAGTAAAAGTAGAAAACCGTCTATGTAACCTGCTAGAATTTAAAAATGGCCATTTACTATTTCAGTCGAAACCTATACAAAGACAGAATTACCCAACCACAACAGATTTATCATCCACCAAAATTTTACAGGGGGATTTATTTCACTTCAGACTGAGACCGCTTCATTGCAAATATTATAATTAATGATATTTGGATATCAATTCAATTCATCAATTTGCATAAAAATGAGCCGCAAATGACCAATTTTATTCGGATCATAGTTGAATATTCAAGGCGACTATTTTTGTAACGAACGAATCTGTTATACGACCCTACCTCGCTCCTTCCACTCCCCTTCTTAACAACAACTAGTGCCCATCTACATCATATTCCTATCACTTATGCTCCTGTGCGATCCAATTCAAATGCAATTTCAGATGAGTAAAAACGACCCCTCTCGTATAAGAAAGAGGCGTTCTTATGCCTCGAAGAGTTGTCGTCGTCGTCTATAAAATTAAAGAAGAGGAAATGAGAGAAGAAGCACACTCACTTCCGCAGAACCTTAATCTCATTTTCGAGGGATTCCTCTTTGCCTTTGAGCGCCTTCTTGTCGATGCATTTCACCGCAACCATCATACCAGGCTCCGCTTTGCATTCTGCCAAAAACACCTTAACAAATAATTACACTTTCATTCATTAAAGCAATCTCTTAGTCCATTTAAAGGTGATTTATTCTTCATGCTATGGTTGCTATAGCACACTGATTCACAAGATCCTCTTAGCTAAACCTTTCCAAAGCAATGAGCTGAGGATGGAGAATATCAAAGGTATATAAGCGTTGCCATGCATCGACATCCATGTAGAGTCTATAGAATGAATTAAAAAGAAATAAATGACCAGACTAAAATCGAACGACAAATCGGAACGAACGCTGAAACCGTTTGGATCTTGCAATGCCAGAAAGTACTAGGAACCGGAAAGAATATAACACTTCAATCTCTTTCTAGCATAGATCGCCGATTTCACTTCGGCTCGCTTTTCACGATAATGCGAAATTCGATGAATGCAAAAACTTTGCCCACAGATATGTTAGATCTAACTATGCCCTATTATACTTTAGTGATGGGAATTATTAGATTTGAAAAAGCTGAAAAATATGTATATTAAAAAAAAAAGAAATAGAATTAAAAAGGAATTTTATTTAAGTGCATAAAAATTCAATGAAGCAATTGCTAATGAGTTATTCGTTCATTAGATGCCTAAAAAGCAATAATCATTGCTATTCACGCAACCATTAATAAATCGCTTTATTGGAATGACATTTTTCGAGACAAAAATAGATAAAAATTCAACTTCTTTTCCTCCAAAAATTAGTTTTTTTTTTTTTAAACTTCTACTTATTTCCTTTCTAAATTCTTATTCAATATTAATCAAAAAGCGATTATTAAAATATAATTTTTGAATTTCGTTTATTATTTCCGTTGTATTTCTCATTTAACTGTTCATTGAAATCAAAAAAAAAACAAGATCCTAAACAAACAAAAATACATTTCAGGAAAAAAAAAAGAGAAAGAAACACATCAAGAGGTATGATTTTCGACTCTATATTATGGCTATAAATAAAAGAAGTTCTATACGCTCAACTTACTTACTTACTTAGATTACTCAGAAGTAAGTAAGTAAGTTGAGCGTAAGTAAGTTGCAAACGTAAGTTGCAAATAATAATAGCGTAAGTAAGTTGCGGCCATGTTGTACGCAAAGATGACAATAGGTGGAGCGATACGCTCAACACTATGATTTATTTTGATAAACTATAATCATCGCAGTTTCTTGGCCATAAATCCCAAAATAATTACGCGATACAATCAACCTTTAAGCGTGAAAGTTTCGAATTTTAGAGGGAACGTGCTTTAAATTTTCATTCACTAGAAAATATATAAATAATGATAATGAAATAAATATTAAATAATAACAAAGAAACAAATACAATCACTGATAATGTTGCAATTACGATAATAAATATGGAAAATTCTATCAAAAATTTCATTGAAAAATTTAACTTTCTCAAAGCAATTCATAGCGCTATATTGAATTCAAATCATCAGAAAAAAAAAAAATAAAAATTCAAAGAAAAATGTGGAAATGTCCTAAAAAAAATATAATTAAACATCGACAGAAAGTATTATAAAATCAAAATAAGTTCAAATAATTTTTTTAATAAAAGTGCCAGAGTATTATGGCCGCAACAATTATTCAGCAAACAATCGAATTCAAGTCGATTTCATATACAAATAATTTGAATGAAAAAGTATTTTTCGATGCTTATTAAGTAATATTTAAGTTATATTAAGTTAGCAATTATAATAAGGGCAACAGTATTATTAACGGTAGCAATAACACGAAAATCACGTCAACCTATTAGTGATATGATAATCACATTAAGGTAATATATGCTCGATGCACAACGAATATTTCTTATACCGTATTGAAACTTCTTACAGCGATAATAACACTGTAATAGTGAAAACAGTAATGATAAGTGATAACAATGACAACAGATATTAATAAAAAACAACGATAGTAATAAATAACTTCCTAAAAAAGAACAACTTTTCTTACTTATTCAACCGTTATCTTTGGTTATTCCTCAGTCTTTATGTCAATTCGTTTATCACTCAACAGTTTCCATCCTTCGCTAAGACCTATTTAGGTGGGGAGAGGGGGAGGGGGGACGGGCGGAGAGAAGAGGAGGGAGGATAGGGGACGAAAGGTGGGGGTGAATGAGGAGGGGAAGGGGGAGGGAGAGTAAATCTAAAAGCCAATTCATATCCAATCCAAAAAAGGAGCGAATCGAAAAGCATATTTTCCGAATTGAAAGAAGAAATGCGCCTGAAAAATTTTAAACGGCTCCTTCATCGAGGATTTTAAAATACGCGTTTAAAGCTACAATTTCTAATTCAGAAATATTTTTTAATGAATCTTTTAATTTCTAAGTTTACAATGTGTGCGTTTCCTTTATTTATATTTATAAGCAGTAATAAATTGCATTCGGTTTTTTATGATTACAAAATCACTGAAAAATAATCGATATTCTAACCGGAAACTGAATATTCCATTCAAAGCAGAGTGAACATGACCAGTATGTACTTTCCTATATAAAAAACCATTTTTATAATTTTCCACTGAACCAAATAAAGCATATATATGCATACGACGCTAAGACTGTAGTTTAGATTCGAGAAAATAAACAAACATATCAAAGGATTTCAAGAAACAGGGCATTTAGTGGGGAAATATTTGAAGAGTTGAGTAGCTTAGGGCAAGCTTATTCAGATGATCTTATAAGAAACAACCAACAACCTCCACAATCAGTCACTTCGATTAACTGATTATCTCATCCACATAGGTCATTTCAATTCTCTCAATCGTAAGATGTACCTCAGTGTTTCCTAATAGTAAACAAATAAGCGGCTTAATTCCATGCAATTATGCAAATGAGTTCTTGGAAAAGTTTGACGCTTAAGCCGCTGAAGGCTAAGCATGAATCATTAGAGATTCATAAAAAAAAAAATCTCACTTTCAAATTCGATGGTGAAATGATAAAACCCGAATACGACAAACTTATAAAAATTGCGATATAATTTTTCACTGAAAAAAAAGTAGCTGAAATTGATGAGGAAAGAAAATCGGACTGATATGAGATGCAAGCAAGTTTGCTGGAATATTTAAATGACAACATCGTTTTTCAAAGTTGGCCAAGCAACACGAAACGTGGTTTAGAGGGTCATGTTTGGTGTGCAGATGCAGAGGCAGAGGCCATATGGTGTAGCGATACAGATGTCACGCTTGGTGTATAAGTTCAGGGGTCATGCAATAGTCATGAGGTGCGATGCTGTGGTCATCTCCGGTGTATAGGGGTACAGGTCATGGTCATCTATAATGGTGCAGAGGTCATACTATACATCATGTCCATTCGGTGCTTTTTGGCTAAAACTACCAAAAAGATTAGTAGGGAACAAATGAGCAGATATAAGTCAGCAAAATATGCTGCTGCGGAGAAATTTTGCGAAGGCGCTTCCATTCCTCTCTCTTCCTCCCCGCCGCCCTCACCCCTCCCCCCCCCCGCTCCTCTCATTCGAATAAGAAGTGATGCATTAAGAAAGCTCAGGCTGTTCTAATCAGTAAATGCTTTTACTCAAATAAAACAGCAACAGAGATATAAATAGAGATACGAGTGTTGAAGCAGATGATAAAAAGTTTTCTCAATGCTATCGTCGGACTTAAAGTACAATTGTAATACGGAATGAATCTAGACAAGGGTGACTTGAAAATGGACGATAAATATATAAATATTTAAATAAATAAATAAATAAATAAGAACTACATCAGAAAGGTGCACAAGTAGTCCCTATAAAAAGCGAAATAAGACCGGGAAGTTTTTTTTTGAGCATATAAATTTCAGAAGTCATATATGACCGAACACCGAGAATAACTACCACAATACTTTCCCCACCTTTATGAAGTAATCAAAAGAAAATTTGTGAGGAGCATTTTGATTGTTCTATTGAAAATAATAATGAATTTCTTAAAAACAATATCTTAAAAAAAGCATTTCCGTTGATGATTCTATAAATTATTAACGTACATTCTAAATAGAAAAATAAACAAATAAATAAATTTAAAAAGAAAATAAATAAACAAGTAAATAAATAAACAAACAAGTAAATAAACGAATAAACAAATAAACGAATAAACAAATAAATAAATAAAATATTCAAAAGTCAACAAAATGATGATTGTTATTATCGATAGAGATCAAATTATAGAATATGGTTGTCGAATTGCTAGTATTTCATCTGTAGAGATAAATTAATGAAAAAATTTAAAAATTAAAAAAAAAAATTTTTTTTTCTGCTCAGCAAACAATATTAATGAAAAGATGCTCAACATCAGAGATAATTAATCTGACATTAGATTATATAAATATCGATTAATTATCATATAATGAAATAAAATTCTCAAACATTCCTTCATTCATGTAAATTTCTTTATAATTGAGAGCTTTTGTTTTTTTTTTTTTCTCCGATTTTAATGAAACTATTCCACACTAATCATATTATTGAGAAGAATGAATTAAAAATTTCTGAATTTTAAAATTCTTCGAAGATATCATGATACGTTTAGCTAAAAAAAAAAAAAATTCCATCGAAAATTTATTCATCAACGCTTCGCAACGAAAAACTTTTGTTGGCGCAAATTAGTAAAGTTTTTAACTAAAAACTGCAACGACGATAGTGCTTGATGATGGTCGGCTACCCATTAAACTAGACGAATTAATTTATGATCAATAGTAATACGATTGATGCATCAACAAGAAACAAAAAAAAAAAAAAAACTTGTTAGGAAGACGAGCATAAATTAGTAGACACGAATCGATTGAATCAATTTTTCGTCCGAGAAAATTGCATAGAAAAACTTTTAAAACTTAATTTTTTCCTCAGTATTTATGTCGAAATACTTTTTTTTTTAAACACAATGAAGGTATCAGTAATATTAATGATCTGATCAATGATCAGTAATTTATTGATTCGGTGATGCGGACAATTTCGGCGACAAGCAAATAGAAATACGACAAGAAAAAACATCAATCGATATTTTCGCAGATGTTTTCATAAGTTTTCAACTTCATTACTTTGCTAGCAAAAAAAAAAAAAAAAAAAAAAAAAATTAATTGAAAACTTCATTTGGTAGTGGAAGAATTACGCTACCTTTAATTAATTAACCTATGAGAATATTAGTTAATTACGTCATTTGACGTAATATTTTCGGTAAAATAAGGTCCCTAAAGAAAAAGAGAAAGGGAAAGAGAGAAAGAGAAAGAGAAAAAGAAAAAGAGACCTTTGAGAAAGCTCCAGTGCCAAGGACATCCTTGAACTCGTAACGTTCCTTTATAGAACAATGTCGTTCCCCATCTCGTTTTTCCTTCTTGAATAGCGGCATATTACCGCTGCATTCTTAAATCAACCACTGAAATATTCGAAAAATCACTCGAAAAATTTCATCTCTATACTCTCAAAGATGAGATGTATATCCCTATTGCCCGCCTATTTTTCAATATACGCTCATCGTCTGGCGCTCTATCACTTTTGCAATACTCTCTCTCGTCGATTTATTTCGTCGTTCTATCGTATCGATTCGCCCCGTTGTGCATCGACGTCATAATCGTAATGCTAATGGTCAAATTTTCGTGCTAAGACTTCACGCCGCTTAAAAACTCACAAAATTCAATCAATTCTAAAGAATATCAAAGTTGCAACATTCGCAGTTAAGTTGAATAAGTTGCAAAGTTTGTGGTTAAATTTAGTGAGTTGCAAAGTTGCTAAGTTGTTCGGAATTTGGGCGGACGGAAAAGAGGCATCTGAAGAGGAATTTCCATCCATACCTATGAAAATCGCTTGAAAAACCTTCCATTAATTCTAAATTTACCAGAAAATGGGTGGATTTCTGGATAATACAAAATAACAATTTAGAAAATTACCTTGCTAATTCACAAGTTTATGGGAATTCCACATAAAGCTGTTGAGAAAGTTCTTAAAACTTTGCGATCGATAAATTCCTAATTTGTTGAAAACGTTTCCGTTATTTGATGACCTATTTGAACTTTGACATCGCCTTCTATGCTTGTCTGACCCATCCCACTCCTCAAACCCACCCGCTTCCCGCCTTCCCGACTTGTTTTCCAAATTCCAAGAGGATTTGGCTACTTTTAACTGCGGTTGAATGAATAAAAAGTATATATATATATATATATATATATATATATATATATATATATATATATATATATATATATATATATATATATATATATATATATATATATATATATATATATATATATGCAGTGTTTTCGAACGATTGTTCAAAAATATCGTCGAGTTGGGTAATTCAAAACAGTTTCATTTGTTTATTTATTTATTCATTATATTTGAGTTTTCTAAAATAGAAAATTAAAAAAAAAATCTTTTCAATATGCCGATAACAATAATGAATAGGTGTGTTTTTTTAATAAGTTGGCGATATTAATGCCCACTACGCAATAACGCAATGGTTGTGCAAATTTATGACAAAGAAATCCCCTTTTTTCAATTATTTTCATCAATATTCTATAAAATAATCTACGGGCAACAAAAAAAGCGTTGGAATTTTTTTCGCTGTAATTTCGATAAAATGAGCGCACCATAAAGCATAATTATTTGATAGGTTTTAAATTAAAAAATTTTAGCTAAATATACGTTCAATGAACGTATAAAATTTTTGAAATTCTTATCAAATATTTTATAGATTCTATATTTTTACGAAAGTTTTAGCATCTCATCGACTTATACTTTTTTTTTTTTTTCTAAGAATCTTGAGATTTAAGTCAAGAATCAATTGGTGCTATTAAAGATTAAATTTATTTCAGGCATTATCTTTAAATTGCTAAAGAATTTGTTGCTATTCTATTTGATAATATCTTAGAAAGTTTCATCTTTATTGTTCGCTTGAAAATTCAATTACTCTCTCCTGAACACCGGAGAAAGCTGTTGGCCACTAAACGTACGTTTAGTGAAGTTACAATCATATGGATTTTCTTCGATTCGAAATTCATTCGATGATCGATCATAGGATCATTAAGAAACTGAATTCATGAATTGTGAAATATGCGAAACGAATTGACACACCAAGAAAATTAGCTTTTGCGATTAAAAAAAAAAAAAAACGCAGTGATTTCTAAGTGATCAAAAATTGAAATTTTCTAAATTTTTGTTTTCGTAGAAAAATTTCTCTTTCACCGTAAAAAAAGAGCTTCGCGATATCCTGGATAGTTGATTAACGATAAATTTAATAATCTAAAATTAAACACCATTGGGATAATTGAGTGAGATTATGATATTGGTCGAGTTTTTCCCACAATTGTTTAAAAGTGATCAATTTTAACTTCAAATAAACTTGGAACTTAAAATAAACTTGAAAAGAAACCTGAAATAAAAGAAACTTTTTCAAAAAAAAAAACTTTTATTTCTGCAAAAAATATTCAATCATTAGTGTTCTACTCTGCATAAATGTTCTAATATATATATATATATATATATATATATATATATATATATATATATATATATATATATATATATATATGTATATACTGAAATTTTTTTTCTCTTATATAATGCGATGTGTTATTAACAACATGGAATTTCTTCATCGCATGATTTCACCATGACAAATTTACTTCTTCTTAATCGTTTTTCGATAAAACCATAATTTAATTTCCCAATAAATAGGGATGCTGCTGCCAGACAGGTTGTCACCATATGCACTATTTACAGCTTGCCTATTCAACCAACCAGTTTTAGTCATATTTAAGGCAGAATGAAAGAACATCTTATATTGCTTTTTTTGCGTGACCAACTGTTTGTGTGGTTCCTCAGTGGAATGTATTCCTTGGGCCACACCTGACTGATTATAGCAGAAAGTCCATAGTGGGAATTCGATGGTAAATTTAAGGAGAAATAACTGACAGAAAAAGCTGATAATCGTGAATAAAATACGATTCTGATGCAAGAATTATGCCTATTTTATTGTGCTTTTTACGATTCTCGAGACGTTTATTGCAACTCTCTATTCGAGTGTTTGCAAAAATTCACGAAAGGTAAGTGAAAAGCTGGAGGCAAAGTTTATAAAAGTTGCACTTGAACGATCAAAGTGGACCATATTAGTGCAACGAACACTATCTACCATGATTCTGAGCTAATTCTAATCTAAACCTGCCAGATAAGGTGCTAATTGCGTAACAATAAAACTTAGGCTCACCTAGTTCACAATAAATAATGAAGTGACGTCATGAGGAAGTGCTTCCCTATGTGGCACAATTGAATGAATACGGCAACGATAGTGTTTTATAAGGTTGATTGGATCAACAATGAAGACTATTGTTATGATGGGGATGGAAAAACGGATGACGAATGCGGTTGTGAAAACAGCACATTATGTCTTTGTTTTAGAAGCACAATGGCAGCGCCAATAAGCGCTGCAATCGGTGAACGAATGAGGGAATGAAATGACCGTGACAAAACAGGTTTTCAACTGGTACTAAGACATGTCGGGGTGAAACACGCTTTTAGCGCTTTGGGCAAGCTTGTTCGGCCGCATTGTGCAATTTTAAAGCATGGAACAACGAGCACATGGAAGTCGTAGAGTTGCTTTATTAGGCCACTTTGAAATAAAAGCACCCGAGGCGATCTGATCAATTGTACAGTAATAAATTTCTTCTCGCTCATCTTCGTGTACCGTCTTCGAAGAAGACACCTCCGTCGAGGGCGCAATACTTCGGACAAATACCTCGTTCGCCCTGTGGGCCTGGTTGACCAGGTGCACCTGGTTCTCCGTCGGCACCTGGATTTCCAGGTTGTCCTGGTGGCCCGGGTGGCCCATTTGGTCCGGGCTGTCCAGGCTGCCCATCTCGTCCTGGATTGCCATCTGGCCCCGGTAGTCCAGGAGGTCCTGAAAAATCACGCAAATGTTTTATACGTGTGTCGAAGAAGACATATGAAGGAAAATACTCTGAAATTTTTTGACTGCAAACTTTGAAAGTGGCGCGCATTTGTTGGTTCATGAAAAAAGGTTGCATAAAGAGCGGAATATCAGAGATGAGTGCAAAGAAGGCAACGCGAACGTGTGAGGAAGAAACGTGCCTGGTTCTCCGGGTTGTCCAGGCTCGCCGGGTATCGAGGGCGAGCTTGCGGCAGGTCTTCCTGGTTCTCCTCTTTCGCCATCGGTTCCGGGTTGACCCGGGGGGCCAGGAGGACCGACAGGCCCGGGTTGCCCGGGAGGTCCTGCAAATGCAAAATTTACGTTTCGCTGGCCAAAAAACCTCGGCAGATGGCACTTCATCGATGCTCAACAAAAAGCAGAAATTTACATCCAGTGTTCTTAATGATGGCCTCGGAAGTCTCATGCAGGAGATTCAACAATTTTGATGCATAGGGCTTTTAAGCACTGATCACGGCTTGATGACCATAACTGGGCACGCGACAACCGGTTGGCAGATACGACAATTCAAGATGAACACAGCTGACCGTTGTTGAGCCACTTACATCAATTTTCGCACGTCACCGTTAACCAGCGCGGCCACTTCTTATTTAGTAGACCGCTTACGTCGTTTTAGTTTCAGTAGTGTGAGCAAAATTGATCTTGAAACCTAATTAGGGCATGGAACTTCTAAGAATGCAGCTGCAGCTTAGAAATGTTATAGGAATAAACCGAAGTTGGTCATGATTTAAAGAAACTTTAATTAACGAAACAAACCGTTATTTCCGGGCCTTCCAGGAGGCCCAGGCCTTCCTGCATTACCAGGCGTGCCGTTGGGTCCAGGTGGTCCAGGCGGGCCTGGTGGGCATGGATTGCATGGAGGAATCTCTTGTTCTTCGCAGACCACTGGAGGACGTCCAGGTGTGCCTGAAACATTCCTGCGTTAGGTCATTAATGACCTTTTTTCGAAGCATCTGCCTTCAACATCCCCTTAATCCCTCACTTGATTCCTTCTATTTCGCGAATGCACTATTGTATAACTAAAATCGCAACCTCAATTCCGCTCATCACAGTCCATCACGTGTAATCCTACGTATACAATATTTCTTTAGAAAAAAAGCCGATAAATTGATTCGTAGAGAATATTCAAAAAAAAAAAAAGAAGACTTCAAAAATTTATGACTAAAGTAAGCGATATCAAACGATCTCATATGTTTGTGACTGAATTCGATGAATTTTATTTTTATTTTTTTAATGTCTTTCTCATTGAGAGCATGAGAAACTCTTAATTTCTAATGCACATTGATATCAAGGCACAAAAAAAAAAAAAAAAACACGTCTTTCGCTTTCTTCGCCAAATAGAAAAAACGTAAGGAAAAATTTCTTCGAGAACGTAAGAAAGGAAAATTTTTTTTTTTGCATTAGAAGTTTTATAGCTTCCATTTTTCCTTACTCAAATCTATTTTAGATTTTTGATTCAATTGATGCAAAAATTTATACGCTGAAATTTTAAACATTCGATTTAATTCGAAAATTTTCTCATTGATTTTTATGACAATTCATAGCATAAATAAAATTGCTTATTTGAACATCCACTTTCATTTCCACCCACTTTCATAAGTTTTACTATATTCCATTGCATATTCATTCTGCTGGCTAAAATTTTGAATCATTGAATCAAATTTGAAGATCCAGTCTATTTGATTATCTCTTGCACATTTCTATAAATGAATATAATTCAAAAAATTTCATTATATTAGCAACGGTGTTAATTGTTTAAGAATGCGATCAAGGTACCAGGTCGTCCTGGTGCTCCGGGTATGCCAGGCTTTCCATTCGGTCCTGGTGGCCCTGGCCGGCCCGGATGTCCTGGCTTACAGCAGCCTGAAAAGATAAGTTAAGCACAAATGAGTTAAACATACTTTATATGCAAATTGATATTTACTTACTCAATGATAATCGATAATGAAAATTGGTATCTGTTTTTACATCATAATTGGTATGAAATTTTCACGAGAAATATTTCTGAGAAAATAAAGAAATATGAAATGGTATTTACATTATTTTCGAGAGCACTATATAAAATTTGAGACTTGGAAACAAAGTGTGGCGACAATATGCATTTCTCTTCCAATATAAAAATTAATCAAGCCATATCCTAGCACTAAGAATTCATATACGGCATTATAAGTACAAAGTACCATGGGTGAGATGTTGGGCAATTAACATTCTCGTTATTAACGTAATGAACATATAAATCGACGAAAAGAAACTTCCGCATCCTTACTTTCGCATCCAGCTACTTGACGTTTCGTTCTGTTCGCGGTTGCAGCGAAGCTAATTGGGTGCCTTTTAGCAACTTCGGACATAATATCCCTTGCTGTGGACTAAAATATATTCCACTTTTATCGAGAATTTATTATAAACTTGTTTTATTATATTATACTCAACATGGCATATGAAGTATTTTTAAAAAAACTTCCTTTTTTCCATCATTTATGCATTGAGATTTTCGTCTCAACATAATTCGATCTTTTCTCTCATTCTTTGCATATTTTTAATCACTTATCCGTCATTTCCTCAATACCCGTAACTATGATTCCCATTGAAAACGATTAAAAATATGCATAATGAAATATGAAATTAGCAGAATATTCATTGCATAATAAAATTGCAAATAAAAAACAAATGTATCCTCAGTTTAGATATCGAATTTCAAAATTTCCCATAAATTAACGCTTTAGTAAATAAAACATAACATTCATCGTATCATCGATCAGATGTTTTACAATATTCTTTATGTGAATAAAAAAAGACGAATTGAAACAAATAACTTTACATTATAACTGACAATTTAAATTGATAAATAACAAATAATCAAATAAAAAATGCTTAACAATTCGATCGGCTTAATGAAATTGGTTAACTCGTATTTGGAATAAGTAAGAAATCTTGGAAATAAAAATAAAAATAAAAATATTTACTTTGCAAAATTGTAAATCCTTTTTACTTTGTTGTTGCACATGATCGACAAAGTTATAAACGATCGGCATTGTAATACATACGGAGAGTATTGAAATCAACGAAAATGTGACAGCCGCATAGGCAACCGCCTTATAGGCACGCTCTCTTTGCTCCTCCATTTTGCGCCACGATCACGTTCGTTTCACTCCTTTTATAGGCGCACCCAAAAAGAATACACACACTGGTTCGCGGACGCCGTCGTGGAACGCCTATACACCCAACGAAAAAAAAAAGAAGAAACGACGATGACACCTTATAGCCAGCCCCTCGTCCAGCGTACATTCATCAGTACCCCCACCCTCTCATCAATAAGTCCTCTCAGTCATACTGATCCAACCTCGTCTTTAACGGTACGGATCGGCCAAGTAAGAGATGATGTTCTTGGAGGTGTCGTCAATAGCCATTGTACCGGCTGTCCATCGCGGACGAGTTGTTCTGTTGGTCTGTATGTCCATCCTCAAATGTCCACTCGGTTTGCCGATTCGCTGAGTCAGTCAATCAAGACATGTTCGCGTGACAGGAAAGACAATTGCCGCTACGCTTCTTACAACCCTCATCAACCTCTTTCCTCGTTGTTATACGCGGTCCACTAGAATTGATTTATTACGGTTGTTCACGTCGAGAGGGAGAGAGAGCATGTATGATCATGCGAAAGAAATTCTTTCTTTTTTGTTTTCTGCAAACATCCGTCAATTGTTGACACAACATCTAACTTTTCCTCAACTTCCCAATCGATTTACCCATAAAAGAAGCATTTTCAAACATATAACTCTTTATCACTCTATTTTCTAAAAATTTAAATTCACATTAATAATAAAAATTATTTCGAAATTTTTTAAAATATATAAACATCATGAATAGATCGAATAATGGAATGCATACTTGAAGACTTGATTGCTCATTGAGAGAAATAGAAACTAAAAGTCGCTTCTTGACCAATAGCGAAACTCACTATCTTCGGCGTAGATTTGAAGTGGAAAATTTGGGTGTCATTTGGTAAGTAGGAATTTTTTCTTGACTTTTGTTTCTTCCAATAATCCATTCGTTTGCATAGTCGTATCCCTCTCTAGTATCAAGGAAATATCCGAATTTTCAAAAGAGAAGAGAAAATTACTAAAAGACTTTAAAAAAACTATTCCCTCTAGCCAGATCTCTAATATTAAATGCTTCAAGTTTGAGCTTCACTAAAGATTAATAAACGTTTACAATATTTGTTCCTTCGAATCGAACAAAAGTCCAGGTATTTTTACACTATTTTCAACGATTGCAATAGTTTTTAATGTTGTATTTTTATTCAACGACACGAAAAAAAATCCTCGTTTCTCATTCGTTACGTGACATTCGAAAAGTCCACACATAATTTTTGGTGTCATTGTTGAATTCTTTAAACCCTTCCAGTTATTTCCACTATAGTTGCCGCATAATTCACAGTGTAAAATAGCTCCAGTTACGCAAATGCAAAGAAAATGCGCAACGATTGTTTCATAGATCATTTATTTACTCGAAATTTACACACATATTTTTATTTTGAAAACATCAAGTCATAGACGTATGAATGAAAGGGCATTTACAAAGCGATAAAACAGCGAAATACATGGATATTTAAACAGTTATGCAAAAAAGTGGAAAAAAAAGTTCAAATCAAATAACGATTCCACATTTGCAAATTGCAAAAGTTTGCGAAAAATTTACGAAAAATTCAATAAAAGTACTTTTCGCAGCAATTACGACGATACATTCCATCGTAACGTTGTGTGATTTTCAACTTAATTCAACGACATCTTTTGTAATTTATTGAATTTCATCGCATCATACAACACAAAATGCAACTAATGTTGCTTTATATTGTAGTGCATTTTTGAGTAACAACGTTTTGTTGATAGAGGTTACCACTAAGAGAACACATCAAAAATGATAATCGAAAAATCTAATTTTCATCTTATCAAATATGCAAATCTTTTCTTAATAATCTAATCGAAGATTACGATATGAAACACTATTTAATATGTAAATTTGACAAAAAAAAGGCAGTTAGAGGTAAATTAGCTGATTAGCCGCCAATCGAATATGCAAATAAGCTAAAAGACGCAATGATAATATCTGAAAAAACTATGACTTCAAGCAATGATCTTATCAGTAGATATTAAAATCATCGAATCGTTCATCATTGCCCACATTCACCAATAATGACGACGACTAAATTACGTCCGGTTGTGGCGTTCAAAGAGCCTCTTCAAAAAGATAAAAAATCTTCATGTTGTCGCTTTAAGAATTCGTTCACTATTTTTTTTTTTAAAGCAACTAAATTTTAAAATTTTACTCGCCAATATTTCAACATTTCACTACTAACGAATAGTTTCTTTTTTTTTCTCATAATATTTATATTCATTCGATATGTAATTTATTTAGTCATTTTTAATTAATTTTCATCATAACTGACAATAAGCAAAAAAAAAATTTTTTTTTCAAAAAATATTTACACATTTTTCAACGGATCATATATCATCAAATTATTTATTTAGTCCCATTTTTTTCTTTTAAATCTTTTTTTTTTTTTTTTTGATTTCCACTTGAACATAAGACGTTGTGCACTAATCGAGAAGATTGTTTGCACTTCAACTAAGAAGAAATTATTGGCGTTTAGAAGTTTATTGGGTGCGGTATTTTTCTCCCTCTTTTTTTATGCTTTAAATGAAAGTGCGCCTTTGATTGGCAATGTGTTTCGATTTTATCGGTGATTTTTGCTTGGGTAATAATTACAAGTGTGTAATACTCGATTCAATTTCATGGCTTCACTATCGTTCCCTTAAATAAAATCATATCGCCTACTGTGTTTATTTGAAAAAGCTCAAGATTAATCCTACCTAACTGTGAATATATATGCGTATGCATGTTTGTCTGTTTGTCTGACTATACGTTTGCATATATATATATATATATATATATATATATATATATGGCAGTAATGGTTTAAATGAGTTGACGTAATGCATTTAAGTGTGAACGATTATATTAAAAAATGAGGAGTTCAAGTTCAATTTGAATTAAATTTTTATTTAGTTGATTAGCAAGTACCGCATCTATGAGAATACAAACAAAAACTTTAGTAATTATGAGAAAGATGCTCTAATCAAGGCAAATATTCATTTCGAAATGCACTATTTGCGAACAATATAACAACATTATAACACAGCAACACTCGGGTTATGAAAGGTGTTGTTGAGGAACGCAATTCCCCGGTAATGCATTGTTTTCTTGCATTTACCTCTTCGAAATATTTTCGATGCTCACATTTGGTAGGACGGCATTTTTATTGTCAGCATGCTATATAGATTCTTGTTGAATTCATTATTTCCTATCTTTTCGCTTAATAATTTTAAATTTCTTCACACTTAATGTTTTCTTTATTTGCATAATTCAATTACCATTACATCTATTTGCATAAAAATCAGTCATTTGCATATGCAAAAATAAATATGCAAATATGCTTCTCGTATATTTGCATAGATATGCGTCCAATCTTTCCGAAATTTGATGAAATTTTATTGAGCCGATAGTAAAACAATTGGAAAATGCTGGGATGTCAACGATTCAGCTAGAATTTCTTCGGGCAAAAAAGGAACGCTTAACTCATTTGACGTGATTTCAAGTGAATAGGAAACATATGTTCACGAATCTAATGCGAAAATTATGATTTATATCACTATCGTTCGTTTCGACAATGCATAACGTTGCATTTCTTTTAGAAAATTTATGAAATGATTTATCACTATCGTCCAATGTCACAATTTTTAAAATCTATACGACTAATAACTTTCAGCTAATATCGTTTTTTCACGCGATTGTTTTGCAATGTTCATAGCGTTTTTTTCTTTTTCCTTATAAAATAATAGAAAATAAAAGAAGTCTTTTTAAAAAAAAGGCAAAAAAAAACTTATGAAACAGCTCAACTTAGGAAGAACAAAAAAAAATTTAAGAAAAGCCAAAAAAAAGAAGCAAAAAAAATTAATTATCACTTCACGTATCTCTTCGCAATCATATGCATCGACATTTAAAACATTATTAGATGACATTGATGATGTATCATCGTGACGCTAGCTCGTGATCGATTCCAACGTCGAGAACTCTTACTCTCTAAGTTTTTTATCGCAAATGTCAAATAAGTTTTCGAGTATCTTGGTCTTTTCTAAATTGAATAATGATCGTTTATTAATAAAACACACTAAAGAGTATACAATTAAAATTGAAAGATTGACATAATCAAAAATTTCGAGCATGCAATAATATTTGAATAGTCGGATCGATTCAGCTGATCACTTACCGCCTATCGGTTGATTCAATCGCTGAATAACGAAAGGTCATTCATCAATAGTTCGATCTTCCTCCAATCGAGTGACCGTCGGTGAGCAATTGACCAAGTGGTGCGATCGATTTGATTCGGCCACTCAAATTTTGCAGCATGAATGAATTTCTCCTCATTTTCATCATTTTCATTAATAATTCATAGTTTTCTTAAGGATCTAGTCAAAAATTTCATTTCTATTTGCGCTTACAGCATTAACTCTAAAATAAAACAAGATTTTTTCGTAATCTTTATTTCCCGTTATTTTTTGCGGTTTTTTATTAAATCTCATTGAAATGAAAGTCACTTTTCACATTCATATTTGTATCAATTTTATATTTCTTTATATTTTCTGTAGTCTTATAAATTATGAGAAATGTTACAGTCGTATAACTGCGTAATTTTAGTTGCGAATCTCTATCGATGCTTTCTCACATTTGAGTCAAAAATTCCAAGCATCTTCTCGAAGAAAAAATTTAGTTGCCCTCATTTTGTCTTGTTGCAATTTTCTAACTCAATATTTTGCATTTCTTACAATAATTCATGCAATAGATAAGTTAGCAGTGATGAAATTATAAAGCGCAATATTGTATCAATGGTCAACATATTCATTCAGCGTTAGAGTCGACTCTTTTTTTTAAAGTAATATGATTGAAATTTTCTACAAATAGGTCATTCTTTTTCTTCATATCCTATTCAGGATTTTGCAGCAATAAATTAAGCGCTGAATTCTTTTTCATCAAGAAATTTTATTTGACATCAAACAAAAACAGCCGAAACACATTTTATTTTGCGAGAATTTTTCATTTCAATCTCTATAAGCGTTAAAAATGCAAAACAATGAAATCACATCAAAAATTGGTGCATTAATGGAATCAATAATGGTGCGTAAATGAGTTGCTGAGAAAGTGGTGAGATTGGATTGATTCGTTTTCCACATTATTTCCTGATGAAAACGTGTAGCCATTATATAGTCGCCGCATATTTAATTCTATTACTATACGACGTTAAAACATATATTTTTTCGCTAGATGATGTGCTTTTGTGTTTGAACTAAGTGGAGCAAGATTGCTGTTAAGAGACTATCATTGATAGCAGAAACAGGTCTCATAAAAAGAAAATTGTTGTAAAGATAATTATCACCACTCCATCGTTATCACTTATGGCAGTGATAAATTCTTTCAAAGATAAGCGTCTGCGATTATTTATTTAATTGTACATCATTCATCTTTATTATTATTTTTTTTTTTTATCGCATAAGATCAGTGGTGAGGAATCACTTACGTTTCAATGAATATACAGAGATTGTTAAAATTAAACAAAATCAAAAAAAAAAAATGGTTTTATACCGAATCAATTGTTATTCAGCTTCGGAAAATGTTTATTCCGTTATTCAGTCGATTCAGCTGTTGCAGTAAATTGCAAACAACTGCTAAAATTTAATTCTATTTAATTTGCTTGCTCCATTCATAGTTGTAAATCGATGCTGTGACCACTTTAACTATTGACTGTTTAATTCCGCATATTTTCAATGTTTGTGATTATATATACATTTCATTTCTCTTTATTTGCATAATATTACAGAGAAGTTATAAAGGCTACCTGATCTTCGTCTCTATACTTTACTTGTTTCAGATATAAATTGTTTTGTGGTGTTTGCTTGGTTACTCTACAAATTGCTTGTGTTTTCACTCTTGATCATTAGTGACGTTTTGATTGATTTATTCTTTTTTTTTTGTACGCTTCTTAGTCGAATTGTTGCCTATCAATAGTGTTGCGAATTGAGAATTGAAAACGAGTATGGTGCAAAGTGTACTGTATAGATGCAAAGGTGTACTAAAAATACCTGAAGGTGTTTTTTTATCAGTCTACACCTTGCAAAACTACTCCAAAAGGTGCTTTTTCATTGAATAGTATTTTGTGCAAAAAAGAGCTCAGCTTCAAATAATCTCTAGCATACGTCAAGCTCTATTTATAAATCTTGCGACTTCAAAGTATATCAAATTTTGTTCCTTCGTGTTAAATAGGTGGAGGGGGGTGGGAGAGGGGGTGGGCTTTTCAATGCAGCAATAAATATGGGAAGGGGAGTCCCCTATAACGTGAAAACGCCCATTTGTAGAGACTTCCAATAAGCTTGTTTTATCCAGTTTCAGAGCAGTTTTAAAAATGTGAACTTAGCCAATTATATGAGCCGTTATCACCGAGGGTTCTAAGCAGTCATCACGTAATCCAACCACCATTTCTTCTTCACTGCCAGCAGTGAGCGAAATTTTCTGGAATTTTTTGAGGCTGATCAACTTGTCTGCATACCTCAACTCGATGTTCAAAAGATCTATGATTTTAGCACCGCAGGCTTCTTTTACCGAATGCAAAGGCTCAACGAGGAGCTATCTGCAAACTTTTTGGGAAGTTTTGATAGCACATTTATTAGACTGATCACTGGAAACGAAATTTTCAATAGATGTTTGGTGAAAGTGGAAAATGGGATAGTGCCTTCCCTCGCTCACTTCCTTCTATTTTGATTCTATTTCTTTTCCCAATGCGGATGGGAAAATATTCCTATTTGCCCATAGTGGACTATTTCTTTATACAATAGGATGAAGCAATTGTGAATGAAAATTTCGAAGTGATCTTTTAATGAACATTGAGAGAATTAGAGCTCATAGCTAATGTTGAGCATTACTGATACCACTGCAATGGCACCACTCAAATAATGCATTGTTCTATAGTATTCATAAAAGCTTATTGCTAGCCAAGTTCTATTTGACATCGCTTGCGCTAACGATTGAATGACCGATCTTACAACATCGGTGAATTGTGGAATTGGCTAATAGCCTCAAGCAATGACTATATATAAATATAAATATAAATATAAATATAAATATAAATATAAATATAAATATAAATATATAAATATATAAATATATAAATATATAAATATATAAATATATAAATATATAAATATATAAATATATAAATATATAAATATATAAATATATAAATATATAAATATATAAATATATATAAATATATAAATATATAAATATATAAATATATATAAATATATATATATATATATATATATATATATATATATATATATTGCAATATGATATGAAGCTTTTATTCTGAACAGACTATTTGCATGAACAATTAAGAATCCGAAAGAAATCCACAAATATTGGAAATATAAATTCAAAATCGGAAGTAACTATTACACAATATGATTACTCATATTTGTAAAAAAAAGTAGAAGAGAAACCATTACAGCACTATATATTAGTGACGCCGAAAAATAGTTGACTCTATCAGTTTCAGTAATAGACATTAACGTCCGTGAAAAAACGTTGCTGAAAAGTGGTTGATCGTTGTTAATGACTTTTGTGTCTCATAACAAAAATGCGCATAGATCAATTAATTTCGCCTGTATGAACATTGGCTGAGCTGAATATAAACAAAGTGTTAGTTCTTGGTTTACGTAGAATTAAGCTAAGATACTAAGCTCAGGCTTAAGAATGGACTTCAACGTAGGCCTAGGCTTTTTAGGTCTAAACTTTTGCCTAGACTTAAGCTTAGGCGACACTTCCACCTCCGAGTATTATTTAAAAATCTATCGACTTGACGTCCTCTTCCTTTTGTTTCGTCAAAAGCTCCTTCAAAAACTGCAAAAGAATGCCAAGCGAGCAAGTATGGTAATGCTTTTTGCCGAAATCCTTCAACTATCCAATCTAATTTCCTCTTAAATAGTAATCTTCTAGTATGAATGGCGATTTCTTTACAAATCCTTAAATCAGTCTTCTATCATATCATTATTGAAATGCTAACTGAGTATAAAAATTTTCGGAATTCTTTTTGAGATTTCATTGTGATTTATAAATATGAGCTCTTTACTACACACAATAAGCAGCATTACTTAGGGCATTAACCATTGTCATCCTACTCAAAATTCGACGTTCTTTGATACATAAAATGCCAACAAACACGGAAGTGTATTGTTTATGGCCTTCACGCTACCACACAACGCAATGCTCGTACGACACGTTTTCCGCTTTCGACTGGACATGTTCATCATGTAACGCAAATGACCAATGTCCACTACGCCATAACAACTACTCTTCCTTCTATCTATCTTTCGTTGTTTTTTTCTCTTTTCTCGTTCTCTTTTTCTTTCTCTTTTTTAATTCCTCTTTCTCTCTTAATATTCGAAGAATGTGTTTAGAATGAGCAGCAAATCGAGAATTTGCTACGAAACGTACACACCCAATAGAGGACTAATATGATTATTAGATACGTCATTCTTCTTATAAGTTTTTATATTTGCTTTATGGTTAACGTCAAATTCCCTAAATTAATTCACTTAATTCACATTACAAATGTTCTTATTGAATTTTTTCCCCCCCTAAAATTCATTCGCGTAACAACGCAATAATCCAATTTCATTGCAACAAGACCAGCACATATTTCTTCACTTAAAGCACAAGAATCTTGCGAAAAAAGTGGAATCGCTCAATTTTTTTCTAAAAGCTTTGGCATGCAGAGGTAACAGTATATCACCTTTCGGACATATAACAATCAACCCCACATTAAGTTTCATGATGGAGATGAGTAGGGTTTCTTTGAGAACGAGGATGGGCGGACTAGTTTTGCTTCAAAAAAATTCATCGATCGAGCTTTACTTGATAGGATGATTTAATAAAGAAGTGAAATTCGCTTGCTGTAAAATCGCCTATGCCACATATTTTTTTCTTCATTTCCGTCCTTTAGATATGCATTTAATTTTTTACCTTATGAACCGGTTTAATTTTTCATTGTCATCTTAGAATCGTCTATCACTGTCAAGTAAAGAGTTCGACGAAATTTTCACATACTCTTTTTAGTATTACAGAAGAATTTCAATCCCACGTAAGCAAAGCACAAACGAAAATCCACTCTGAGGTATAAACCTAGGATTCATCCAGAATAGACGTAAATAAAACGAATTTCGAATATCCTTGTCGATAGATGATGTTTTTTTTCCATTCCTAATATCGAACAATTTTCTGAAACATCTATTCATGCAAAAAAAAATGATTTTCATAAAAAAATAGCATTCCGATTTGAACATCTTTGCAGCCGGTTTCCGAAACGATTGCCTTTTATTGAAATGAAATAAATTGAGATTCGATCACAAAATTCGCTCAAGAGATATATCTTTTCAACGGAATTTTTGCATAAAAATCGTTGAGGTATGGATTCAATCCCAGTTCAGCTGAGTCTCTATGAAATCTATCGAATTCATTTCATTTGAAATTAGTATACTATTTTTTTCTTCGAAAGAAAAAAAAACGTTTGTTTTTCAACCTTCAAAAGACTAAACTGAAGATCTATTAAGGTCATTTACCGAGCAAAAAGGAAGACAAAACGGGTGTACAATTTAGTAACTTAATTATTGATTTTATCTACATATTTTTAAAGACTAATTTCTACGGATTTTTTCAGCATAGACAAAAACGATACTTCCATAGAAATAGTCGAGGAAAATTTTGTTTTTTTTTTCTGCGTATTTTGTCAAGTCGCGTGCATAAAATACGACCTAATAATTAGTAAAATCCATGCGAGATTCCCAACGCATTCAGTGTTTGCAATTATTGTGACAATCAAAATATTTATGAGTATCAATCAAAGTATCATTCATCGTTTTGCCTTGTCCATTGGGCGATCGGTTGTGAAGCTTCGATCAGAATTGTTGGCTCCGCTCAGCCGGGCCACTCCGTCCAGCACTTTCATCGGGACTAGGGCGGCCGAATAAGTCGCGACAGCCATAGGAGGGACGACGATGAATCAGCCTGTCAGCATCCGACGGGCGGGAGACGAGTCTAAGCCCTAACCTTCACGCGATCGACCCGCAAGAAGGAGAGGCCAACCTAAAAACCACAAGAGCCAAGTGGACCAGAGAGGCATTCGGTCAGAGCAGGCGGAAGCGATATAAAGTGACATGTATTCTTAATGAATACTCCGTTTATTGAAATAAACAAACAAATAAATAAATGGATAAATAAATGAACAAATAAACAAATAAATAAATAAATAAATAAATAAATAAATAAATAAATAAGTAAATAAATAATAAAGTATTTATCTGCGGGGGAATAAAATAAATTATAGAGCGCGAAATTTGCAATATTATTAAACAATGAAAACTGAAATTTATGAATAAATGAAATGAGTCATAAAATTGCGAAATGGTTTTCAATCCATCATTTGAAAAAAAAAAAAAATTATGCCTTCTTAGAAAAATGAACGAGGGATTGAAAGTTTACTAATGAAGCATAAAACGCAATCCATAAATAGCATTTTGAATATCCTTCACTTCAGAGATATCCGTTCTTCGAAGAGGCCTCATCGAAACGTAAATGAAACATGAAGCGTTTCAATAGTTGAGAGCATCCTTAGTTCTCTCTACTCCAGGGGTCTTTCTTATCTGCTATGTTGAGCGCCATGTGTACTAACCTTTCCCTCCCCTCATCCCCCCCCCCCTTTCTGTCCTCAGCTCCCTTGCCTTCTCTTCTCCTTCTCTTCAGTTTTCAGAGAGAACTTCCACTTTATGCAGTGCATTAGGGAGGTTTCATTTTTTGAACTATCCAACTTTTGAGTCGGCGATCAGGAGAATCGTCCGAGCCGAAGAGTTGTTTACTTCCATAAAGTGTCTTGCACCCTTTGATATGCGTTCCACTCACAGATGGCTTTGTCGAGCAGTGTGCAATTTCGAATGCTTTCGGTGGGTTTGCTTCGGCATTCACTTTGACTTAATTACTGCTGCATTTGCATATACTTTGCAAAAGTAAATTTATAATACAACATAGTAAACGTTCCCTCATTTCAGCTGCACTTTACAGGTGATTACTTGTATTCAAAAATTGCAGCGAGTATTTTTGGATTAAAGTGTTTATGAGATTCGTCGGTCACATAGCTTTATGGTTTTGCACAATTGCCGACGAGGGGCCGATCACTGCACAGCCATGCATCACTGATGAAAAATTTGCTACGGTGAACATTTCTTGCAACTATCATAAACCGCTAATTAAATACAAGAAGAGGCACTAAGGTTTAATAGGGAGGCGAATTGGCTCCGCCAGAGCAGTGATACTGTGAGAGGCATGCGTCATCTCCCAGAAGCTTAACTTGAAACAGCAGGAATTACTTAATTTACAGCTCAGAAAGTAAGAAGCAGTCGAATGAAGATCCTGTAGAAGAAGGAGTAGAGTTAGGCAGAAGATGGCAAGTGCTTCGCAAAAAATAAAAATAAAATAAAAGGTTGCTTTGAACCAAATAGAAAAGCGAGCAGAATGCGAATATTGTTGCAGAATATTGTGGAACTTGTACCCTTTTCCTGGAACCTGCTCCCCCGTACCCTTTCCCCGTTCCCAAAATTGCATTCGAAACTCTATTAAATAGATGTATCTTGATTAGACAGCAATAAATGTGAATGAGTCACAGTTATTAGCGCCTACCAGACTTAGTTGAAGTTGTGAAGGACTGAGTGCACCGCTTGCTTTGCTCCGTATTGGGAGGGGCGTTCAGCAACTTCACTATCTGTAGAGACAAAATCTCTGCTACTTGAGGTATTTGTGTTGGAGAAGTTGTGGTCTGCAGATGGGTGGCACATTCATGGTGACTCCAAGGAGATACGTGTCGCAGCCCAAGAAGCAATTTACATCGATGCAAAATCAAAAGGACCTTATTTTTGAGCGATCCAAGGCCTAGATAGAACACTCGTCAAAAAACGCTACGAGGATCGTCAATCTTTTGTGTTGAATCCTTTGCAACATTCGGTCGGTTTACTATGGTTTTCCATCACACCAGATTTTTTCGATTCTCTTTCTTGCCCTCGAGGAATTTTCTCGTAGCACTAATTTGATGTCATTCGTTTGATCTGTATGTGTATGTGTATGCATGTGTGTGTGTTTATATGAGTGCATGTGTATATATGCAGGTATGTATACGTGTATGTGCATATATATATATATATATATATATATATATATATATATATATATATATATATATATGCGCATATTTGCATATTGGAACAGCGTAATGTTTACGAAAGAACGTGTTATCTCGTTAATAATCAGATTAGAATATTTGCGTCGATGATTGAATACTTCGTTGACGCTTACATCATAGAATTATCGTCGATGAGCTAGAGTTGTTCATCATTGTGGGTGTCCGTAAAATCTTATGCACGGATCAACAATACGACAATCGTCACGCCATCAAATGACCACCTAACAGCCGGTTTTCATCAATTACAAAAAAGCACACCGTTACACGAATATCGAATTTAATCATCCACTTTGTTGTTCGAAATGCATTGTGGCGCTAAAATACAAGAATGAAAAAATTGCTAATGAAATTTTCTAATAAAATGAATAAATTTTGGATTTTGAATCGTTTTGAAACTTTTTTTTTTGACACAGTAAAATTTTCCTTCCCTATCTATCGCATGGAAACTTTATCCTTGATGGAATAGCAATATATGAAAAATGCCTAATAAAGATAGATTTTTATTCAACGTTTTGAGCTAAAAGTGAACCGCATGAGCAGGATATCAAACGTGTTCAACTGAATCGCAAGAAGAGCCAAATAAGATATTACTGCATACCAATATTTCAAATTTCATATAAATGAGCAATCTAATTTTTATTTATCGTAGGAAATGCAAATTACATCCACATAATTCCACTCAATGTGCGCTCGTTTAAAACATATTTTCAAATAAACTCATATACAAAACGCTACTTTCCGAGGTGCTGCATTATATGGCTTATGGCTAATAGAAATACTGTCATTCTAACCGCAGAAAAAACAAATTTTGCATTAAATCGGACTAGCCGACGAGGAAACCGAGAAATCATGAATTTAATAGAGATCAAGGATTTTAGAAAACATCAAAAAACTTCTTGATCTCAACGCTTTTTTCTCTTTCACTGAATTTTGAACCACACAAGGACCGCTTTTTCCAGATTCGACCACCACCAGATCACGTGCTATTTAAAGAATATTTTAGAAAAGCAGTGCATAAACGCCGGTTGGTTTAATAGCGTATGAGACAGAGGAAATTTCCAAGTGGGAAGTAAGCTGCAATTTTTAAACCACCCGATGGCGCTATCGTTGTTAGCACCGAATTAGAGATCTCGTTGCTAAATCCTTGAATTTAGAGATTCATTTACAATTCCGATTATGAGTGCAGCAACTTGTTTCGTACGTTCTTTTGCACACATTGAACAAGAATAGTTGAGTCGTTTCTCTTTATTAACCAATAATAACTGCGCACTTCAATATACTACATTCTGAAAACTGAGCACGTGTTTGTTTAGTTTTCATGGTGCAAATGCCTAGAGGGATATATAACAGTTCTTCGAGTAGGCTGCTGCCTTACCAACCAAACTTGATCGGGAAGGACATTTTTCGAGGGCATTTTATATAAATATATATAAATATATATATATATATATATATATATATATATATATATATATATATATATATATATATATATATGTATAAAATAGGTATTTTATTTTATAGTCGTCTCATAATTTCTGTCCGCTTTCTTCAAGATGTCGCAAATGCAGAGAAAAAATGGTTATGTGTGTAATAACTAATGCGTGCAAAGATGCACAATTTCCGGTGCAGAGGGTTTGTTTACAACCAGGAAGAATGACGATGTGATGAAAAGTCAACTCAGATACGCAAAAAAATGAGTAATTAATATCTAACCCGTGAAAACAAAACAAGCAATTTCCACAATTTCTCGAAGAATGCAGTACGATGCAATCAGCACACCCTATCAACAGATTATTTCCTTCCAGCAATCAAATCGAACAAATTGAAAACACTCACAAACTTTATAGTTTGCAAAAAAAGCGTCTATTTATTTATTCATATATTTTTTCACTATAGAAATAATAAAACGAACTGGAAAAAGAAAAGCAAAGAAAAGGGAGAAAGGAAAAATTAGCATAAATTAAGCCTATACTACCGAGAAACTATTGCGATTCCTCTTTCTTCCGGTTTAAAATTCTATCTCGGAATTTCTAGCTCTTTCCGATTCAAGCTTCAATTTCTTCAAAATTCCTTCTAGCATGAATTTAGCCTTCGACATAGGCAAATTACTGAATATTTGTTGTTGAGAAAGTGACCATATTGCCTATATGAGTACAGAAGTGCAGACTAGTAACAATAGATAGTGATTTTACAAGACTACCGCATCGTATGTCTTGTAAGTAGAGTAGTTATCAGTGAAAAACCGAAATAAATTGTGACCACATTATGATGAACTCAAAGGCGATACGCTTGCCATATCATTCAATTTTGCCCTTTTAATTCCCCTCCACTATACTATTTCCTCCCTGTTTATGATCTTTAATAACTTTGCCTTGATTGTAATTGAATGTGGGAAGTTGCAAATGATGAATGGTGAACCTAGGCTGAAAACCTAAGCATGGTGAGTGTGGTGAAGTGTTCGCAGTTCACCGCCATATTCCATCTCCCTTCTCCCGTTCGGGCTCATATCGCGGGAGGGGGAGGGGGGAGGAGTTCTGCATGAAGATGGTCCACGTATTTTTGACCACTGGTACATCCGTCGCGGAGGTACCCCCGTGGTCGAAAATATACCGCTGCCTAAGGTGGATCTACTGAAAACAAGCAACTCGGTGGGGTCTTCCCTTGGTTTCCTCATCTCCATAACTGATATCAAAGTAGCAGGTCCTGCCTTCTTAAGCTGGAAAAAATCTCTGTAGAGTCGCTGGAACATGAGAAAACTCCATTAGATGGGATGTTCGAAGGAGAGATATGCTCAAGAGGAACATGACGCATAGATGTCAATAGAGAAACAACAATTTATCGCACAATTATACACTAGGATATAATGGTTATGATAAGGAAATAACGGAAAACGGAGTATCTGAAGGTGGCCGAGATCAACCTTGATATTTTATAAGAATGTTTGCCATTAAGGAGTTGAACAAAATTCTAGCATTTCATACAGTTACAAATAAAATATCGAAATCGAGGAGAAATGAGATTTTGTTAGAATTGTGCATCCTGCTTAGATGCATAATTTCAACGGGGAAAATACATTAAACGATGAAAACTTGCAAATGTAACGATCCTATACAAAGGCAACGGCGATGTGGAAAATGCGCCATTGTCTCCTCTAAACATCTAAAAATTCATTAGCTGTCCTCTCCTCTATAGTGTTGAAGTATATGCGAGATTACGATTTACGGTTCTAAGCTGTTACCTTCTTGAGATGTGCATTTCGTTCGCAGCCCCGAATTCTTTGATATTTTCACTTTTCATCATTTTCACAGATGAGTTAAGCGAATGAATCATGCCCTCCTCATGCTTGTTCCGCATGATTGCAGCTATCTTATTCGAAAACAACACATCATCACCAAAATCACTTCTCGTATCATCCCTAAAGCAAACTCTAGTCATTAATAATCGCTTTTTAAATATTTTTTTAGTAGTTGTAAAGAACTAGGTACATAATGTATCTGGAGCCAACACGCTTTTTTTACTGGAACCGCAACTGCTGTGCGGAACACGTTGCTTTCGATCGCAATGCTAAACCATGATAGTAGTTTCTCAAAAATTGCTAATTCACTATATAGTTTTATGTGAAGACGATATAGCGCAATAACACAGACGTGAAAAAACAGTCTTCAAATAAAATCAAGCTTTTCGCATTTTTTCTTCCACGAGGACCCTTGAGAACTGAAACTTCAAACCAACTTTATCTTGACTGCATTGTTCAGGATGATTTTTACATGGATATGCAAACCAACTTGCCAAGAAGCAGTACAACGGTACAGTTGTAACACACTATATTCCTAACATAGACAAAAGAAATGAAGCAATGAAGTTTTCGGGAACGTAACTGAAATTGCATGATGCACATTACATTACCTCATTACTGATGTTTCATGTTGACGGCGAATATTGTTGCTCGAGTGATACATGAACAACTTTACCATACATAACCTTTTCCCTTCAGGTCTGCGAGGAGGATTAACTGCGAAATTCAAAATGCTCACAAAGTGGTTACCATTGATATGAATTAAGAATTCAGAAAATTTAAGGAAAAACTATCCGAAAGTAAATGATTTTCAGAACGTTTGGCATCTTTTGTGATGAACGAAAAGCGCTTTGCCAAAATTTAGTGAAATAACTTGACGCTGACTAAGATAGAAACAATCCAGATGATTTCATCATTAAAATTTCAGTCATATAGGACAATATTTTACCTCTTGCAGCTTGTCGATAAGGTAATCACATATTTTAACCGAAAACGTGCACAATAATGGCGCTATGCGCGAAATATTTTTGAAGTTTTTTTTTTTGTTTCAAACAACGTTGCTTAATCGTTCACCAAGATTTTCTGATTAAAATTCCTTACTATGAAATGATTAAAGGAGGCCTTTGCGCTAGTCTACGGTAAAGATGAACTTCCAACATCGCAAACAAAATTCACCGATAGGTAGAAGGTGTTGTGAATAAATGAAGAAAAGAGAAGAGCGGACCCAACAGGTTTCATAGACATAATGAATGTCGTGGTAACGCTCATAGTGAAGAGTATATCGTACGTACACGATTTGAGGTAATAAAAAACGTCGCAATAGCATTGCGCTTGAGGGTGGCGATAAATGATTGCATCAAAGCAAAACGTCGAGATGAGAAATTAAGAAATTTCAATTGATAAATTGCATAGCGTCCTTTGTGCCGTCATATAGTTCTATCGTGAAAGTAGAACAATTCGTTTTGCAGTGTTCACAAGATGGAACCTTATATGACATGTGACTCTATGATCTGTCTTTTGAGCATAGGTCCTATAGACATCACCATCTATAGACACCATATCACCACATCTTCCCTCAGGCAATATGCAAACAAAGAGATATCTATGCTTCGATCGATTATCCTTTTATTTTTAACTCCATTGAGCAATTTCAACATATTCCACGTAAAAAATGATGCAGCTAAAAATTTTTCAACTACATAGTAATTCACTAATAAAAATAATAGCATTAATTTGGTGATAATAAACTTGATTATGCAGCTTTGCAGAAGAGGCATTAAGCTTTCATTCTAGGAGATAGCTAAATTCTCTAATAAAGGATTGCCAATTTGTATAACAATATGGTCGTTGGTGTGGATGTCACCATCGAAGAATCGACCATCAATAAATCTTGAAAAATCGTTCGTTCGTTTCCCAATTAATCCACATCTCAAGGGCGTTCTATTCCTTTTTTTTATAAACCGCTATAACAATAACGTCTATAAATGTCTTCTTTCAGTGCACAATTTCCATTTACATTGCTCTTCAGTCGATACACAATTGCAATGCGGCAACTTTTACATTCGAAGTGCTCGAATATGTTCCATCTTCATACTTGAAAATTATTTTTTTAATAAAACTTTTTTTTTCAAGTTCAGCATTTTCTTTTCATCGCAATCGATGAATTTCAATCATGATCATCAAGTTCACTAAGTTGGTCACCAGGTTGGAATGAAATTTTATAAAATTTCAACTTTTTTTCTCAGCATGCCCAAGTTTAAATATTGATGCTGAAAATGCTCGATTTGTCGAACAATAGAAATTGTATGTGCCATAGTAGAAAAAAAAACAAACAAACTTTGCTCGTATTCATTCATACTTTTTGCTCTTTTGAATGATCAACTTATTGAAGGTGCTATCTTGTACTGCAATAAGGAGAAATAGTTCCCTTGTTTATTTATAATGCACAAGAACTACCTTATGCTGATATTGAAATGGAAATTGTTAGCAAAATAAAATTAGTCGTTTTAATCAATAATTGAACTGCGTCGATTTGCGTTTGTATTGTTGTAAAATTTGATTAAACAATTCTAGAATTTAAGTTAAGCTTCCAAATGGCTCAACTAAAATTTATTATTTCCGCTACATTATTGGCTATCATCGTTGAAATTTTCATTCACCTATTCTTTGAATTAATTGGCCTTTTGTTTATTCTTACTTCTACTGTTTCCTTTTCACTTTATTATAGCTGTATATTTTCATTGGTCAACTTCTTGCTGTCTAAAGCTTTTTAAATGGTCTCTCATAGGAGATGATAATATTCTAGTTCGGTTTTATTTAAGCCCTTATTATTCGCTACTCCACCTCACAAAATCCGTTGTATTGCTAAGAAGTTGAAGCTGAAGCTATCACTTCACTGCATCGGCAGAAATACCCGAGGGCAAGTAGGAAGACCATCGGAATCCTGGATCCGAGTCTACGGTCTTCCACCACCCTCTGAAATGCTCTAACCGGCCAATCTGCTAGCGGCGATCGGCTCGATCTGCTAATATTTTTCCTTTACTACGACTTTAGATCCCGTTTTCGAAAAATTTCTTCGCTCCTCATAAAAAAAAACTTCATTATAGGAGCCTGAGGGAAACTGAATTGCTTCATTATAAAATGTTATCCTTATCATGGTCCTCCTCCCGGTAAAAGCTTTATAGCCGATATGAATCATTTCCAAGTTTGTTATCGCCATCAAGCAAAGGCAAAAGGTTGCTCCGGTCAGTGATATTCACATTGAATTCCTTAAATGTTCATTGCAAAAAAAGAGCGATCGAATGCGTTATTTCGGCTCGTTGGAGCTCCTCAATTGTAAGCGTTTCGCTTTTTGCATCAATGAGACGACGATTTATTAAGCCTTCAGGTGAGCAAATAAGCGAAACTTGATAACACATAACGAAAAAAGTGGATATTGGTGTTGATGAAAGGAATGGCGAATTTCCGTAAATTGCATCAGAAAAATATGCCTTGATTCGCATACGCTTATTCTTTCTCTCTTTCGATACATATTCGGCGGCCTCAGAAAATGCATTTTATCAACATAGAGGATTATTAGTCGAATAGAATTTGTAACCAATGCATCACATTTTTACGGTGACGGTTCGTTCACAATACTGTATTCAATGAGTGAAAAATATTTGTGGTATATTAAAGTAATCCACAAAATTTGTGCTGAACAATATAAATTTAAGCAGAAAGTACCTCATCCAGTTGGCCAATATAAGGTTGTTTCTAAGATAGAAAGATTCTAATTGACAGTTCTACAATTCAAAAGAAGAATTTAATGTATCGGATTCAATTGTGAGAGTTGTTGCGATCAGCCTAATAAATTCATATCATTTCGCAAATCACTCGATGAGCACATTTTTGTTCCTTATTGAAAAAAATAAAAATAAAAATAATTTACAGAACTTTATTATGATCCTTTAGCTACTAAGATATGTTTTCATCCAGGCTAATTAACTCCATAATGAAGATCATAAATCGTATGCACTTTAGGCAAGCAATTTCTAGGAAGGAAAAACTACAATAGAGGGTGGAGATCTAATGAACGAGTTGTTATTGTTATGTGTCTTTATGAAGTTATTCATCGTGAGGGAGGGGGATTTATAGAAATCAAAGGATGTTGTAGATATCCATCAATCTCCAGTAATATCGCACATTTCTCGACAACGGGGCGTGACATGAAACTGCTGAACCACCTAAACTTATAAGCAATATGATCCTCAATGAAATCCCGAAGTTACTAACTTCCAAGGATTTTCGAGGGTCATTTTTCTCATATAAGCTTAGATAGCGATGGATTTGGTCACGGAGGATGGCAGATGAACGAGGAGAATTTTTGAGGTATTAAGTCCCATCTCTACTCCACAATATTTGTTAGTGTTTTGGCTTCGAATAAATGAAAGGAAACAAGCTATAGACATATCTCAATTTTAATCCGTTTGATGGCAATCCTTCAACCACACCGGAAGTAAGGGCTAATCGTAGCGTCGTACTCATGTCTTTCATCAGTTGAAGATCTGATCAATTGGTTGCAAAACTCTGAAAATTGTCTTTCAAATAAAAAAAAAAAAAATTTTTTTTTCGTTAGAGATTTGTAACATAAAAGGTGAATGCATGCTTGATTAGAGTAAAATGCGCATCTTTCTCTATCATGACAAAAGTTCTTTGCACATTAGCTACTTAAAGAAATTTAACAACATTGAGCATCTTTGCTTTCATTTTTGGTATCTGCTAATGCAGATAACTGAAATGAGATGCAAGTATGTGAATTTTTATACTTTCGATTGCGTGCGTTTCATTTCCTTTAATAAGAAATGCAAACACTTAAAAATTCAAAGTTTTATTACCTATAATAAATCAGTTAATTACATTGCCTTCACCCATCTGCAATCACTTCGTACAGGTTAGGATTTGCTTGCTTTTTTTATTTTCTGCATTTGAATATGAATTTTTTTCGTCCGTAAATCTCGATATCGCCTTACATAGTTGATGAATCAATGTGAAAACTGATATAGAAGTTCATTCTGTGATGTAATTTGCATCTACTAAATTTTCCTTAATCCATATTTCAGTGGTCTCCTAGATGAAACTATCGGGGAGGCAGACAGACAGACACATACAAAAGGGCAGGCACGATGTTGACATAAGAAGCTTTTGCAAAGCGGCTTTGCAGAACGCATGAAAAATAGAGCAAATAAGCAGTATCCGACTCTTTTTACTGAGAGCTTTAAATTGTTTCGCGCCCTGCACTAGGTAGTTCTTGCAACAGTACGAACCAATGCAGCTATCACTACTAGTTAGTATAGCTAGTAATATCACTACCATTGGTTGTTTATAAACTAGGAACCACGAAGGACGTAAAAGTTTGAGAGATTTTGATCGGTGTTGAGATTAAAGATACTTGGCATCGTTGATCTGTGATCTGCACCGGAAACTATTGGGATCTCCCACCCGGAGGGAACGCAACACAGTGCTACTCAACTTCTTGCCTTGACTTCTGCTTGTGGCAACGGGAGAAAAAACGAGTCGACAGCATCAGGGTACGGGATATTCATGACCCTGATTTCAACTATGTAAAGGAAGAACTGGAGTCCTTGTGACTTTAATTCCGAAAGAATGCGTCAGCTTTTTAATTCTGTCTCTTGAAGTAAAGAGTCTGCACCCCAATCCAGCTACGGAATTAGCGGGAGAAGCGATTTCAGAGTTGACTCTTTCGAGCAAACTTTTGCAGCCGCCCAGCAGTGTTTGACGTGTTTTTAACATCCATCTTCTGTGTAAGCATGAAGAACACTTGTCTTTGAGATGAGGTTCTATATAATATGGAGTCCGTTAACAATTTCATCAACTCATTAGCACGTTGTACAAACTACCATGAATACCTTTTTAATGCATATCCTTTTCGCTTAAGACTTTATACGTATATTTTCGCTGCATTTTTTCAGAATTTTTTTCTTCTATCTGCTTCATCTTTGCGGTGTCTCTAATCTACATGCGTCATTTCATTTCGTATCTCTTTTGTCGATATCATCATATATCTTTACACTTCAAAAAACGGAAGAGATTTACTAAAAATTTTAATTTTTGTTAGATTTTGTCGACTCAGAAAGAATCATTGTTGAATTCGCAACAATTTTCCAACATTTAAGCATACATTTCTCCCCGAGAATATTTAACTAAACAAGAGCATAATTTAATTGCCATAGCTATTTCTAATGAGCATTATTCGTTGAATTTTACCGATTAATTGATATCCTCTAGAGGTAGAAAGATATTTCACTGAGTGGGCAAGTAATGACGCAAAAGAATGCTATTTGTCGATTTTTGTAGTGAAATCAGAAACCGATGCTAAAGCGAAGAGGCGTTGCCGAAGTGTTAGCCATCCCTCGAGAACTCATTATATTATCGAAAGCTGCGATTTCAGGTTGAATAGTTGGTGAATTTGAAGGTATCATATAATGCGTTACTCGCTATCCCCATATTGCCTATTCGCTCTTGTCATTTTATCATCGTTTTACGGTAAGTTAGTATGCTGTAAACTAATTGTAAAAATATTCTTATAATAGAAAATCACTTTAATATTTAATTTATTTTAGATGAAAGTATTGAGAAATAGTAAATTCTTCAATAAGGTGGAAAAATCATAATTCGTTACGCGGATAGAGTTTTTTAAAATATATGAGAGGGTTTGAGCGGATGTGAGAGAACAAAGGTACGTTTATGTGAAAGAGATTATGAAAGATAATCAAGCAATGAGAGAGGTTTAAATATATCCGTTGGGTATAACTTCATTTTTGTTCATATGAGAGCTGTAGTTGCATTTTTATTCCACCGATACCCAGAAATATTTTTTATCGGTTTTGAACATTGCTGGGTGTTTTCTGCTTAAAATTTTTGAAGGAAACCTTTCGAGGATTTGTTTACTTTGTGGTCTTTATGAGCACAGGTTTAAACTTTCATTAGCTGCAGTTTCAATCTCATATCAAGTAATGACTCCACAAGGTAGAGCTCTCTAACTGTTGAACGAAAAAATGTCGGGGCTAATTAATCAAAGTAGTACGAATACTTATATCAAATCTATCGTCTTAATTCATACTCGGTCCCATCGAATTGTACGAAATCAACAGTCTTATATGAGGGAGGCGTATCGAGTGCTCATGTTTCTATTTAAAGAAGAAAAGTTGAGATAAATAATGAACACACGTTAAAAAGTGAGTTTCTTTTTGGTGTATGAATCTATTTTGGATCTCAACCGCTGAAATCAGCAATTTGCCGATGATGATCAGACAATTATTCCGAACTTTTTTTTTTTGTAATTTCTGGATTAAATTGGAGCTTGAATGGATTCTTTGAAAAATAAATGGCAATGCTATTGCCAACACGGTGAACATATATAGCAATAAAGATGTTATTGCTACCTTCTGTGAGTTCAACATATTAGTGATTGCTTTGGTGCAGATTTTGAAGCTTGATCTGGATGCATGATCGCTGATTAGATCTGTGACAGAGGAGATTCCATACCTCAAATATCTTATGTTTTTTAATGAATCGAAGTAGATGGTTTACTTTTCGTGAAAGGCACTCCATGAAAACCAAAGAAAAATGATGAAGTAATTGGCAGGTTATGATTTGCCGGTCAACAAACACAACTTCCGGTTTGATGATAACTAATGAAAATAGATGCGATTCGTGAGTTGCCGTTTTGGGAAAGGTGCTTGAATACATTTTGAATACTATTTTATGAAACTTTCAAGTTCGGTATGTGAAGATTCTTTCGGTAACTACTAGTGCGACCGAGTAAAGCCTTGTTCACGTTTGTCTGAACATGCCCTCAATTAGTTTTTCCTTGTTACCTCATTTAATAAGATTTTAGGATGGGTGAACACGATCATATTTATATGAGTTAAAAATCACTTACTGCATATCACTAGTGATGGTTTTTTAAATCAATTTTGACATTACATAGCCGCAGTCGCACCTATTTCAAAGAAGATTCTAATTCTCGACACAGTAAAGCCCTCAAGAAGAAGATAAGCGATGTCGGGTTACAGGTATACGAGTAGCCTTCCAGTAGTATATAAGAAACCGGAATAACAGCTGGAAACGTTTTCCAAGTATGTGCGAAAGTGGACGTTTTCGCCGTCGATCAACCTTAAGCTTCTAGCTTCGTTTGAGCTTTCATGTTTTAGGATGTCATTAAGTGCCATTTTTTACTGACCCAACTTCCCTAGATGCGCCCGCCGATTTTCGCAACAATAGTTTTGGATAGATTAGATTCATCGGAATATCGTCAAGAAATCATTCGCACACCTCACTTAGCAGCTAATTGTCTTCTGTATAGTGTGGAATTCGTTATGGCATAGTGGGATGGCATTAGTATAAGAGCTGTGAATCATCAGCAGTCATCGCTACTTTGCCTTTCGGGTTGAATCTGCTCAGATGGGATAAGACGGATGAAAAAAAGCGATCGCAGGAGCACCCATGATTTTTTTTACACAGTCAAAACTGCATTGAACACCACTTGCAAATTGATCTATCTGAAAAACAAAGTGAAGTTTTTCTAACGATGCTGCATTAAGTTGAATTTTTTAAAGAGCTTTTTTAAGTAAGAGTTTTAGACTGACTATGTCATCACTGTTGAGATATCTATTTGAGCAAGCTTTCGAGAGCGTTCTAAATCAAATCGCTAGTCTCGAAATAGGATTGTAACAATAGAACGTTCCAATAAAAATCCGATTGGAGGTTAGATATTTGTGAATGTCAAATTCAATTGATCATAAATGCACTATTCAAAATACTCGGACATGCAAGACCAAGGAGTTATCAGTTTATTTCATAGATCCGTCTATCAGAGTCACCTTTTTTACTTATAATAAATTTGTACCGTTTGCAGCTGTCTGGAATAGTATCGATTGTGACAGATGGATAGTTCAACTAAACTGCGAGCAATATGGGTTTAGGAGTAATTGTGTTTCCTTAATTTTAGATGCTGGCTAATGATATGATCGAAATTTGCGTTAATGCTTCCTATATTTTTATTGTTGTTGGTGCATGGTGAGCGATCAACTACCGATAAAGGTTATAGGGAGATGAAGTGATTCTGTAATACTATTTCAGAGGTGATGTCGCCAACTAAAATTATCTCTGTTATAGTCTAGAAAACGATTTTAATACTTCCATCTATCCTTAGCTTGCTTTTGTAGTTGAGGTGGTAATACAAGTTTAATTTGAAATACTAAATAAGCTTTTGCAAGAGTTCCCAATACTAAGAAGTTTCCAGTACGTGACTGCTCATTGCTTAAGTAGTAGTTTTTTTTGATATTAGCAATTTATTTATTTCTCTTATTCAAGAAAAATATTTTCAATGTAAATTTTTATCGTTTGCTACCGTTTAGTAAAGAGTGAGGCACTAAGGTTTTAAGGTTATAATAATTGTTTGTGCAAGGTTTCATTCGTTGCCTCTATATCCTTACTAATTAATTATCTTCTTGACAAAGATGTTTATCTCAGTAAATGTAATAAATATGAACACTAAATCATTTGTTGATGCTTTTAGAGATCTCTTATAGAATATTAGATTCAAGTCTAGAAGATGTTTTAAAATGAGATCATTTATGATAAAATAGAGTACTCTAGTAATGTGAACATACTAACTTCCGCTTTGAAATTTAGTCATAGTAGTAAAATTTAGTTAATGGATATGTGTCTAAACAATTAATGGGTTTGTGTTTATAATTATTCCCACTAGGAAATGAAGATGGGAGGGGAAGTGGGGGCTAACTTAGTGGCAAATGAAGATTCCCGCTATCTATATGGGCAAATATAGGAAAAACTATAAGTTTTTGTTTAGTTTATGGAAAACAAATGTTATTTTCGTAGCATATTCTTATTCCTCAATAAATCATTTTTTTCATTTTCAAACCTAAAAAAAAATTTTTGTTATCACAGCGTGAAATATTTTATGGCACCTATTATAAATTATCGAAATTAATAGAAATAACTTTAACGTCAATAAATTTCCCACTTCCCATTCATTCCCTTACCCGCTTTTACCCAAGAATTTTTTTCCCAATATATAGTGCTGTTAGTTCATTTTTTGATGATCTTAGGAATGAGATTCCAATTCAGTGCATTCAACCGTAATATATCTCCGTTGGCTTATAAATGATACGGTAGTGTGATGGACTAAATTAAGAAAATCGAATTCAGAGTGTTACCTCGCTCTGGTAGATTTTACCTTCTTTGCGTTTATATTTTTACCACACGTTTATAAAAAATGCAAAAAAAAACTTTTTGCAACTTTATCATGCTTGCTCACCGTTTCCTTCTCATTAAGTTCACTCGAATGGTTCATCTATTAATGAATCTCTTTGTCGCTTCCGGTTTCCGCTCTCGACTCTCTCTTTCCGTTCATTGAACTATGTTTTCATTCAGTTCTGCACATAAGCCTTGCTTAGCCTCTATTCCTTATCCATATAGAAAAGTTTTTTTAAAAATCTTTTTTGATCAGCGAACGAGAACATAGAACTATGATAACTGAAGTGCTTATGTATTTGGCGTCCTTATGCTTGGATTGATTATTGCAGGCTAATAAGGACCTTAGGTCACCTTAAGTCATGTAAGCCCTCCCACTGTATTAATCTAAGCAAAGAAGGAGATTAGTTCATTCCAAATTATTCTAAATCTAAAATGAACGAATCAAATCTGAATTATATCATTGTCTTATATAAAATAAATCAATGACTCTCTTGCAAAGAGTAGCTCTCGTTGATTGGAAACGATAATAATTAATTTTTATGTATCTACGCAAAACTCTATTACCACTTTATTACTATTTGAATATGCAAATTTAGCTTATAAACATATGAATAAATTAGAATAAAATTTAAAAAAAAAAATATTTCGTAAACAAGAATATTACATAAATATGTAAATGAAAAAAAGCGAATATAATTTTACTACACAATAAATAAGCATAGAATATGTAAATTTTTCTTGCAACGATCATATGAAAGTCATTGAAAGTATTGAATCTCCGGAATGTCATTCATTTTCAAATATTTATTCAAATGAAATTTAAATATTCTAATATGTTAATCAAATAGAACAAATTTTTCAATATATATCAAAAACGTATTGATTAATTTTTCTCTTAAATAAGTTAAGTAGCCAAACCCTATTTCGTGATTATTAATAATGACTCGTACAAGGTTCTTATATTCTTGCAAAAAAAACTGCCCATGAATAGCTGAGTTCGAAACAATTCTAATCTATCTCTTTCTAGTTCAATGGAAATAAATAAGCCAATTGATTAACTCCCTTTCGACTGCCTAAACATTATTATGTACAAAATTTAACAAGTACAAATTACTGCTATAAATTTGAAAAGTACAAGACAAAAGTACAAATTTGACAATAGTTAATTACAAATTACAGGTACCAATTCGTTCATAGACGATGAATTTGGAACAAGGCAAGCAATCTATGAGCTATTCGGTGATGTCAATGGTCTTGCATCACTAATCAAAAAGACCGATCCATCATGGCGATATATTGGGCTAGGTAAACGTTCGCAACGAGGTGAACAATTCATCAAACGTTTGCCGACTAATCGTTACGCTATGATTGGACTTGGAAGATAAATATATGCTTGGATTGTTTTATTTTTCAAGTGGGATGTCGTATTGATTGATTGATACGGTAAGAGATTTGTTGTACGTATCGCTATATTCCCTCCAACATATTCGCGTCGGAACATCATATCTGATATGAGTATAATTCAACATTCCGATACCTATACGTATAACGCAACATACCTATTTACAAATGCAGTATAATATCTCGTTATCTTTCACAAAACATGACATCGAATTATTGACATTGAATCCTCTCAGGTAGGTTCATGCCCAAATAGATAAAAATTCACGTGGATATACAGGCATTGGAAATTGTTGATGTCGCCCAATATCACAAATCTAGCGTGCCTTCTTCGAATATCCAATAGTTGTGGCTTTCATATCTGAAATTCTTATAGAGGCAACCCACTAAAGGCGATATTGAATCGCGCTAACAAACCAATCATTAATATTAAAAATAGTGGAATAAATTACTCTAATACTGTGTGCAGGTATACTGAAACTCCATATTACAATGCATCTCAATGATATCAAAAAATCCACATTCGCCTGGAAACTGCACCATCAACCTTAATTGTGTCAATCAGCACCTATGAACACCACACTATCAATCCCATTATATAATATCACTGTTACGGATTTCTTCCAAATAAACTATCCAGGAGCGCACACGATGCGTTCTTTAATGTCAACAAATACGGGTCAGCCAGCTAATTACGCGTTATCGAAGATCCAAATTAGACCTCACATACGACGCATATCGACGGTGGATAGAGCTGTGATGAGACGACTCAATACCGCATAAAAACCAACGTGTTTCCCCGGGATACTTCTTTTATAGATAAGAATATCCTTAAATTCTGCCATATTGCTGCCGGATCGCGAGTTCAAGATACATATTCCAGCCCTCCCCTTTCGTATCTATCGCTAACATCCATCCACCTCTTTTTGCCAGCTCTATCTATGACGCCGAAGCCATTGCCAAATGCGATCTAGAAGGTATCTATCCTCTTCGACACTGTTTGAATCAATAATTTTCTTAATTCACCAATTTTTTTTTTTTTTTTTTGTTATCTAAAAACATCTAATGCAAAGTAAGTGGATAAAAAAATACAAGATTACCATCACTTGGCAAGAAGAAATTTCATATATAAAGTGGGACAAAAATACATTCCATGATAAAATAATGATACATTCATTAATCGTTTCGTATTGGCTACAACGCACTCGGTCGTGAGTCGATTCCGACCAGACTCTTTGGCTCCGTCTTAGCGAGCCACTTCGCCTAGCACGCTTGTCGGGACGAGGACGTTGGTGTAAGTCTCGACACCCCTCTTGAGGGGAACGACTCATCAGTCATTCGATGGGCAAGAAAAGATCATATCGAATAAGTTCTAGCCTTCAAGCGACCACACAACTACTAAACGGAAGTGGAAAAATTTGAAGAGACATTCATTCGTAATGAATGCTTTGTTGACTAAAATATTACCTAAGCAGAGTAATACAGTTACAAATGGCACCGGACAGTCTCCATCAACGTGTGCCCGAGGGGTGCTTTACCTGGCTTTTGTGGATCTATGACCTCAACTACCAACCCCTCCAGCGAAACCCTTCCCGAAGTGTACGAAGGACATAAAGCAAACAAGGAACTTGTCAAAGACAGTAAGCGATGCAGGCATAACTTGACTCGGTTAATCCTGACATCCTTCTCCATCTTTTCACATTCCATGTCACTGATTGCTTCAATACGGATCGAAGTAACATTGAAGTTCAAAAATGGGGTACGCCTGTCTCGATCTCAGCATTAAATAATTCCTTCCTTCTTTCTTCTTCACTGCCACATACAAATCCCCCACCAAGCTTTATGTAAACGGAAGTCATTCATTCTAATTTCTTTCCAATTTCTTTAGCCAAATTACTATAAACTGTTTACTTTGATCAACAAATGCTTGATAATAATATCAACATTTCAATATAACATAAATTACACAAAAATGGGGGATAGGACAATAGTATAGAGAATGCTGCTGCATAGTGAACACTATTCATGCGTGTTTAATTGAGCAAAAAATTATTCAACACTATAAAAATTCATCTAAATTACAACAATAAATTCAACTTATATAGTGAAATAAAAATTTGAGAAGAAACGAATAAACGAGGATAGCCCCACTTCTAAATCTTATCAATAGCTATGAAAAAGCTTGAGAGGAACTTAACCAAATAACTCTCGTTCTTTTGTTGCAAAAAAAAAACCTATAACCTCCAATTAAATAATCAACATCATTAGTTAAATACTAAAGACACAAAAAAAAAATCCTAAACGATGGACAATTTTTATGATACATCAATAGCTTCATGAAAAATCAGCTCCTTTTCAATCTTATTCTCTTCTCCTTAAAAACAATAAAAAAACACTGCAAAGAATATATTCAGAATTAAAGAATGGCACTTTTTAATCACTATATCCCAAGCAGAAATAAGTACCATTAATAGACTTTGATGTGAGATAATCCATTAGAATCGAACACGTCTTGCTAGCCATTCATGCTTCTCGTGACAGGTAGTCGAGCTAGGATGAGGATAGTGCAGGAGGACGGGAAAACCATTTTCGACGGTGCTATAGCAGATCATAGCTGTGCCATAGTACGTTAGCATAGATCAACTGTACAGCAACTCATTAAAGCCCTATGAAAATATACCAACACTAACTGCATGGTCTAGAAATTGTATCGCCACATTCTGGCACGGGAAGATTACTGACTGGGTGCTTGATCCGGAATAGGACCCGGAGTCGTTTCATAATGGGGTTAGTCTCAGTCAAATGATTAATCCAGGCGGCTGCCGTCTGATCGGAAGTTTTCGCCAATACGGCCATTCCGAGTATCGTCTCGTCTCGTTGTTGATGAATATTTCGCTGCTTTGTCCTTGTTCCTCCATGCTCCCAATTACTACACCATTCTTCGAAGTTGTCATCATCCTGCAAGTAAGATATGATTCTATTTACAGTGTTACGGTAACCCTACTGATTCAATGCGTCCGCTACAAATCGATTTAGTAGACAGCTGCAACTAAATAACCTCGCTCTTTATCAAAAGGTACTGATTAAGAGTCATACTAGCAGATCGCCCGAACAAGACGCTTTCTAAAATAAGCTTATTCCCTCCCCCCCTCCCCCACTCCATCTCCTTTCTTTCTCTCAGATAATCCAACAGTTTTCATTGAAGAAATTTAACGGCCCATATTTTCTCATCTCCCTCTTTCTGCATACTACTTTATTCCAAGGACAGCAAAAACCTATAAAATGTTTCTTTAATTGGCCCCGGCGAAAGCCGCTAAATCATCAGTGCAAATAAGTCTGACCTCTGAATCGGGCCTAAAATTATCGAAATAGTTTTCTGGATCCGGATCGGCCGTAAGCCAAACATATTCTACAATTCGATCCATAACGTGCACTTTGCTCGGTCCATTCACATAGAGCGTACTTTTTGCTTTTCGTTCCTCCAACAATCTCTGTTGTAATACGCTTTGTGCTGACACCATCCATCGCTCAGATTCAGGCAATTCGGAATCTTTCACCTGAAAACAACAACAATTGAAAGTGAAAATAATTTAAAATTTCAAGGATTGAATCCTATAAGCTGAAGTATTGGGAAACTTTAATCGTTATTCCAGAAAAGAACATAAGGTGAGGACGATAATGCGACTGACAACAATTACAGTGCATAATTGTACTTCAGTTATATATATATATATATGTATATATATATATATATATATATATATATGTATATATAGCAGTGTTCAGAGCTACAAAAAAGGTACGAACCGTAACATAAGAGAATGCAGTGCCGGGATCCCTGGCCATCATTTTGAGTGCAATGAACGCCAATTCAACAGCGCTCACTTCACGTCCCTCAATACACCTCCTGTCCAAGTATTTGTTGCTGTGCTTCAATTTCGGCATCCAATAGAGCATACGTTTAATCTTTTTGGTCGCAAAGTTCCATTCTCCGAATGCGTTCGCAACAATATCATGAACTTCTTTATCCGGCTGAACCCCTGATTTATCAATAATTTGAGATAATCAATTCATGTTGGCAGCAATGTTGACGGTCGTAGATTCAAATACGCATTGCATTGGAACATTGTACCTTCTGAATAAAGACCTCCGGGCAGAACCTCTTTCTTCTTATAATTGACCCACACTAAAAAGGCTCCGTTTGTTTAAATAAAGCTTTTCTTTAATTGTTTTAAAGTGGTATGTGTCAATATGCTTCACAAAGTTGTTTGCAGCTGTGCATTCTCAAGCTCAAAAACGGCTGAAACCTTTACTCTTTTAAAAACCATATAAAAAGGTTGACTTTACCCAAAATGAAGCAAATCTGCGCTTGAAAAACAACCACGACGGTAAAATAATATTGTTATGGAGACCTTACCTAACAACAAGGAAGAGATTGAATTACTCCCCCCCCCCCCCTCTATCCCCCCATTTAAATAATGATAGTCCAAGGAAGCCGGGCGAAATTCACTCTGGATTGATATTAAACAAGACAGTTCACCTTACTGGTGAACATCTGCATATGTATGATCCTTTTTAAGGAAAAAAAAAACCTAGAATGCAAGGTTCATTTTTGAATGAACCTCATAGAAACATTTCAAAGATCATTCTTTTGGCGCTTTCTTCACCGATATGAAGAAAACATTTCAGCGACAAAATAGGATAACAAAACGGCAATGGAATATATAAAAACCAACCGAACCATTCCATTTGATCGAGAACCTTTACGCAGCAATTCTGTTGCATTGGATAGTGAAGAAAAATTTTCTGCAAATCGATCAACATATTAAGCAATTAAAAAAAAAAAAAGAAAAAAAAAGAAAACTTCTCTACGATCGAATACCCTTCGAACAACATTTATGAAACAATATGCTATGCATATAATTTCTGTCACTCACAACAATATCAAAACTATACTTAATAGATTTGAAAGTTTTATACTTTAAAATATTTAAAAATTTAGAAAAAAAACAAAGCAACGATCATGAGATCATGATTTCTCTCAATCGATCAAGAAGTTAGTACACTTATAACGGAATTGATAACTAAGAACCGGCAAACAAACAAAAAAGTCAAAAAGAGAGGATAGGAGAGGATGAAGAGGTAAAAATTGATGAAGATTGCCTACCTGAAAGGTATTCCGTGGAATCATTGCACCCTTTGGGAAAACGTTGAGGAGAGCCTTATATGTGTCGAGATCCTTATGCAATCCATACTCTTCCAAATATTTTAGTGCCGAATTGATGAACTCAACATGTCCACGTGTTTGAGTTTTCTTCAGACGAAAGAGATCTATAGATTGCATCTGATAAGTTCTATATATATTCCATACAGCACAACTTTCATGGGTAAGGGAATTTAGACTGTGGTAACCCGAAACACTGTTGCTCCCTACGCTTGATCAGCACATGTCTTGGATGTGATACGGTGAGGATGTGAGAGGAGGGGTTTTCGACGTTGTTTTCTGGAGGTGGGCGGAAGGAGGGGAATGGGTTTTGAACATTTCTTTCAAGAAGGGGAGGGAGCCGTGAAATAAGAACAAACACGATGGTTCAAAAGCTTCTGCAAAAATTTCAACCGAAACGTTGAAAAAGTAGTGGACGACCTCCCGATCCGATGGCTCAAACATTGCGGGTTCACTATGAAATGAGACAAAACTTCCTTGCTTAGTATTGTTGCGACCTGTAAAAGGATGTTAGGGTCGCGATCAGATGTTAAGCAAATTACTGTAGCCGTTGGACCTTTTGATCTGCATGTTTTCCATCAAACAACACAAATGGTAGAAGAGATGTTATGCCACAATATTATATTCTAGTAATCACTGGACTACTCAAAAAAGAATGGGCACGAAGGTTGATTTGATCAGGATTTTATTAAGAAATGATGCTAAAACACCGTGTCAAAGGTACGCGAGGGGAAGTGGGTGAGGAGCTTTTTAGGTCCTATTTAAATGTTTGAAAGATTTTTAAAGATTTTTCATTGAGAAATTATAAAATATCTCCAGGTGAACAACGAAGGTAATATATGCCGTTAAACATCCGCCCCCGTGGACAGTAAATAACAAGACGATAAAATAATAAAACCACCTCTGTATCACCTCTAAAGGTTATGACCCCTTGAATAGGAACCAACAATCAGGTAACCTAGAATTGTATATAAAATCTTACCTGTAAATAACTATATTAATGATGTGGTCATAGAAAAGATTATAGCCTTACTTGTAGGATTTCAAGTTTCCCACTCTCTAACTTCAAGTTCCAACCTGAACTATTTGAATGAAACGATGCGAAATACATACCGATAGCGGCGTTGAATGTTCGCTTATTTCTTTGTTCAGGTGGGATCGATTCGAAATGCTCATCAATATGTTGTAGTCGAGTTTCTGATCGATTCGAATGCTTCTCACCTCTCGATGAACTACTCGATGCATAACGCCATAGTAATTCATTCTGTCCATAAGCTACTTGCTTATGTAAAGCGCGTAGATTCAATAAATGAAAGAATCTCTTCATTAACGCCGCTCTGGAATAACGTCGTCTTTAAGTTACATGGATGGATACCATAAGCGTAGCCAGGACTTTCTTTGGATACACGAGACACCGTCGGTGGTGGTAATCCCAAACTACTTTTGTCAGTTTTTTCCTTCTTTTTGCCTTTTTCCTTCTCGGATTGTCTATATGCCCTTCTCCCTACTCCATATAAAAGTCCTCGTCGCAATTCCGCTCCTTCTTTCTTCTACCCCTAAACTATAGTCCTGCTGGGGACGAAACATGATATGATACTATTCAGTACTTGTAAATAGAGAGTGAGATCTGGAAAAAAGGAAGCCTAAAATAATATTTTAATAACCAAGATTGTTTTACAGCACATTCTATTACAGAAAACCCTATCAGACTAAGACCTTTAATGCTCAACAATCGAAGAAAAGCTTCGCCGTAGGTGATCCCCGATCCTATATAACACTGATAGATTCACTGAACCATTAGAACGTTTAATGAAAACATAGGTCAGGAAGGATGTCATGGGCAAGCATGATAAAACTTGGTTTTGTTCTAGTAACATGCAAGAGTGCAGGATACAGACAATTGATGCAAAATGAAACAATATGGAAAGACGCTCGTTGAGGGTGTGCTTTCAAATGTTTGTCATAGCTACACAACAGCATAAGAGGTGCAAGTGTTACGCAAAGATTGAATGATCTGTCCTCATTGATTAATTCATGAAAAACTATTCGATTCCCCGTCTAACTGCAAAAATGTGACGGCTTCTAATCCTTTAAAAGCCCGGTGAAATTGCGTAAAGGCTATAATCCAGACTCTGAACTATGTGTTGTGTCGGAACACCAATAAGGTGGAAAACGTCTCCACCGTTCTTTAGGAACCTCCATGTTGTAAAACATATTTGATACTGAATGACACCACATCTAAGGAAATGTCATTCAGTGCCTTTGCAAAAAAAAAAGAAACTTCGTTGTTTTCCGCTTCCGTACCTAGAAACCTGAAAAGCCTTTCTCGTTCGCAAGGGTTCGCAGCGCAATTGTAAAAATGCTTGCTCCAACATGCTTGGAATTATTGCAGTAGTGGAACTATATGTGGGGTCAAGTCCAGGCTGAATCTAATTTTGGTCCTGGTTGTGACGATGTGGAGGCTCGGATTCACTTCCAGCATGAAGGTGAGATGAATCTGGTATGGATCCGGATTCGGCTGTCGTTAGTCACCCGAGTAGGCTTGGTCTAACTTTTCCCCATGCAACTATAATTTACTGGATCAACCTGCGCTTTACTTAACTACGGGACGATTTCTAAGTGAGCTCTTCAAGTCAAAAATCCCTCCGTATTTATTCAGAAGCTCATTTATTTTGACCCTAATCAGCTGTAGGAACTTTGTGATTGTACTTTGCCTATGTGTTCACCTTTACACTATTGGGATGATATTTTTTAATCTTTAGAGCATATAGGTTTTGCGTTGAAACGTCAAAGAAAAGGTGTGCTCCCTCTAAGACCCACTGTACCACAGATTTAATAATCCACTGAATTTGCATATCATGTCTTCGTTCGTTGTCGAGTTGACCGGGATAGACGGATGGAATGTATTTGAAGGCATGCATAAATCCACAAAAATCTACAATTACCGCGTCCTTTTCCTTTCTAACAAAACTGTTTCTGGACGGGAAAAAATTCCACATAGAGCTTCCCAACACGCATTCTCATCTTAAGCGGAATAAAGGCATGAGTGAATTTTCATCGAAAGCTCGAATGTTTTCTCGATGGCACACTGCATCTAAAATTGAAACATTTTACTGTTTGCATCAACTTCGATGTATTGGAAGTTTCACACAAAATCACCTTCAGCAGTTTATCGTCGATGTTTTTTCACATATGTTTCTTTCCCTAAATCTCATATTTTAATCGTCGTTGAGCATGCTTGAAAGGTCAATGTTACAATCCTGGTGGCAGATCGTCGAAGTTTAGGCACGCATTACCTTTGGATACGTTGATGCTTTAAAGTTATGGATTTTGTTAATTTTGATTTGTTCGTGTAGGTGCAATTCGTTTATTTGATTGGTTGTTGTTTTGTGCTAGCATGGGGACGCGGAGAGGTTTTGGGAAGGGGACGCGGAGGATTCCTAGGAGGACGTGTACGTTGTTGTCATCATTTCATATTAAAGGTTCGGTTGCCTTGTTTTTTGCCTGTTTACTTCCACAATTTGAAGGATATTTTCGACTGCTAGCCTACAAATGTCGAGAAAGGTTTCGTTGGTAATGAAAAAAACCTTCCTAGTTTTAGGTGTTACATTACTGGCGAGTGTCTGAAACAGTTAGGGATGCACCTTTTGATAGACCCATCTCTAATCTCCCTTTCACTATTTTTGCATTTGAACACATATGTGGGAATTTCTCGTGAGCAAAGAAATCCAGATGTGTTTGGATGCTCTTTAAATTGCGCTCAGATGCATTCATTGGATGCCTATAATATACCGGAGTCCTCGATCGTCCTCTCTCTAACACTGATGCAGCATACTTCAGGACTGGATCGTGGATGCCGTTTTCCTCAGCTTTGATGGTCTCTTGTGAAGATACCTCTTTTCATTAAATTTTTAATCCCATTCTTCCTCGAATTTAACATCTTCCATCGTCGAGGTGTTACATAGGCATCGTCCCCTCTTGTAACACTTCCGCTCTCCAATCAAACTTCATCACTACCTATCATAAAATGAAATATATTGTGTAAAGTTGGCTGCGTTGTGTTTGAAGACTATGGAGAGATGGGGGTAATTAAACATACTTTGTTGCAATGCTTTAATTGAACCCAGTTGTTCTCTATACAGTGAGGCAATTTTCACTTTCTGGTTGTTATTTTTACCTGTTCGTTTCTTTTGCGCCCTTGCAGGTCTTTTTAGGTGATTCTACCATTGTGTCGTCTCTTATAGGAAGCATTTTTGCATAAATCTTCTTCCACAAAAGTTGCATTTTTTTCATCGATGCTCAAAGTTGATGGCTGGTTGATTTGTTCGAGACAGATTTTTTCGTTTCTTCAAGTAGCTATATTTTAGGAAGGGGTAGCATCGAATAAGCCATTATGCCGACTAAAGCAAAAGGTGACATGGTGAGTTTATTTTACTTCATTTTCTCAGACGTCCGAGCTTTTTTCGCTTCGTTTTTGTCTTTCTGGATTATTCTGTATAGGTAGTAAATGATCTTCAAAGTGTTATACTAATGCATCCCATCTCAGTTAGCGAGATATCAAATGCTACCGCGATATTGTGAAATATCAGTGTGCACTGCTCGATGTGGATCTGAACTCTTGGCTTTGGAAGTTTTTCTCGCATCTCGATTGCTGCTGAACTCATTTATATTGATAGCGTTTTGTTTGTGAATAATAGAACTTGAAATTTCACTATATAAGAAATTTAAGTGAGGCCATTTGCGCAAATTGAAAAACAAAGTAAGAAGGAAGTTTCCTTGAAAGAGTTCAGATGCACAAAAGCCCATATTTGCTAGTAGAGGCTTTTATTAAAGTAACAGTTAAAGTAAAGTCTGTGTTTTCACTTGAATTGATGCATCTGATTGAAAAGTTTATGGTGAGTAGCATGTGAGTTGTGGAATCTGTCCCAGAGAAGTCAGTGGAAATAGGAATGGGGAAGGAGGAGAGGCATAAATATGTGCTTCGAATTATTGTTGCCACCCATTTCGTTCGCTTCTTCCAATTTCTTTTCTGTATTCTAATGTTATTCGGAGCATATCAGTTTAAGGAAAGAACTCATCTTATCAAGCTGAATGGCATTATCGTGCAATAATCTACTTTCAGCTAAGGGAGTACGTTGTGGTGGGGCGTAAATTGCCAACCGAGAAGGAGCCCAATCCACCGCTGTATAAAATGCAAATTTTTGCGAGCAACCATGTGATCGCAAAATCGCGATTCTGGTATTTTACGAGTATGCTACGGCGAGTGAAGAAAGGACACGGGGAGATCGTTTCTTGTGAGGAGGTAAAAAAAATTTTTTTTGTTCAGATTAAGGGCCGAGAAAAACTCAACTATTGTTATGGCCCTAGGTTACATGAGAGCTTGGCCAACTTCAAGTTGGCGGCATCTTAGATCGTTTTGGAGTGTTTTTTACAGCTTCGGGTTGGCAATATTTTATTTAATTGGGATTATTCGTTATTTTCCGTTTAATCTTCAACAGCGTTTTATAGAAATTGCATCGGTCCGACTCAAGTCGGCGAAGAATAGTCAGTGCTTATTCATTCTTTATTGTTATAATTCAAAATGGCAACAAAAAGTTTGTCAAAAAAATTCGCACGAAGGTATGCTGCAGTTTAATCTTCAAAAGTAACTTCACTCCATGGTAGGAAAGGGTTCTGTGTTGCGGCTTCTCTGTTTATGGCGAACTACGTCGCTCAGAGGATGGATGAACGGCTGGTACAGATGTGTTTCATTCGATTCTGTTGTTGAGGTGTTGAGGTTTCTTGTGAGTAGTGCTAACAGAGATGTAAGAGTTAGTGGTGGTTTATTTAGATAGGCTTTTCATATTAGAAGCAAACTGCATCAGATAGTAGGAGTGAAAACTGTGCAGTGGAGCGGCTCTCGAAATTTGCATTTGCCTTTAAACTCTTACAAGTATTTGCATTTCCTCATCGATTTATGTTATTGTGATGATCGCTTTTTAAGGTGTTCGAGAAGAGACCAGGTAGCGTGAAAAACTATGGAGTTTGGCTGCGATACGACTCGCGTACAAACCATCATAATATGTATCGTGAATATCGTGATAATACAGTGGCTGGCGCAATAACTCAATGCTATCGGGATATGGGTGCTCGTCATAGGGCACTGGCCGATCGCATACAGGTTCGTTGATTTGTTCGGCCATAGGGCAGGTAAGGCAATAAACTCTGGCTCAGTTTGCTGCTTTACCTGTCAAGTTGTTGTTCTTATAGCTATAGCACTTTGACGTTCTGATTGTGAAGTATGCATTCTGATATAGCTGAGGTTGGCACTACACGATGAAAACGCAAATGGGCTGTCAAGATCGCTAAAGTAGTGGGACGTTTTTTGCTAATTGGAAAACGCGTCTGCATTCGTTGTAGATTTTATGATAGGTTCTATGTTTTACGCGGTTGCGTATATTGGTGCCAGCATATGCATACACATTTTGGAAGTATTCAGGTGGTTGTAGTGTGAAGGTATTCTGCATCGCTATCACATTCCCGGAAAATGAGGATATTGTGGTATGGGGATTCTGGATTCGTAGTTCATTCCGGATGACGAACCGCTCCATAGTTTTCCTGTCTCCGATACATGCTGAGTCATTCTGTCGGTTCTGCTCGATCTGTCTGCAGTCATGATAGCGCGAAGTTATTTGCCTGTGCGGAAATTCATCTTCAAACAACAAGTAAAGTTGGACGATTAGTGATTGCAATGTGATATACCAGACGGGCTTCGTGCAGTTATTTGTTTAACGAGTGTTTGTATCCTTTTAAGTCGGATTCATCTTAGGTGTTTTCCACGGAGATTTCATTGAAAGGCAGGCTGAGGTTTCTTTGGAGTGCTGTGCAGGGCATTTGTTTACATGCGCGTTGAGTTGCCTCGGTGGATCACTACTTCGAGAAATGTCCTGCACAAATTATTTGAGTCGTCAATTGCTCGAAGTAGCATCATAGAATCCCTGCGGCTGTTGTTGACTTCCGTTATCGCATGTTTTATTCTTTACCGTGACGAGCTTAAAATGATAGAATATGATTTCTTTGAAGCTGAAATCGGTAGGATGTCTTGTAGCTTGTTTTATTTTCCTTGAATTTTAGCTTGAAGCTCGGTAGCTTGAAAGATTTCCTTCGAGTGGCAGATTCCTTTGAAACATGATAGAACTTGAAGAAATCGGTAGGGTAGATGGTATCTTTTAGGGATGCCTTGAAGTTATTGATTAGGTGATCCAATTTTGCAACACTTTTATCGAAGGTTGCCGTTGGTTGGGAACTAGTTGTTTGCAGGGACGGATTTCATTTCTTGTCAGTTTACAGGAAAGGTTCGTCTCATTACCGTCTGTGATGTCTTCATGAAGGCACTTTCGTAGTTGAGTGATAGAATTATTTCATTTTTTTGAAGTTTTTTTTTGAGAGAGAATATCAATTGCTTCCTCAATTTCAGATTATCAAGGTGCAAGTAATCAAGGCTTCTGAATGTAAGCGTGCACCTGTCAAACAGTTCCACAACTCGAAGATTCGCTTCCCATTGCCGCATCGTGTTACAAAGCGTAGGAATGCGGCTGTGTTCACGACTCGCCATCCAAGAACACACTTCGCATAAAGAAGGTGAATGCAAGTGGGAGTGCATTGCTGATGTTGTTGTTGTTTTCCGTTGGTGGCATTAAGTAAATGTTCTTTGATCGTTTATTATTGTTCCTTTATTATCAGAATTGATGCGTTATTATAACGCGACTTGTTGAAGTCTATCTATTGTTTGATTGTTGAAGTTATTTGTCAATGAGTTGTATTTGAAAGATTTTATTAGTGACGCATTCTGGAAAGGGAGAGTATAGAGATTTAGAAGTTTTCGTAGTGAATGATTTGGCAAGGAAAGGAGGATTGCGAACAAAGTCCTTATTTTCGAATGGTTTTTATGAGTAAGGATTGTTTTTTTCGATTGTGATTTGTATTAGAAATTTTGTTTTATTTAAGTTTTGCTTATGAGGATTCAAAGCCTTTTCCACTTATTTCGTGATCTTCTGTTGGGGGAAGTTGGATCTGAATGGGATTTGGTCTGGCACGGGCCAACCTCGCGGTTAGGGCTTTCGGGAATTTCTTTTTTATATGTAATTGCTGTGCAACATATTGGTAACGTGTTGAGTCAAATTAAAGTGCGGTTGATCGGTGCCTTATGTGGGAATGTGAAAGGATTCGATTGCTGAGTGTTCCGGAAACCACCTGAGGTGTTTCTTGATCTCCACTAGTAATGAAAGGACGATTGTCAGTGTTGAGTTAATAGTTTACGACTCGGCATGACGTCATTTTTGTATATTTGTGCATAGCTGTGTTATATGCGTATGTTGTTGTGTGTGAGGATTATGTGTCTGTCCGTGTGCGTCATATTCCAGTCGGGGGCGGTCTCGAGAGAGTGCGTCCGTTGGTAATGTTTTCAGAATGATGTTCTATTTCACTTGAGCGTTCTTTGGGTGAGCGGCGCCAGTTTTGTGGGCTGCTATGTCCTTCCACTCCCCATGGCAGATCAAAACTTCCAATGCTGTTTTCTTATTTGGTACACCTGGGCGCTGCTTTGATGAAGCGATTTTTTACGAGTTCATTTGAACGCTTATATTATGCATAGGGCTGGAGGAGGGGTAATATATGAATTTTCCGTTGCTTAATCTTTCTAGGTTCCTTCACGCTGATCCATCCCGATAAACCGGAAGGAAGTTTCTTTCTTCTGATCTTTTATTTTTACTATTAGGATTTTCATTGCGCAGTTGTTGACTGCTCGGTTGCCGGTTTGTTTGAAAGGAATGAAAGGTGTTCTTAGGCAAAGAGTACTGGTTTTTAACAACGATGCGGAGTGGGTTGAAGGTGAAATCGATTTTATTTCATTGGTTGTTGAACCCAAAGTACATTACTGTGCGTCTCGTTCGTTATAACGTGGCAAGCTACATTATCGATCAGGGAAAGGTGAGCGCCGATATGAAGATTGGGGAGTACTTCATCGATCAGAGAATGTGAGGGCTAATTGTTCATTGGCGATATGCGGCTGGAAATGTAACGAACAGTTGTCTTGAAGCGTCTATGTAGCGCTCTTCGCGTAGGTTTTCACCAACTGCCAACCATTTTTCTGCGTTTCCTCTCATCTTGTTTTTGGTCTCTTATTTCCTTTTGTCGAAGGTTGTTTGTTGCTTGTCGGCTTAACTAGTCAACGGGTTTTATTATTTTAGGTAGTATTGTTAAGTATTTTTGTCTGCTCATGTTATTTACAATTGTGTTCGCGAGAGAGAAGAACAATCAGAGTGAATGAAAGTTTCTTAGGTTCAGGGAAAGCAATTTCTATTTAACAGTATGGTGGAATTTGTTTGTGACTAACCATCTGCCGGTGTTGTATCCCCCTCCTCCCCCAGGCGCCCTTCCGCCCCGTCTTATGTTATGAAGCAGAAAGCAGCGATCAACCGTAGTAAGCTGCTACCATTCTCCAGTGGGCTTCGAATTGTCGTAATTACTGCGGATGTTGACCCTCCAGTTGTACTCCCTCCCCTTCCTCCGAATAGCAAGGATGTTTAATGTTTTCAACGTGGCGTGGTGCGTGATTGTAGATGAAAGCATACTACAATGGTCCATTTGCAGAGTTCGAAAATGCCAGATATCCCAGAGGGTGATTACGAGAGAGGAAAGAAAGTATTCAAGCAACGTTGTTTGCAATGTCATGTAGTTGATTCGAAGGCCACAAAAACAGGCCCAACATTACATGGTATTATCGGACGAAAGTCTGGTGCTGTGCCAGGCTTTGATTATTCTACTGCCAATAAGAATAAGGTAAGCGAACACCTCGCAATTAACGTATTTGAGATGTATATAAGAATTCATTGTTTGAAGGGTAATGAGAACCGTTTGCAGAGGAAGCCAATCTGTGATGTTTTGCTTGCCAAATCGGCGCTATAAAATTTTCATCGAAGTGGAGTTTCATTAGCTAAAAATAGGTGGTAATATAAAGTAGTTATTTATTGCAAAGCATACTTGTGATGTAGTGTTAGGAGGTCATAGTGAAATTTGAATTAAAAAATAAGGGCAAAACACTTTTCGGGAGAATCACAATAAGGTGGAGTTAGCACAGTGTGGCTTGATGCCGTTTATTCATTCTGAGTTTCTAGTTAGCTTTCTTCTCGGACACATGCGAAAGGAAAGGTTCATATCATTGCGAAGATAGTTGTAGTCAAAGGTGGGTGTACCTATGGGAGTCTCTAGCAAGTCTGTGGGTCGATATCTGCATCATCATAACGTCTTTTCCAAGCGCATTTGAAGCGTGAGACTGTTATTGCATAACTTCATGCGTTTGGATGTCTTCTTAACCTTTTTTTGTTTTTGTAGAATGACTATATATGCCACTTCTATTTCTCCGTTTTTCTCCTTATTACCCCACTAAAAATGAGAAGAAGGTGGATGCGTTGGTTTACTTTCTTGAATAGCCCTCATCTTGGCTTTTCAAACCAGTGAGATTTATAGATTCGAAAATTCCCATCGTCGATTTTGACACACTTTTGTTGATCACTTGGTTATTAACTTAGCGCAGTGAAAGAGCAGCTTCTTTCAACGGAAGCAGTGAGTGTAGGCCAACCGCTCAAAGAAAGTTTCCCCGTTGGGAAGTTTCTGTAATTTATAATGTAACAAGTTTCTCTCCGGTTGACTAGATTGAAATGGATAGTTGACACTGAAATCACCATCGAATTCGAGGCCTCTTTATTTTGATGATAGTGTTGGTTATCGTTGCTTTTAATAGATCTGGCATTGCGTTGATCGCCGATTTCAGCATCATGTCCTTATGCAATTTGGGGTGATGCGGTATTGTAGTCGGAGCTTTGTTATATTTCGACTTTCAATTTTTAGGTGTTTTCGGTCTGCCGAATATCTAGCTTTCCTCTGCTTACTGAGTCAAAAAAATTACTTCTTATCGCTATTCGGCATTTAGCACCACATAAAACACCCTTGCAAAGGATGCTACAATAAGCTTACTTTAATGGTAATAATGTTATGAACATTGCGCTAGTTGGTGGAATTAAAATTGTATTTATTATTTAGGGCGTTGTATGGACTCGTGAAACACTCTTCGAATATTTGTTGAATCCGAAGAAGTATATTCCGGGTACGAAGATGGTATTCGCAGGATTGAAGAAAGCCGACGAACGTGCCGATCTGATTAAATATATCGAAGAGGAGTGTAAGAAGCCTGTTAGCTGAATTGTTCCCTCCCCCCACCCCTCTCCCTCACTCATCTGTATCACTATCGTGAGTTGTTGTATTTGCCTTAGTACAACTCGATTTTGTTTGTGTTGTGTGCTAGTCCCTATGTGAACGTAGTTGAATATTGCTTGTTGAGTCACGGCGCATTCCACATAGTCGAACGATTTGATCGTTATCAACAATCAGCTATTTTCCATAGAATTTTCAAAAATTCGTATCTATCAAAATGTGGTGTAAACGTCCCCGTGATGTGAATAGTAGGTGAAATGATGAATTATACACATACCTCTTTAATGGTGAATAAAATTTTATATAAGGCGAATAAGCAATGAGTGAGGCGTGCTTGATGACAACATAACAGTAATGCTGATACACTCACTATATACGAGACAGCTTTCTGTGGTACCAGAAATAGTGGAAAATGAAACAGGTCTCGCTGGATCCAGAAAAAATGGATCCAGTACGGGAACGGGATGTGAAAATATTCGCGGCATGTGAAAAGAAGAGTGGACATTGGGACCGCGCTAGACTAGACACGGTTTCATGTTGGTTAAAGTAGGCCGCAACATCGGAAACGGGTTTAAATCAGCTCATGGTTTCTGAGGGAAGCTTGGTTGGGGTTAGGGTCATAACGGAGTTACGCGATTGTCCTTTATGTCCACGCTAAGCGGAAGATGGGGCCGGATATATCAAAAGGTGTTGCTGATTGTAAAATGACCTTTCAAAGAAACTTGGAAATGTTTCTTCAGTTTTTTTGTATTGCTTCACCCGTCCAAATTCCGTATGAATACGAATACTTGGAGGTCATACTTCATACCAGAAAATTACTGGCAGAGGGCTTGTCCAACCGGTTCTCATGGTATGACTGCGAATTAACCGGAAATCAATTCCCAAAAGAATTTCACTCTTTCGTCAAAACCGCATCTTCAGTTCTGTATTGTAACTCCCTCATATCCCTTCTCAATAAGGCGCAAATTGTTTTAATGACTGGGCTCCTTTATATTCCGTTTGACTCTTTAATTCATCGTTTCCAGGCAGTGCATTCCTTAGAGAGCTGCCGTTGACTGGAGCCTACCTCAGATTTTGGCGTGTTAGAGAATTGGGTATGTCCAAGAGTTGACCTGTGTCCAAGAATTAACTCGCCGAGATTTCGACCTGCGCGGGAATTCGGCCTGCCGAGGTGAAGACGGAGCCAAGTCTCGGACAGGACTAGGCGTCGAAAGTAATTAAATCTCAGACAGGACTTTGATGAGTTTGAACCTCAAGTCGGCTAAATCTCGCAAAAGACCTGACTTCTGCTGACTGGACTGGTATATCGCTGTTGCTGGGGATGCATATCGACGGTCAGATGCGTTCCTCCGACACTGAGTGCTTTTGTCACCTTTACACGTTCAGCTTCATGCTGTATTTCTATATGTTCGGCAGCACATGCCATATCAAGACCCATCACTTCACTCTATTATATCTTCGATACTTGTAGCCTCTATGAATCACTTTTTAAACTACCTTATCAAATGCTATTTGATACGATTTCCTCGTTGTTTCTGACTAAACTGAGGACCATTCATTTCGATACGATGGAAGGTCGCTGCGTAGCCTGAGGATCTGTCTAGCTTGAGGATCTATTTCGAAAGTCTTTTCTTTTAAGTTGACGTCTCGATGGTAAACATGGCATTACTGTCAAGACTAATATTCAAAAAGATTAGCCAAGAGATCTGCTTTGAGCGATGGGATCACTCAGAGCATGAATGTCCCCTATCATCCGCCTTTTTGCACTTGCACGTAAACTATCTGTCGGTTGGGTGCGATTAGCACAATTGCAAAATCGCATAAGGTGGGAAATTTTCTGACAGACTTCCCCGGTGGTTAATTCTCCTACGAATTATGTAAATTTCTAAGAAAACCTTCGAGGTTCTCACCCGTTTTAGCATCTAAGATTGCGTTTTCCGTGCCCTTCCCTAGAAATGCACCCTTGTTTTGATGGGCTTTCATTGGCAGCTGTTTGGAAAGCTACTATCTTTTGCTTCTGATTAGCTCATTAAGGGCTCTCGATGATGCTTTTCAGTAGTAAGGAAATCTTAAATCTTAATGCTCTGTTGATTGAAATAAATAAGTAAGCAAATGAATAAATAAATAAATAAATAAATAAATAAAATCTTCATTGTTGCTGACGAACACTGAATACGCGTTGGTAGAGATCTAAATGTTTATTCTCAACGTTCCGGCATCTGATGCCACCATCTGAAAAAATGTACGCAGCGTTCACGAAGATTCGGGAGCGTATTTTCGTTTTGATATTACAAATTCGAGGATATCCTTTTAGAGGAATCGTGTAAAGAAAAGAAGAGCACATTAGATTTGGTAATTGCTAAAGAAGACAACATAAATACGCCCCCTATTTATTGTACAAATATCTTTCATATAAAAAATCCATCGTTTCGATCATCTTCCAATAGGAAGTTCCATGAAACGGGCTAAAACTTACACTTTACATTAGCTTCTAATAATTGATAGCATCGTTATATTTGCATAAATGCGGAAGTGTCGAATGCGGCATTGACGAAAAAATGAGTCGCAAATAAAACTTTTCATTGTTTCATCACAATTCGCTGATTAAATGCATTCGTATTTCATTCGCACAGCATTGATAAACGGAAAGTAGTTCAATTCCTTTGTTGTCGTCGCCAATGGCGACAAATACCCAACGGGAATCTTTTAAGAGCGAGGAAAGATCCACTTGTTCCCCTTTCTCCCATGTTGGCATTTCACTTTTTTTTTATCGGCAAAGCAAAGTTTTTCTCCTATGGGTGCTAAAACGTTCGAAAAGTCATGCTAGATGAGTTGACACGAAATGTGCCTAGGATGATCCACTCATCCGATTGAATCACTCTTATAAACTGTCAGCAATTAATAGAAAATGCGCAATTAGGAATTTCCTATTCTATCAACTGAACGGTCGATCCATTAAGGATCAGCAAAAGAATCGTTTTTCCCCTTCCAACGATTGTTAAATATGATCGAAAAGTTTACAAAGTGGAAATTTTTAGAAATTTTTCGATGTTTTCGGTAGCTGATGAATTAGTTTTAAAGTTGATTTGAATGGTCATCTTTATGGAATGATTAAATTCCATCTTATTTCGCAATTTCAATCTTTCGTTTGGATATAAGAATTAATCTCATGGATATGTTTAAGAGAGAGGATTTTTATAGATCAAGCAAAGAAGACGGAATAGCCGTATATGACAAAATGATTAAATGACATTTCACTAAAGTTTGAGGAATATAGCTGGCAAGTGCAGTCACTTTCACTTGTCATCTTCATAATTTCTTTCCTTTCATAATATAATCACGGTTATTCGTCCATAATACTTACTTTTACACTGATGACTTTCAGCCATATAATTGAAGGGGGAGAGGGATGAGCATGAAATAATCTCGAACGAAACAACAACAATATATTCAAGAAGGTGGTCATTTAAATTATATGCAAATACTTTTTAGGCTTTAATTAAAAGAAAATCTTTTTTTTCACACAGCATTTAGTATATTCATTTTATCGTCCTAATCTAATCACATAATTTGCATTAATATCTTAGAAATCATTGAGGAGAATATATGAGCAAAGCAATTGTGACATATAATTTCATAAAAGATCACATATTTTCTCGCCCGATAATGAACATATTATGCACTCAAATATTTTATTAGTACCACATGAATGGTTAACCTATCCATTTGTGGTAGCGGTTGCGTTGAGCATCGCCCACTCAGGAAATTCATTCAATGGGAAGACTACGTTCGCAAGTGTCATCATATAACCAACAATAAGACCTGTGCTTATCAACGAAATCGTTAAGCCCGATAAAATCTGAAAAAAAAAATACATTCAACATCGTATAGAAAGCAAAATTTGCCTTAGCGCATTTTCTTGAGGATGTTTTAAGCAATTATGCCTCTGGATCGATAAAAGTTTTTTTAAAACTTTTTTCCAACTTTTTTCAACTTGACAAGCAATGGTATTAATGGTTTCGACGAAGTTTTAAGATGCTTGTGCGTATCGCTTCTTCGATAGAATCAAATTGAATTCACATGGGACGTTTTAGGAGATGCAAAGAAAGTAGAAAACTTTTACACGAAATATTTTTAAGCTTGGAAGTTTCGAGCGAAATATTTAAGAAATGGGAATTGACTTATGCAAAAAAAGGTTGTCCCGATGTAAGGACATCATCACTACTTTGTGAATAGCAAGTTATTGAAAAAAAAATGGTCATTGAATTATCACTTCATACTGCATTACTTCATTATTATAGTTCATTTATTCGAATAAGGATAATTGAGAATATTTTAATGTTGTAAAACGAGAACTTAATAAAACATTGATTTTTTCTATTTTATTATCTTAATTTTAATGGGAAAAGTAATGCTGTAAGCACAATCGCCTATCCTTAAAGCAATAAAAATACGACAACCTACCATATCGGATACTTTTAAAAGACCGCTTGCGAAAACGATCGCATTCGGTGGAGTACCAACCGGTAAAATAAATACGAAAGAACATGCAATCGTCACCGGAAACATCATTGCTAGTGGATTTACGTTCGTCTGTTGAGCCTGAATTATTAAACAGTTTACTCCTTTGACGATCTCTTTTTTTCTCGAAGCAACAAATTAAGAAATTCTATGAGAATTTTATTTTTGCATTTTTCTTGCAAATTATTAGCAGAAATGCATTTTTTGCGATGCGAAATCACTACCATATATATGTGATCGTTTATTCACTTGCTTCAATTCGCCAATAGCAGTGGTTGTAGCGATGAATTTTTCTGATCATATTCTATACCAATGAATGATCTCCTCGCGTCAATCTTGTTTCGAATAGTCGTCCCTATGGGTCCTTGATTTTTCAATAGTGCCATAAAATTTGCTAGTCAAATGTTGTGGTACTTTGGACTCATTAATCAGTATTTGATGATGACCTCTTCCCGGACATTTGAGATGAGTCTTTCCCTTCATAAGCTGTAGGATTGGTCAATTTATTAGGGAAACCTATTATTTACGCCGTGGTCAAACGAGTTTTTGGCGCGTTTTATAGTAAGCATATCTGCCTAATGATATGTTGGCAAATATATCAACGCTTAAGGTGTTGCTTTCTGGAGTTTCATTTTTCAATTCTAGAATCCTGGAACATAGACTAAGCAAGAGATACTAACGAGAGTGGAGACAATAGGCAAGAAGATGCTTGCTGTGACCGTATTACTGCATATATTCGTAACGATCATCGCCGCAACAATGAAGATCGATTGCAATAGTGGAGTTGGCAATTCCCTCAGATGTGCGGAGAGATCACCGATCGCTGCTGAGAGACCCGATTCCTTGACACCTCAAAAGTGATCAACACATGGAAAAAAATCGATATTATATATTTAAAGGCTTCTGAAAATTTCGCATTTGTTAAACGTCTTATGTTGACATATACTTGTCAAACCTGTGTCTGTGTGAGCACATGTCCACCTGTTTCTTCCAGAATTTCATTTTCAGGACTTCCGGCAGGATTTGGTGGGCGTAATGTATGCCACACGACTGACCTTCCATATTGAATTTCACTTCAATCCACCGACTTCAAAAATCATAGATGTTTGAAGTGGAAAAAATTACGGACAACCTCGCGCCGAGCCACAAAAAAGCGGTGTTTTTGTAGGTTTGTATAAGCGACTATTCAAAATTTAAATGCACTGTTTCTGACATTTTTTCATTTGTTGACAATTCAGGTAGCCGGCTGGTTAGGAGGATGGTATGCAAAAGCGCAGAGCATGCAAGTCTCTCTGGCAAACCTCTGCATTTGTAATAGAAGCCTTAAGCAGAAACACAGACTCTCATCCGCACTACGCAATCAAACTGAAACCAGCTAATGAGGTGTGAAACAACTGCTGCCTTCTATGACAAAGATTATTTGCGCATAATCTGGTAACAAGATGACGTACTATGAATAAAAAATGGCAAGTTTAATTCTTTCTATATATCAATTGCTCCCTTTATCCTCTTATCAATTGAATGAATGACAGCATTTTATCAATGCACCTTGTGGACGTGAACACATGCATAAGTGATCGAGCAATGGGATATGGAAAAATTGGTGTCGAACGATATACGGACGGAGGGAATTTTTGATATAAAATTCAGTGAGCCTGATTCCTTTTCCGGGAATAACTGAAATTAATGTAGGGGTACACTCTAGAAATTCTAAGTACAACTATGAGTTAATATTGACATCGAGTCTGAGAGTTTTTTCTCATTGCTACTTAAGTGGTGCTTGGTGCAGTTCGCTATGAACTGTTACGTTTTAACTATCAGCACCTACATGAAGTTGGTGATGAAATTAAAGAAATAAGAGCGTAAGAAAACGTAAGAGGCAAGAAAAGAATTAAGAAGGGATGCAAACCAGCAGCAAGAGCGAATCCACCTCCCAATAGCAGAACGACGCTCCACGGAAATTGTGCTTGAATTGTTTTCCAATCCATTAGCGCCCCACGACGTTTCGGTGTCGAGACTCGATCTGAAATAGGTTTTTGATGTCTAGCCAAATACTGCTGCTAATTTCTTGAGGCGACAACACCCTCACAGTCAATTCGTTCGTCGTGTGCTAAGAACCTTCAATAAGAGACTCATATCCACAGCAACTGTTGGATAAAGTTCTGAATAAATAGCTGTGTGAAGGCTTAGTCAGAGGTTCGTAAGATAGATTGATAACAACGGAATGACTCAGTACCACCGACGAATTTCCTTTTTGCCCCTTACCTTCTTGGCACTCAGAGAAAGTATGAACTTCTTTCGAGGAAAAAGACAAGCATCATAACGGAATTATCAGTAGCACATCTGGCTTGCTTCGTATTTGGAAAAAAATTTTCGCAAACTTTGCTCTCGTTTCATGGATTTTATTCCCTAGAGGATAATATTTTAGTGAAAGCTATAACCTATTGAAATGAGAAATCTAAAGATTCTTCGTTGAATCTACTATACAAATCAGAAAAAAAAAGCGCTAAACGAAGTAATACAAAAAATCGTCAGTAATTTAATTTTTTTTTTTCATAAGAACTTAACGAAATGAATATGAAATATATAAATAAAATTCATAAATATTGTAGAAATAAATTTAATAAATAACTTTGGAATAATAGGAAATTGCAAAAAAAAAAAATTTTCAAAACATTTGTAAGACCTCGTTTGGTACGGCAAAAAAAGTCGGGCATTTGATCGGGTAACGCGAAAAGCAATACTGAAACAAGCATCGCACTCGTCGCATCTGTATAGTGGCTGCAAAAAAAAGAAATGCTTTTATTTCTTTGTTCTCTTGAAAAAATGAATAGACTGAAATCACATGTGGAAATTTGTATTTAGAAATAATTGATCGATTCTATAATATTTGGTTCCTTTGTTGCATTTATACACTATTCGAAAACCGATAAAAGCATTTTTATAGAAGTTTTCGCATAGCTTTACTGTTCAACAAACCGAGAGCTTTAAAATTTAGAAACTTTTTTGTATAAATATTTTTCTATAATATTTTATCGACGTATAGTATTATGACCATGAACCATTGTTCCATATTGTTGCGCAGAAATTCAGAAACTAAAGACTGAATAAATCAGAAATAACGAATTTTGCAGCTTGCTCTCAGTTGTATATTCACACATTTCATGCAGCAGTGAGCGGCATTGATGTTGCATTCTCTGTGCTTATTAGTGATTACAAAGTTATTTAAGATATATGTTCTTTGATAGCATTAATATTATGGTTAAATGATTCAGTTAACTCGCCGAAAAAATGTTGAAATTATCAACGGAGAATTTCACTTGGATAAATGAGAAATTAATCAAAATTTACCTATTTTTTTCACTTTCCACACTTTTTGAACGTTCTTCCACCCACCCTCCCTGCCCCCAAAAAATTGTTTTTCCTGTTGGAACGCAATCTTATGTTTTGCATGGTTTATTTACTTCCTGGTAGAGGGTTTTCACTTATGAAGTGATTCATTGAGTAATCGAACTTCATGGAATATTTGTTTTTCTTCTTCAGTTTTTAAAACATTTCGGTAATTGAGGAAGTAGCAATTCAATGTGGAACAAACCCTCGTGGGAAGAATTCACCGAAGCCAGGCACCACCTGAGGGTCTCGACCCATCCATAGTAAAATCAACAAAATAAAGCAGCAAAGAACTGATTTCTCGGCGAAGCTGCAAGAATTGAATGGAAATTTCATCATCTAATAAAAATAAAATATTCTCGAGAAATCATTTATTCTCTCTCGATAAACTATGTACTAAATTATCAACTGTTCTCGTGAATAAACTCATAAAATGCGCTAAATTAGCGGCCCACTTTTCTGGTGCTTTCAACTCAACTACTACTGAAATGCCAATTAAGGAAGTTGTGAAACAAATCTAGATCGAGGATTAGATCCATAAATCCATCATAAGATCCACTCTAAATTTTTCAGCAACGTTTACAAATATTCTAAGGAAATTAAGAAAAAAAAAAGAACAATTCCAACTCGTTGGATGTGTGTTTCACACTGTACTTACCATCTTGTATGATCGATCGCACTTAACAAAACGAATCTTTTATGGGAGTACTTATGCGAGCGACTAAATAAGTTCGATAATTTAATTGTGCCTATCTAATTTTTTTTTCTTTTTTAGCAATTTAGGAAAATGGCTATATCAGTGAATGGGATCATATTTAAGCTTAATGAACATATTGAGCTAGCTACTTCGTCAAGCTTTTGCGCTCGTCTCCTTAAGTGTTTATTATAGAAAATGCGCTCTTCGACAAATATAAACCTGCTGCAGTCATACAGATATATTCGCATCTGAGATAATACAATCGTACGTGAGCTTATCTCTTCGGGACTTCCAACTTTCAAGGGAAGACAACCAAGGCGAAGACAGTACATCGATATGTAGAACATCGATTGAAGAAGAAAATAGTGCCTTTTGGAACATGACTATAGATGAAACCTATTTGAAAGCTTAAATTTCTACCGGGATACGAAATATTATTTCAGGTGGCAGTAAATATCTCTTTCAATTCCTCTAAGATGTGTTTGAATGCATTTTAAGAAGTTTTCGAGAAAAAAAAGAAAAGAAGACGCCTCGTTTAAAGGTTTTTTCCGTTTCGATTAAATACGAAGACTGGAATGTGGAATGTTTATTTCTTTATGGGCTAATGAAATATCGATATGTAAAGAGCAGTAGCATATGCCACACAACGAACCTCATAGGTGGTAATTTGTCGTACCTCCTTCTCATTACGTTGGCTGCCTCTTCGTCTGCTGGAGGTGAATGTCGTAGAAAAAAGCAAAGTAAAATTAAATAACATGCCAATAGACATACGACCATTAAAGGAAATGCAAAACCGATCCATGTCAAATAATTCAAATCGGTATCGACACCAGGAAAGAGCCTAAACATGATGTCACGCTTGTGCTGAAATCAATGTAATATTCCTATATATCTTCTTTTTGTTTTTCGTATTACAAGCCCATTGTGAAATTAAACACGTCAACGTTCATTGATAGGATTCTTCAGCGGGTAATAATAAGCTTTCACCTGGATCAGAAGGATCTTAAAGGCTATGAAACAAACATATGGTTTTATATGTTCCTGAACGCTCGTTACAGAACATTTTCAGCGATTGCAGCAATATGATCTCGTCGTGATTGCAAGGATGTTTGGTCCACTAGTGTCAATAAACATGAAAATTAAATTCATAATGACTAAATTTTGCAAGCAGCAAACGAGTAACGACGAATTTCTTCCTTCCCGGCATGACGTTGACAATTTTATTGAATTTCCTCTTACGAATATAACCTTGATAATTACACTGGATTTCCACTTCCGGATATACTTGACAGTTATATTCTTAAAGCAATATACATTAAGACGCACGTAGCAATTTGCCCAACCATAACAAGATTTGGTGGCGTGCCAGTTATGGTCGCCGTTCCACCAATATTAGCGGCAAAGCAAATGCATATAATCAGTCCTTTAGCCATATCAGTTTCTTCTTTCGTTGATGGAAGATCCTGAACAATTTCAATCCTAAAATAAGACTGACTTCAGGAATAGCAACATATAAGGGGTATCTTGTAAAAAATTATCTTTGTTCCCCCATCATCCTTTAGTTAAAAAGGGTTTTCGTACATCCTGCGCTTTGTGATGCACTCAATTCCTCAGGCGTTACAGCTTGTCACGTTTCCTTAGGTGCACATTAATTAAGAACAAATAGCAACTTCCGCTTTTCTTTAGATATGTATGCATACAGTGACTGCTTGTCATACACTCTCGACTGAAGCAAGGATAAAGAAATTTGTTGAGCTTAATATATTCGAAAAGAAAAATATCTATTGTGCAGAAAGACAGACAGATAAATACATCATACAACAATCTCCTATGCCAGTGCTGAAGTTTATCCATCGCTCGCAATAAATGAGGCTTTGCATTTCACTTATTCGATAAACTACTTCCGTAAATTCCTATTAACAAACGAGATATGCAGAAAAATGCTTTCGTATTTCAATCAACTAGATCACCTGCATTAACCGATAAAGATTTCTTTTTTTGAAACCGATCAGGTGCAACGTGAAAATCAGATGCCCTTTAATATTTAAGCACTTTTAAATCCTTATGAATAGTTTCAAAACAGAACAATGTGAAATAACGTGCAGAAAGTTAACTTCCACTAATATACATAGCGCATTTCTATAGCTGCAGCTATAGTGATCGTTGAAGTAAAAAAACTAGCGAAAGATATTCACACATACAAGCATGCGCTCAGATAAATAAGTACGCAAACAAATATGCATGCCGTAATGCGCCTTTGAAAAGCAAATTTGAAGAAACGGGTTGAAAAAAAAAATAATATTTTGTAAATAATTTTCATTATTTTTCATGGTGACAAATAAAAAATAATCAGCGATATGATGACATTTTCTAGCAATTGTTGCAATTGGTTGCTCTAATGAGTGCAACTGCAGAAGCGCAGTTATTTGCAGATGGGCATAACATATTTAAACTTCATTACATGGCTGAATAATAGAATATTAAAATTGTTTGTATTTAATTTACAATCACACAACATTTTGAATTGGGTGAAAAAATTTGCGTGTAGGATTCTAAAGATTTATGCAAATTCAACTTTTTTAGTGTTGTTCACATATGATAACTGAACAGCTAATAAAGAAATCGCTCAGCAATGATTAGTGAAAGAGTTGCTGCCTTTGTCGGTGACCTTTATCTTTATATTTACAGCTCCAGGCAACAGTTCGACAAAAAAAGTAGTAGTGTGCAAGTTTTTTCGACATTTCTCAAGGCGTAGTCACAATCATGATTAGCGCTACAATTGCTAGCATAAGGAGTGCTGGTTAAGGCATTTGAGCAGATTAGACAGACGTTAATCCCTCCCCTCGCCTCCTTCCGTCTCTCTCTCCCTCCCTCTCTCTTTTGGTTTTCGCAATTTCTCATATCTGAGAGAAAAATTCGAACTGTTAGATTTTTACCAGTAAGATGTAACACCGGAAATATGAAAATCGCTTCGCCTAATCCCTTTTTCTCGCAAAATTTTCTTTATTCACCTCGGAAATTGTTAGTTCCTCTCTACCCATCTTTCATTAAATAATCGATACCCATCAGCACTTTTAAAATGCAAAAAAATACTCCGATCCCTTACAACAGTTCAACAGCAAACGGCTAAATGCAATCGATGCAATTTCTAATTAACGAATTGTGGCGAATTTCTCGAATTGGCGTCTATCTCTCTCATCGCCGTTCGTTGGTCGTCGAATATCTGAATCGATCGACACCCAAAACGATGTCACCAAAAACGAGACAGACAATCAATTCGAATCTCTCAGAAAATTGAAAACACATCAACGCGGCTATGAGTCGCAAGAGAGTGAGTCCAAATAGTGATTGAAAATGATTAAAGTCCAATGGAAAGAAACTCGGAAATCGCCTAAGGGAAATTTGAAATGATGGAAATCAAATAGAACGGAATTCGGCGGAAGTCGCGTAAGAGGAGTTGAATGTAGATTTAAAATGATTGGGAAAAAATGACGAAGAAGTCAGAAGTGGTGTATGGGAGAACTGAAATAATGGGAGTTAAATGGGAAGGAATTCTGAAGTAGCTTAAGCGGGAGGGCATCAATAAAGAATTGAATTGATTGAACTTAAATAGAACGGAATTCAATCCCAAAAAGAATAGTCATATTTTCGGTTATTGTATAAATCATTGCTTGCGTATATTTTAATGCAATGAAAAAATTCGATTAATATTTTTAATTTTTAGAGTAAAACATCTGATTCAGAGATATTGCTGTATATCGATTTCATTCAAACTACTTAATAATATCAATTTATTAATAATTTCTGCAAAAATTTTAGAAAAAACATCCAAAAAAGATTGAAAGATTTTTGCTATCGGAGACTTGATTGTCGCATTGAAAATGTCAATATTTGTTGGAGTCGATTGCGAAAGAATTTCGATAGTTTGATTGCGCAAATCGAATTCTGATTGTGATTTTATGCGATGTACAAAAATGGCCATTAAAATAAGTGAAAAGTGTGAAAAGGAGGGTTAAGAATATTGAGATGTTTCGTAAGCGACCGTTATTGGAGTGGAAAAAACGAACCAAAGCTAATAGGCTGATCAAAGGTTCGCATTTGCGAATTTGATGGCTTCAACGCTTGTCTAACTCTAGGAGGTAGTATTTTCCTTGAGTTGTGAGCATAAACTTTCAGAGGAACAAATGAGCACGCATATGTGTGTACAGACATACAGACGGAAATGCGCTTTTTAAAGAATTGAGGGATCGCGTGGAAAAGCGAATTCTGAAGCAAGTTAACGAAGAAACCGAATTGTACGAAAAATAAAGAGCGGATTAAGAGCGAACTATATATATATATATATATATATATATATATATATATATATATATATATACTATTCGATGATTTTTGAATACTTGTTGCTTTCAAGCACCTTTATTAGCAAGGTACACCTGTAGCCAGAAGGCATACCTATTCTGTAATGTCGGTGAAGTGCAGTGAATGGTGCATTTTTTTTAATCAAAAACCTTTTCAACAAAACTAAAACTTCTGCTGATATCAGTTAATAAAAAATAAAGATCATTTTATTATGATTTATATAAAACTGAAATGAATGGTAAATGCAAATCGAGATTAGCTAACATATGAATTATCTTACCTGTGAACAAGAATATCCTCGTTATCAGGCCTTTTTTCGATAGTAGATCGTCTACTACGTCTTGCACGATAGGATTTGAGAAGTTGTTCGGATACAGATTGTGCAATTGGCACCATCATCGCTGTTGTTGCAGTATTTGATACAAACATACTGCAACACAAGAAACCTCATCAAACAATAGTATGGATGATTGTCTATTATCATACGAAAAGATAGCCGTACGAATGTACCGATAAAAGTCTAGGGCCAAATTTATTGTTATAAAATCTTTCAATAACTTATTATGCTGTTTTTCGGTCTTTATTTAAGCGAATAGTTTACACTTATTCCTAAAATTTAATATAATCCAATAAAATATCAAATCAGCGTTGTCATACATTATAGTTCTAAAAATAAATTCCTTCTTTTGGGATTTAAGAGTTATTTTTTCCACTCATGCTATTTATTTCAAGGAGGTTAAACCCAAGCGTCACCTGAGCATTTCGACGTACTCTTAATCACCTACAATCTAATACGCAATTTCAGCGTAAAAAAATTCTTATTCACGTTACTTTCCATTTATTGAGTTGAAAAGATGAAGCATTCACCTTAACAAGGCGGTTACGGACATAAATCCAAACATTATCCTGAAATTGCATGCCGGTGATGATCGTTTTATAAACTCAGAAAAGCAGAAGAAAAAAAAAACGTGAACTCATTGTGCTCATTCTATAGTGGGATATTCGCTATGAATATCGAAGCAATGAAGCACTGCTAATGATGCATTAACGATAAATAAGGCATATTCTATTTCTGATTTAGTTACCATTTGCAGTTATCGGGTTCTTTTCTCCGTCTTGCTTTTATTCAGGCGAAGAATAGGCACTATACAATTCTAGAAACTTAATATATAGGCGCATTATACTGTAAGGAGTCCTCTCATGTCTGATGTATTCGGTGAGCGCTTTAGGAAAAGTTTCGGATACTAGTATACTAGGATGTCATCTATGCGTTGAAGGTTATATCATCTATTCTTTGCTCGAATCATACACAACTTCCTTTCGATGAAGAATGTTAAAAAAAAAAAAAACGAACCATCGTGGTTGTGAGCCAACCAAAGTGACCACCCGCAACGCAACCCGTTCGTGAAGATGGCATTTCTCAACGGCTACAGCCACAGTGAGACCACCAATAAATAAAAAATTGGTATCCTTAATTGAAACATTGTTAGTGCATCGAAAACCTCTATTATTCAACTGCTTCAATTTCTTGGCTTGACTTGATACTTTGAACAAAAAAAAAAAAATAGCTAAGTTTTTCAACACTTTTGTCTCTATCTATAAAGTACGATATAGCAGCCAAACTTGAAAGATTCTCATCCGAAAATTCACAAGTTTTGGTTGTTTTAATGCGAACATCATATTTCATTGCATAGGTTGAAAATATCAGACGAAACATATTATACAATCAACTAATATTAATGATGCTTTCCTTTGCAAAAATTTCGATCTTCTAATTTAAAATATAAAATGCAAAATGCTCAAAAACATTTTAGAATTATTTGCTTCGTTTTCATTCTGATACTCTCATGGGATTTCAAATGCAACCATATTTTTTCTCTTTCCTAAAAATGTTGTGCAAACGTTTCCTTCTCTCTTTTTTTTTGTTCGATTGTTCTCTGCTGTTCTCTACTTTTTTTTTCTAAAGGAATTACGCCAACGAAATGCTATGAATCCCTGATTTTCGCTTCATTTATCCTTCGTTTCTTTTTCGCTTCTCTGCAAACTTGCTTCGGAAAAGTACATTATAGGAAGCTGATGCTTCTGGATGTGTTTGATGTCTGTGCAAGAGTATGTGTGTATGCGTATGTGTTTGCATTTGCGTTTGTACCTGTGTGTCTGTGTGTATGTGTATTGTGGATATATGTTTGCGCAGGTCAATGCATACGGGTGTACTCATATGTGTCCGTGTGTGTATTTACGTACGTATGTGTTCATCTGCCCAGTTTTTTAAATTTCGAATCGCTGAAGCCGTTGACACAGGAATTGTAGAACATCGTGCTTGGACGTCCACTATATTTGATAGTAGTTTATCGACCTCGAAACGGACTGTAAGTATTTGGAAGTGTCAAAAATTGTATACATTTTGCGCCTTTAGGTCGTTATTTAACATTAATCGGAGCGCAAAAATGGAGTTTTTTTTAAATTTTGTATAGGCGCCCAGAAGGAATCAACGCGATCTTAGTATAAATCTAAGATTTAACCTTTGACCTTTGACATCCTTTCCATATTCCTTCCCCCCTTCCCCTCCGTGCTGCTACATCCACTTATTGGGCGAATATATTAAAGAATTCTTCTAGCTATGCGTTCTTAGTAGAACCAAAAAGCCTGCAAACAATACGAAATGCATATAGGATTTCTAGGTTGATTTATTATCACTTCAAGCAGCTTGGCTTGACTTGACAAATGATAGGTTGCAACGATTCCATTTTTTGTTGTATTTTAAGGCAAGAAATTCTTGAAGACATAAATAAAAGCTTAAGCCTATTGAAGAATTTGAAAAAAAACCATGAGAATATTTAAAAAAATGAGGCTGAGCGGAATTGAGTTGTCTAAAAAGCGGAACATTGCCTCATCATACACTTCATATTTTAAGCAACGTGGTAGCATAGAGAATTGAGTAGCCTTCATGATGAAATCCTCTAATTTGATTGTTTTCCTTCTTTCGTCGTCTTGAAATTAAAAAGAATTTCTGCTGAAAATTGGATCAATAGTTCAAATATTGCCAATATTAATTAATCCGAAAAAAAGGCTTAAATTTACGTTTAAGAATTCCTTGGCAACGGTTGCAGCATCTAAAATTCCTGTGATCGGAAAAAGTACAACCGGAAGGAGAGCAGTCACCGGCAGCGGTATTACTTCGCATACCCAATAGATGGCCATCAATGAAACGCAGAATGCACACCTGTATGTCTAAAATTTTCCAATCGTTATATGAAAACCGATGGCGAAAAAACTGAAAAAAATATTTTCCATAGCTGTTGCCGAACATTCCAAGGAGAGAAAGAATAAAGACATGCGATAGCAAAGGACTTCGAAATGATCTTTGATGACTTTGAGTGGATCTTTAATGATCCTTGCAGGCATATTGCATCTGTGTTTGTAACGGGCTGAAAGTGCCCCAAGAAACAGATATGTGGTTGCTCATTGAAGTCATCGATGAAGGCGATCCTTACGGAACATTCAACAATCCTTATTGCTTTTCTGTGCTGCATGATGCAACCAATGAAAAAAAAAATGCACCTCATTTTATGCAATAACCTTTTTCTAGGATTTATGTAGATGGGCGTGTGCGATGCACTTCAAAGCTTTTATTATAAATGGAAGTAGTTTTTGTTGTTTTAAATGTTCAGTGAGTTTTTTAACCAACTTGTATTATAAGAAGAAGACAAACCGAATCCGGTGAGATGAGGCAGGGAGCAAGTAAAATTGGTGTCAAGATGAGCACAATTGAACGCCAGAAATAAGTGATGTCGGTTAAAATTCGCCTGGTTAATGTGCTGACATTTTGTGGATTTGGTGGTGGTTCATCTTCATCAGATTCACATATCGGTTGTGTCGATGAACTATTTGTTATGGCTAGCATATCTTCGGATAAGCCAAGTGTTGCTGTACTTACCCCACTCTGAAAAAAAAAAGCCCTTATTTGCTCGTCCATGCTTACTATTTTGACAAAGATTTTATAAAACAACAACATTGGAAATGGCTAAAGATTGGGCTATTAATTACCAACATAATGAAGTGTTTTATTATAAATATAATAATAAAATAATAGGAAAGGATTGAGTAGCAAGTGACAAAAACAATATTATATTTCATAATATTTATGCACTTGTTTTCAGATGGAGAAAAGATATGTCATTCAAACGATATTGGAGAGAAGAAAGTAAAAAAAAAAAATCTAGTTTTCTCATTTCCATACTTCGAAATAAATAAATAGGTTTTATATTAAGTAAATAAATGATGCTTTATCAATGATTACGTCGGATCATATCAATAGCATAAATTTACTTGCACATTGCGGATGACTATTGCATGCATACATGAGCTAATTTAAAGATTTTTTCGTTCTGACTCATATGACGATGGTAAAATGCACCACAATAATTAATGACTGCATTCGCCTCTCAGATATTTGTTCAGTAGAGTGCTTCGACTATTCTAGATTTTAGGGGGAAATTTTTCTTTTTGCTGGACAGGTTTGATTATAACAAACACCTAAGTAATGATTTATCAGAGATGGACTTTATGAGCAAAATGAAATAAATTTATATTTAAAAAAAAATTATGAACTAGCTAATTACAAAATGTACAGGTCAAATATAAAACGTATAGTGGTCGAAGATGCAGAGAGTGAGTATTAAAGAGAAATTAACAATAAAACAAATTTTGCAAACAATTAACAGAAGTTAACAATAAAGCAAACAAATTTCTAGCTTTTAAGCATACGTTGATTTATAAACGTCGTGGGAGCTTTTCCATTACTAAAGATTTATTTTATCTAAAATATTGCGTTGCAAAAACCAACACTTAATGCCAAAAAAAGTCGACAGGTTCTGTAGTGAAAAGTAAAATGTCAAGCAAGCTTATGTTAAACGAATCGCTCGCTTCCTCTGAAATAAAGTAAACCTATAGCGGACGATAAAACTATAGAAAATAAGCTAATGAAGTAAAAGAGCATGTAAAACTTAAAGTAATACCGATTCGGGTGGTAGAGTAGGTGTAAGTAGTCTGCGTGTGGAATCGAAATCCGGAACCACCAAAAAAGGACTAGATGAAGAGGCCATTCTGATTGTACGATTGTTGGAATATTTTTCGATCTTAGGGGATTGCATCACATTGAATCATTTTCTTGTTTAGCCAAGAAGCACAGAGAGACAGGGAGAGACAAGGCTCCTCAGCTCTTTATGGAAAATTTACTCAATAAATGCTTGGCACCACACTGCGTGCCAATGCTAACACTAGCCAGCGTTGCACACACTAACTGGGCCGAACGCGTGAGAGAATTTCTGATATTGCATCCTCAGTGGTGAACATCCCAATAGAGATAATCTCTTGCAACAAATTAAGATACGCTTCTTATAAATCATTATCTCACAGTAATGAATCAGGCTAATTTTAAGCTTCATGCTTGGATTCTTGCTGAAAATTTCTATCTGCTATTGGGATGTAGAATGTGGAATCACGGGTTCGTACAACTTGGTTGATATATAAACAAGGCCCAAATATAAATTCTATATTTGGAATGGGAAATGAAGGGGGGATTGGCAGGCGAAAGACTGGTACAGCCGGCGAGAGTCTAAGGAGTCAATATGGGAGGAGGATGAGGGTGGAAACGTCGACGATGTAAGGATATCTTTGGAATTTTCAAAATCTCGACATGTTGCAAAAAAAAAAATCTTCGCGTAACGCGTGAAGCATAAAAGCGTTTTGGCCTTTAAAAACCATTCACCTGTTTATTGAGAAGATATCATTTATCTGATAGCTTTCTTTACTTACTGGCTGAGTTGGCGACGGGTTCGTTTTGCTATTTCCATCCATAATGAGATGGAAATTATTAGAGGATGAAGAACGCTCACATATAGAATCTTCTTTGAGCAACGCAACGTTTTGCGTTACTGAATAAAGAGGTTTCAGTGGTGATCACGATGAAACAACAGGAATATTAGAGGTAGAGATGTTTCAGTGCTTAGGGTTTTATAGGTAGACGCATCAGCGAGGTTCCTCGGTTGCTAGGAATTGAGTCAGGTATCTTATACTGATCTGCAACATGCTGGTTTATATATATATATATATATATATATATATATATATATATATACAACGCAAACATTTGATATTCCGTTAGCAGTGCGGAAAAAAATAGTAATAGACGATACGCCTATCGAAACAAAAAGAGCCTAAGCAAACAAAAGAAATTCAGCGGTAAGGGCTGCGCTCGTCGAAGTGAAATATAAAAGATGTTGGTGAATAAATAAATATACCTGCATGACTCGAAGACAAATAGAGAAGCTTGCCAAAGAGGCTAGCGTTATAGGAGCAGTTGCAATCTCATTGAATAGATAAGTGGCAAAGGTATATTACCAAAAATTTAAGGCTCATACAATAATGCATTCATAACAGAATTACTGCAATTGCAAATTGCAGTGCTATGCAAAACTCACAATAGTTTCTGGAACATTGAAATGTTTATAAATATTTATAGTTTCTCTAGCAATTTGACGGTCGTGTTTGAGAAATTGTACAGCAAAAAATTGTGCAAATTTTATGTGTCTAATTTAAATTATTTTTAAGTTGAAATACCCGAATAGCCAAATAGATGAACAACTATACATACAGATAAAAGATCATCATAATGCGTTTTGTAGTGCAAATTTATAAATGTTTGCAAAAGGCAACTCCAAACGACCTGAGTATTGGCAATTAAAATTGAAAAAAAAAGCAATTAAATTGAGAGCAAAGATTAAGAATAGAAATATTTGGGCAAGCGTATAATTAATTTATAGAAACGACTATGCTGATTGAATCATTACTCATCTAATACTCACCTTCTTCTTATTACAGCTTCAAAAGCTTGTTTCTCAGCCGATTGAATAATCGAATCATTGCTGAAGGAAGCCGTTAAGAAAATAAGCATTGTGAACTTTCGCCTCACGTGCATAATATACTCACTAATTAGCGGATTTGAACTCAATTGCATTCGATTAGCACCTCGTAGATAAAAAGGTGCAAATGGTGAGACATAAGCAAGAGGAAGTGGTAATTTTAACTGTAAAAATTTGCTTCCTCTGAATTAGTTAATTTGATAATAAAATGAGTGAGAGTAAAAAGACCATCGCAGTTTTCTATAGAGTCTTATCTTGAAACAATCGCTTGGGGCGCATTGGAATACCCCTAAAGGCATTGAAGTTTTGCTTGAAAATATAAATAAATTTTTGCTGTAAAATGCAGTCTTCCATAATGTTTTCATTACTGAGTGAAATGTTTTATATGATAATATTCAAAATGGTTTATCACTAAATTTGCCACTAAATCAACGTCGCTTCATCTAAAACGCATTTATTTTGCATAACTAGAGCATGATCAGTTAAGAGTCATGCAATATAACCTCTACAAGTCAATAAAGCTAACGCTGGCAATAAGAGGCTCAAACAAGAGATATTGTGATTGCTGTCAAACTAAACATTGTGCTGGTGCTATATTTTGCATATTACTCGTAATTGCTCTATCAAAGCAACATACATGCCTCGAAATGCTCTTATGTTGCCTGCTTCAATACCACTATATTGTGGCATTGTAGCTTTCATATGCATTATGTGTAGCTGGCAGAAGATGTACGATCTATAAGTGAACAAAACTTTTCGATTTGTTTCTGTTCAAAGATGCTCTCTAGTAAGAACTTTTGGGATTGAAATGCCCTCTTCGTCGTATCCATAAGCTATCAACTTCAACTTTCTCCACCATCTCTACCCCCTTGCCTCCCACAAAATCACTTTTTATCTCTGTTACATACTGCATAGATTCACTGATGGCTTTAATCAAACACAGTGAATATAAAATTCACCTGGTCATTGCAGTTTCAATCAGTTCGTTCACAACCTACTCCAAGTGGCTGGAGAAGGATCGTTTTTAGTCATTTATCAAAAATTGGCCAATCAAACAGTCTAACTTGAGCAGTTTTAGCGATTTCCCATGCAGAAGTCATTTGCTTATTGAAAGGATAAGTGACCATGCGAGTGATCCCCTCATAGCGCAATGATTAATTGAATTACAATTGATCTTAATTATCCGTTGTTTAGAAATTCAGTAATGAACATTTCTATCTTTGTTTTCTTTATTCAGTTTAGATAAAGCGTGCACTTCTTCAAGAAATGTGCTCCATTTGGAGAAAATGATTTGAAAAGTTTTGAAGGCTATCGACCCTTAAACGATATGCAATTTGAAATATAAATAATATAATCGTGGGACACGAACGCCACTTTCACTTGAAGGAGAAGGGAGGGGACCGTTTGATCGCTTCCCTTTAGCTCGAGCTGAGAATGTCTTTCGGCTTCCTCTAGAGGATGCAGTTTGAGTAGAAATTTCAGTTGGGCCATTTTGACTGTTGAACTGCTTAAGCTCGAGCTACTAAACATGATTCGTATGAGGTCGATGCAACTTCACTTGCGCATATTCAAGCAGGTTGTTCTATCAAATTCTGATGGAGCTTTAGTTATTTAGAGTTCTTAAAATCTATGTGTACTCTACATGCTTAGAATTGCAAAGACACAGTATTTACTGAAGATAGGTGCACCATGGATACATTATTGCGTGAATTTTATTAATTGTTGCTGACTCACAAAAATGATCGACAAATGCCAAAATCTCAAATCATGCAAGTTTCTCTACGAGATCAAAAACGCTGCAAAAAAGATTTATTCTTAGATCGTATTCTGCCGATGGCAATATAAAATTGATGTGCAGATTATTTGGCATATTGGATTACGCGCTACCTGCTGAGAATTTCATTAGAAGAATTGGAGTTTCCTTTGAAAATTCTTATATCGTGTAGATTAGACTCAGAATTTCATCACTAGCCTTTGTCGTTTATGAGCTCAAGCTTCGGACAGACAGACAACGGCATACACATACATATGCAGACAAATATGCATTATACTCAGTGATGGGTCGACTCGCAGAAAACGAATAAAATGATGACTCTCCTATCATTCATAGTGTTACTGAGTTTTCTTCGACGAATTTACCTATAATAAACCTCCAAAAAAAATATGGCAATGAGAGATTTTGACTTCAGTCTATAATCAGTGTTTCCGTTTCATAATTTGACACCAATGTTTGTGTTATCAATGTACACTGTGCGAAATATGAATATTTAATGGTGAACATCAATGTTCGGTCATCTTTCTGGAATGCTACTTTCAGGGGTATTGCTTCATGAGTGAATGCATGACTATCAGTATTCTAGCTATATGTTCATTACATCGCAAGAATACTGCTAAGATGACAATACTGAAACAATGGCGTGAAAATGCTGCGTCTGCCAATGGTGCACATGCATTTATTGATTGTCTATGCTCGACTGTCAATTGAAGGTTTTTTTTCGTGCAAGAGGCAAACACATTTTTAGCGAGCATGATGCTGTAGTGGAGACATTCAAAGATCTAGGGGTTGAAAAATGTCAAATTTCACAAAGAAAATTTGAGAGTATGAGGCAAAAAAATTTGTCTGAGTTGGGCCAAAGATTTGAAATCCATTCTTAGAAAACAATATCAGAATTTTTAAGAGGTGATGGAGGAATAGATTGCTATGTGAAAAGTCGTCAATGCAAATGTTTCCGGTGTCCGGCAAAAAGATACAGGTTTCCTGAGAACCGGAAAGGATTGCCGAATTCGGAATAGTTTCTTCGCGTAGTCCAATTTTCATCAAAATACGGCTTTCTGCTTGAAATTATTTACTTTTATTTGGGAGCAAATGAATGACTTTATATAAAATAAATTTTTTTAGACATTTCTGAAAAAAAAGGAAATTCAATTCTGATAGAAATTTGCCGAGTGATTTCCATATCTTTCAAAGGTTGATTATGATTGGTCGCGTTCATTTCTCATTGAAATTTCATTGTTTTGTTTTGTTTCTTTTTTTGAGATTTAAGTGAGCGATTTCTCTAATAGATTGATTATAAAAGAGAAGACACATATCGTGAAAGCTTTCTTTTAATTGTGAAGCGTTTTGTGAATTGTTTAATCGCATTAAGAGTTGCGAATAAAATAAGGCGACACTGTGCGAAACATTAAAAAGAGAAAATGAGCCACTTAAAATGAACCAATGAAATAAAAAAAAAATCTTCAAAGCATAACGAATAGAAAAACGAAAAAAAAACTTATTGAAAATGGAAGAAAATTCAAGAACCCTTTAAGAAGTATACGTGAAATTTCAATTTTCCGAAATTTCCTAAAAAAATTTTTTACAATGCTAAGCATATCGCCAATAATTGAGCGAATATTTAAACATGAACGATTTTTTGGAATATAAACGAAACGGAAATCGATTCTATTAAAAATGAAGACAGATAATACCTTATAGCCGATAGCAGAGATTAAATCATGTCAAGGCAATTATATAACTATCATTTAAGCAGTTGCAAATACACACTCAAACAGTAGCAGGTAAGAGGAATGAGCAAAATGAACGCTAGCATCGTATGTGTGACTTTTAGAATTTCAACTCCTTGGAGGATGAACTGTTGCATTAATCAAAGAAAAAACTTAGCCAATATTTGTTTATTAGATATTTGTCTATAATATTATTCGCTCCTTAATTGGACAAGATTATGCAAATTTGAGAGATTCAAAGTATTTATGAATAATCCAGAAATTGATAAATCGAATAATATTATTCAAATGACTATATCACTGAAATAAAAGCAAACAGAGTGATTAATAAAAGATTACTAGCATTGTTGATAAACAAGGATTGTCCACTTGTCATTGTTTAGGAATGTGAAGGCAACGATCCAAGCAGATGAGCACTAAAGAGGCGTCGAGAGGTGTGATGACGTCAGTACTTTCGACAGCAGTAACAAGCTTGTAGGCAAATAGGGTCGTTTGTGCAGCGGAATAGCGTCTACCCACAAAGAGATCCGAATGAAACATTATCTAGCCTAAATACTACAATTCTGGCCTGCTGTCACGCATTCTGTCTCGTTGGTCGCAAATAGGTTTTTTTTTCGCTTTATGGTCACATCATGTACACACACATCTTAGAAAGCCAAAAAATAGTGCGATTTATTGCGATGACGCACATCCATGCTCAATTGAATATTGCATTGCATATTTACTAATGAAGAGATAGTCCTAGAGTATATGAGCCAAAGTTTTCGTATTATTTAGATGTGAAAATTTGAGCTGACAATGCTGAAGAAATTGCTTCATATCTAAGCAATTCCTTAGTTTATAGTGAGCGCCATATTCTGCAGTGTCTATTGTTGAGTTTAAAATGATTCACACTGCATTATTTCGAATAACAACCATGTTTTCACAGCGATGACGTCCAAAATCACTCAGATGTACCTCTGCCCGTAATGCTGTATGATAGCAATCGTCCACTCCCCTCTCCTTCCCCTCCCCTCTTACCTTCTCCTCTTCTCATTTGTTAATTGATTTGTCGTTATGACTGAGTGGGGAAAGAATACAATTTCGGCAACTTTAAGCCATTTCAACTGTGAAGAAGTAAAATATATCGAGAAATTATGGATGTAACCTTCCTTCTTTTGCCGACCATGTTTCGAAAAACTCATGACCAAACTTACCATAAAATGTCCTATATCGATGAGCATACTAATTGGGTGAGGAGAGGGGGGAGGGAAATTACGTGATATTTGATCATTATAAAAGGAGTATGGTGCTTCGAAGATGCGCGAATTTGCCGTTAGAGATATGAGTGTCTTTTTGAAAATTTTTGAGGTAAAGCAAAATGTCCCTTATATATGCAAGAACTTACATTTTGATAACATTCTTACACATTTTGAGCTATAGTAGTTGTGACAAAAATTTGTAAGAATACTTGCCACAAGAGGTACTCCACGTTTCTGCGCTGACTACTGCTATGCCCACAAATTGCCACTAAAAAGGCGATACAGTTTCCAACTCTCCGGTGAAATTGTTTCATCTTTTCGAGGAGCGGCACAATATTTTTCCGAATTTATGTACCTTCATAATTCAATAACGTTATGATTACTGGTTCTACTAAGTGCTGGAAAATGTAGCAAATTTTGACGGACCTGCAAATAACTTTTCGGTCCTTTCCGAGGCTCCTCTTTTCCCTGCTTCATTTCAGTTTTCGCAGGAAAAATGGTGCTCTATTGTGGGAGAAAGACACTTGCTTGACCTTTGAAATGGAGTTATTAATTGCTGATACAACAAATTGGCTGGTCGAAAAAATGCATTTCAAATATTTGCCACTGAAATTGCGAGTGAATTTAACGAATTCAGTTCTCAATTAGTTCTTGCTTAGCCATCATTTTTGTAATTTTTTATCTTCCTCTTCAATAGATGCATTTTACACTATGGTCAAACCATTTACATCAAATGAAGAGTGGTTATTTCCTAGAGAGTTTTTGATGCAAACAGCTCGGCTAAAAACAACTTGGCCAACGAGGAATGAAGTTCAGTTTGTTCTCCTATAAAGGACATTTTATTTGTCAACCGGTAATCGGTCACTGATTAATTACATTCCGAAGCTCAAATTCGAGCTTTATTTAGAAGAACGTAGAAATTTATATTTTCCTCTTCAAAAAAATGCTGAATAATTTATTAGAAGCATTGCCGGAAAATATTTTTCAAATGCTTTCAATAATAACGATCATAAAGGTGAACGAAACAAAATACTAGCCGACTGATCAACAATAAAGCAACTGCTAAACTTTCAAATATCGGCATTACAATTGTTTGCGCCTTACATTGTCTACAAATTCACAGTTTTAGCTCCACCCATTTTTATTTGAAAGAATGGAGAAGAAGAGAGCGGAATGAATCAAATAATTTCCTCACTGAAAGGGAAGATAGCTGCCATCCAGCCTAACCTAATAGGCGTAATGACTTAACACATGTGAAGTATTGACTGCAACAAAGAAGCTGACGTGAAATATCGACTCCAAATTAGGGACCGAATAGCAAAGATGGTTTATTAGGGGGAAATGAAACATTTTAATGTGTTCGACCAAAAACACCATGAACTAACCAATGGCAGTGCGAACATTTTCGAAAGCCTCGAAATTAAATTTTTCATTTTCTGAGATTGAAGTATTATATTCTAAGGCTTTCAGGCACTCAAAAATTTTGCTTTTTTTGTCTTTTTTTTGTCGATGCTTTACTACTGTTTGAGATATAAGTTGAAGGATGTGTGTTTAGGTCACATTTTTCCCAATATGAGTTACCTATAACACAGGTGACAAATTATCTAACCAATTAAGCAAGAAAAAATTTGGTTCCAAAAGGAGTCGATGACGATGCTTGACCGAAAACAGAAAACGTTGACTTGTCTTGATGGGAGATAAGCAACATTACCTCCAAATTACATCATCTCGTATACAGATATATTCTATGAGAAATTCGATGCACATTGATGTCGAAGCTACCATCAATCGTTGCATATTATGAGACCGGAAATTCAATGGTTATGCTCAATCATTGACGGCAATCATGCGAAGCATCTTTTCAACTTTTCGTTGGAAATCGTACTTTTATTTAATTTAAGTTGAAATGCTTGCTGAATTAAAAGTGAAGTTTGTTTTCCGACCATTTAATTGCACAATGATTGAAAGTTTTCGCATAGCATGTGCTGATTTTTGGTTCCTATCATTTTTGCGGGGTAATGGTTACAAATGACACGATTTCCTTCTAGAAATTTATGAGTTAGCATTTCATTGAAATATGCATTGCTTTTGTTCGGGGAAAAAATGGTACAAAAACGAAGGGCAAAGTGGATGCAATTTTTCCGCCATTCTCGGTACTTCTTTTTGTGCATTGTCCTTTCGAAGCTTTATGCATCAAGCGACGCCTCTTATTTCTTTTTTCTTCTTCAAAATTTTCAATGGTGCAATAGCAGATAACGTGCTCAGCATTGCAGCTTTTCGAATTCAAACAATCACTTTCTTTTCGCAGGTCCACATTGTGTTCGCAATTAATATAGCGCGATGATGAACGGTGAAGTGAAATTAGGAAAACATTACGAAGCGTATGTATAAATAAGTGGTATTATCTGACCCTCGATCATAGAATCGACTTGAATTGCATTAGTCTGCGCGTGCAGCCGCTTAAAAGTAGTGGTCAGTGCGATAGTCGGTTTGAAATGCAGATAACATCCGACTTCGTAAAGTTTTAGCCTCAGTTTTTGCAAAGCGAAGTTTATTAGTAGAACGAAAAGCATCATGGTGCTACCGAAGTAACGCTTGCTCTGCTTCTCCTTGCCAATAATGATCTCAAGCGCGTCATCTTTTAACGATATCTTGAGGTCAAAAAAATGTCACAGTTGAAAATAACCTGCTATAGTTGCATTATCCAAAAGAGAGCAATCTTGCGAAGTGGGCGAAAGAATGCCGACCAAATCTTGCAACCGTTTTAATCGGTGAACCAAACTTTTGTTTAAAAAAAAAAAAATCTGCGGCCCGTTCAAACTAAACCACAACTGCGGTATATGAGCAAAACTTAAAGCCGGCGATTTTGGCTCACCATCTCATTTCAATGGAGCTGACATCAAATAGAAGCTGCCGCTAGCATTCGAAAGGCGTTCTCGATGCATTGGCGCGTTTGGCTCGGCATATGGAAGCAAGCGCACAACATTTTTGTTGATTGTGGGTTTTCCTACAGATGAATATTTGCAAGATGTTTGCACAAGGAATTCTATCTATTCAGGAAACCTTCTCCTTATCTATCAGATCTCGTCTATGATGCCGGAAGTTCCATTTTTCGAGGAAGTAATGCAGAGGCTTGCAATAATTTTTGTATGTGCCGCGCGCCGAGCTCTACTTACATGCTTGCACAGATCACTTAGTAAATCATGATAAGTGCCCCATCCCAAAGCACATTTCAGCCTACCCTTCTTAATATAAGAAAAATTCATTTGAAAACTATTTCCTGCTAAAATGTGCAATTAACCATTCGGCAAGCTAAAAAACGATACATTCAACGTAGCATAATTGATATCTTAGCGATGGAATCGCTCCCAATGATTTATCACAAAAGACGGCGAAAAATCCGAGAATTCCTTGTTTTTCGATGATTCTTTCTCAAATTTATGAAATTTTAAGTTTTTTCCAAGGCTGATCATTTCATGAGCTAGCTAAAGTTCACAGCTTACCTACCACTTCAAATTCGAAAGGAGAGGGCCAGGCCTAATTTGCACACTTGCCATTTGAGTAGAAACGTTGGTCAACGCAAAGCATCATAATTGATATACTGTGGCGGGCCTTTTGCATCTTGAACTATGTTTCCGAGGTATTTTTTGAGCTATTTTCGCCATTTTTAGGTGTGATTGCATAAATTTGTAGAAGAGACGTCGAAATATAAGTGAACGCGATGGCGATACAGTGAATATGCTGAAGAGGACAAATTTTAATTGTCGCCTATGAAATGGACGAAATTTTAGTAATTTGCATATCATCAATTTGCACACCGTATAATTTGCATAATTCATGCTTTTTTCCAGCGAATACCGACACAATGCACAAATAAATTAGAATTCCTTTATTCGCCGCAATAAATCTATAGTCAGTATATGGTCGACATGGTTAACGTTCGACTTGATCTTCATAATGAATTTTGCCAATATACGATTTCACAACGAGTGCTTAATGCAAAGTCATTGTTTTCACATTTGTTTCTCCTGGACGGTGTTCTCTGCTGTTGTTTCTCTACCAAAGGTTAGTGATCGTGAAGTTCGATATATCACTTCAGTGTTTCCGATGTAAATTGATATATCGCCAGATGATGGCCCATCCTTCATATGCGAACAACTTATCTTTATGTTTACGCTAACGTTAACTCTCTATTGATAGCTTACTGCGAGTCCCTTGAAAACGCCTTGAGGAATGCAAGAATAGGTGATAAAACTATCACCTAATGGCTGATAAGATATCCGTCGTCTCTGAACTGCTTGCAATTCTTTCCTCGGCAAAATGATGTAAAAGTCCATAGTATCATCACGCTTCCTCGTATACATGATGAAATCACCGTAGAAGTGTTGCGGTCACTTTCTCATAAGCAGGCGGTTTTGTACTCAAAGGCGCAGCCCTTTCCGAATATTGGTATGAATGGTGTGGTAGGATGTTTGTATGCGAGAAGCATTCACAAACGCTTCATAAGCATAACCAAGGAACTCAAAAATGATACCACCATCCACATATAGGTTCCAAGACTTCCATCAATGTGACACTGTATCGCTGCTTACTGCATGAAGAAAATTGCTTGCAAAGGTTAATGCCGGGAGGTAGTAGCATATTTCCTAATAATACCTGTTCTATGAGCGCAAAATATTTTGCTGCCCGCTAAGGCATCGGTAAATACTAATTACCGTAGCAACGCTTCAGCTCACTTTTATTCAGTTCTTTTGATTGAAGAAACAGAAAAAAATATATAACGCATCTGGGAGTCGTTACTTGCATTTGCGAATGGGCAAAACGGTTGGAGAGCTTCATAGCAAACGCTGCTTTCCTTGGGAATTTTCGTCGTTACGTTGTGGCCACGGCCACCGTTCTGCTGTGCTCAATTCCAGTTCGAATCGGTCTTTTAGAATCGTACAGAATGATCTTCTTGATCTTTTCTTGCAGAATGTTTCTCGAATTTGACAAACCTTAAAAAGGACGCAAACAATAAAAGATGGTCTTGAAAAGTGGGATGGTTTGCAGTTGGTCTTCATCTGCGCCTATATGTCTTTTGTAAACATTGTTCTTCGTTGAAGTAATTTTTAATGGTTTTATGGTATTTCATTCGATCGCTGCAAGCTTTTTATCAAAACGAAACCTTTTGGTCTATTCGAAAGGTATAATCCTTCCCTCAAGAGTTGCTTCAAAACAAAAGCACATTGATGCAGTCATTTACTTGCTTTAAGGTCTGAGCTTGCCCTACAATGGATCATTCAGTGAATACCGTTTTCGATGCACTTTTTAGCGATTCACATATGCGCTTGCCTGATGTGGTGTCACTCGTTCGTATATGTTGTTCTCAGATTTGTTTTTGAATGCTCGATGCTTATCGCTTATATATGCATCCATTTGCATCAAGGTGATCTTAGTGAAAGAATGGTAAGAGACTTAATTGAACTAAAAAATTCAAAAACTAATAAAATAGGCACATCAAAGATGTGAATAACATAGCATCATTTCGCTTTTTCTTCTTTTCTTTATTCACATTTTCTCAAAGATTAATTCCCATGCAGCAAAAATGCTAATACTTTGCAGAATGACGTCACCAAACGATGTAGAACCGGTGCTTTCAATTGATCCAGATGCTGCGCATTTTCTTATAACTGGCGGCAAATCTGAACATATGCTTGTAAATACAGGCGAAAAACGAGTAGCCGTAAAGGTTTCATTCAATTTCGAAGAATTCCTTGGAAACCAAAAATTTTTTTCAACGTTTAACACGGAACACTCATTTTATATGAGGTTTCAAAGGAAATTATGATTGAAGAGCATTCGATAATTTTTTCTTCGCTTATAGAATTAGTCGTAAATTTTGTTAAAGCTCAGTAATAACCATATACATGATAACACAAGTTGCATTTCGATCACTAACAAGCTGAGTCGCTTTTTGAAACAGCACTCACAAAATGAACGCAATTATACCAAGGTGATAAGAAATGTGTAAAACGTTTGCATGAGGTGTTGAAAGAACTGTAAAGGTTTTTAGTGAATAGTGAATTGTTCAGGTACGATGCAGTGATAATAGTCTATTTCGAGTTTGTCCAGTGTATATGTTTGTCGAAGCGGGTTCATGCAACAATCTGGTGATTACAAGGCTCCCAGGTGAGTAGAATGGCTGCAACACTTTCATGCGTACGGGGTAGAGGTTGGCGGGGGGAGGTGGCACATAATAATATCGTAAACGAAAAAATCAACTCGGGTTCGATGTGGCTTGTTATAAGGAAAACTTGCGTTCGTAACATTGATGACTAGTCAATCATTTTCCGATTTTGGCAAAATATGTATATTATAGAACAAGAGTTCGATGAAAAATGAGCTTTGTGGAAAATATGTGGATTATTTTGGAAAATAGACGCATTCCAAGTTTCCTTCATTGTAAAAAAAGAAACATTCAACTTCACAGTAATTTAATAGATTAGATGTTGATGTTGAACTGAAAGAGTGAGCAAAAAATTTTAGCATTCAGTTGGTTTGGGCTGACAATATTCACATTAACAGATTTGACTAGTTTTCCATCAAAGCAAGTGTGGATTCGTCGGTGTATTGCAGGGCCACCTAAAGTCGATAAGCTGGTATTTCATTACGTACCATGCACAGAGAGAGACATCGATCCAAAGGATGTGTTCAAGAAAAAAGCAAAACCCGAGTCCATCAAATTACCTATGGATACTATAACGCCAGATGACGCTCTTCAGGTCCATTAAAAGTTGCTAACTTATATGGGCGGTATTTCTTGGTTTCGCAGGTCTGAAATGCATACAGAGGTGATCCCTTCATCATAGTCTACCCAATGGCACATATGCAATGGGCAATATCAGGAACGCCTTAAATGAATACGACGATAGACTGCTAAATGAAAGAAAGTGATATTGATCTTACAGCTTGGAAAGGAGCAACCTGCTCAAACATTTCCGTAAAATCCCAGCATTTTTATACGTAATAGGCTCCAAAAAGAACAGAACAGCGGCACCGTTTTCATCGGTTACCTCTCTAAAATGTCAAATACTTCAGCAGGTAAATGACGAGAGTGGTGCCACATAGCTTGGTTATTTTAGAGTCCATTATACAAATCAAAAATTGCTGCCTCATATCCGGCTTAAGCATGCGTCAAAAGGTGGCTGGTTACAGAAATGGATTTAAAACGTGACGATTTCACGCTATATAAATAAATGAATATGTAAATAAGTATCAACTGAAAAGTCAAAAATGAAGAGGATATCCTTAAAAGCATTATGCAAAGGAACTGGAAACAATGACATGGTCCAGAATAAATGTACTTTTGGGATTAAAGGCAGAAAGAAACAATTTACGAAGATGATTTCTAGATATGACAAGAACTATGCGGCTTATAAAGCGAGAATAAGAAAAAATATTCAACTTCACTTCTAAAGGCCATATATCCACCCTTTTTGGCTTTTCAGTACCGTATAGGACAAAGAGGTATTAAATCGGCAAACTGATGCAGAAATTCAGTAAACACTGATATAATACTTAGGATGATGCTATATACCAACTTTCGAACTGTTTCATCGGCTTCGAAAGGAGTTATGGACACTCGAAGAGGCCATGAAATTTTAGGGAATCTTACCCGGAGAGGCGAAGAAAATAAGCATTCTGCAAAGAATTTATTCAGTCGATCGGCTCGCTTACCACATAAATGTATTCACGCATGTTTTGTTGTTTTTTGGAGGTATACGATACAGTATAATCGGGTGACACGCGACTGTAAACAATGCATTTCGTGACAGCTTCTCTTGCACTTCATTCTACCTGTTGAATTTTCAGATCGGCGCAGTTCCTGCAATGACGAAGAAGTGAATAGAAATCGATGATGCTTGCATTTGTTTTAGATGACCTGCCTAATCACCAAGTTTTTTTTTGTCAAAATGCAAGTAGCAGTCTTAACGATATAAATAAAAGCTTTCACATGTTAGCCTTCTCATACTTTACGTGGGAAATTTCACATATTGGCTATCACATCCGTAATACATATTGCAATGGCAATACAGAGCACGAAACTATGATACAACGAGCTAGAACTCGTTTTTGGTGCTCATCGTCATACCTCTGTCGTGAAGGCACTCGCGGAAGCCTTCCGTATGTGTGACCACCGGATATGGGTAATGCATTGATTTTGGACTATTGGAGCATTCACCGCGAGAACCCCAAGCTTAAAAACCTCTCTGCATGAGGGGATTTTCTGAAAGGAATCTACAGTGGGTTTTCTCATGTCTACGAAGGAACTCGTGCTATTAAATGGTGCGTTTATCACGCTTTACTAAGTGATCTATTCAACCACGCAAGTATATCGGAGTGCGCAAAATATTAAATGATTAAAGCAGGCCTCTGCAATGATAATTTGAAAAAAAGGAACTTTCAACCTTCTGGGCGAAATCTCAGAGAAGGTTTCCTGAATAGATAGTATTCCTCGTGTAGACACCTCCCAAATGTTCATCAGAGAAGAACCAAAAATCTCAACAGCAAAACTCGCAATCTGTGAACTTTTCCTCAGGCGCCGAACAGTTGCGCCACTGCGTCCAGAACAAGTGCGCTGTTTTGGATGCTGGCTGCGGCCCTCCATTCAAACGCAAGGGTAGGCCAAAAGTGCAGTTTTTCAAAAATTGCTGATCGATCGGAGTTCTATGCGAACAGGAGATAGCGCAACAGCATGAGCGTTGTCGTCGAGGTGATCTCCTGATATAAACTGGCATTTTGGGACCTTTCATCTTGCGCAAGAATCTTGCGGAAGCTCTAACTGCGCGGGCTTGAGAGGCTCCTCGCGCCACGGAGGATATGTTTCATCACAACACATGGCTGGGGACGTTTCCGCAGCAACTCACCTGCATATATCAGCTTTAGACACACCACCTAATCGTTATGCTAACTGCAGACGGCACTTCAGTTTTACATAAATTCCGGGGGAGATTTCTTGGTAACATTGAATAACCCAAGATAAGTTACAAACTAGTTCATATTAAATAGACTGACACTATCTGCGTCGAAAACAATGCCATAAGTAGCCACGTTTATATAGAACAATGGTACAGATGGCCGTAAATGGCGTCTTACTAAAATCACATTACGTACGAATATATTAAGCCACTGAATGAGCAAAGAATTTATTCTTGCTGAAGTGAAATATTCCCCTCTTCATGGGAAATATTCTCACTTGAAAATGAATCCTCACGTTTTTTCCAAATATTAGGCATCAAATATATTTAGCAGAAATATAAACTCTCAAAATATACTATAAATTTTTGAAACATATTGAAATATTCATTCTATTTGTAAGGTGGCCTACGTTAGAATATTACAGTTTTGCAAAAGCAAAAGAAACTTTTTTTCGGTATTATATGCGACGTTGTCATTTATCGTTTACTATTTTATTGGCCATTTGCTGTGAGTATGTCGGGGACATTGATTTGCTTCTTGCTTGGCGTGATGCCAATTCGATACTTATCTGCCCTACGTTGTCGTTTGTACAGGTGTGTTATCACCTTTAAAATATGATGTCTGCTGGGCAATCTGCCTAAAATGATATGATCCGCATGACAGCGTTATTTCGGCTCATAGGTTTATTGGCTGCTGGACGAATAGTGGCGAATAGTGGGCGGTTCAAAATTGCGTGGACAGGTTTATGTAAAACTTGAACCTTAGTTTAAAATTAAACGAGAATTGACGGCCAAGGATGGACAAAATGGGGCGATATACAAAATCTGAGGGACGCTCCTTTATCATACTTCATTGAGGAATGGGTAGAAAAAACAAAGACGCTATATATGAATCAGCAAGAAAAATTATGAAAACTTAGGTAGAATCCTATTCAAAAAGCCATTAAAATGAAAATATGAATATATTATGATTAAAAAAAAACTAGTCACTCTAACGAGGAAATCGAAAAAAACTCGGATAGTATGTTCCATTATAGGATCACATAAAAACATCTTTCAGGAAAACAGGTTCTCTTGTGGCCTTGAAATTACTGGAAGCTATTTGACAATCATTGTTTCATCCGAAAGTTGGCACAACGACTATACTTCAAAGACTACGGAGGTTTGCAGGATGCTGCTGCAAACAAAGTGAAGACAGAGCAATCTAAACCTAGTTATGCCCTCAGCTGTAGCTGCCTCAGCGCAACACGACTGAAGACGCTGCATATTGCGAGGTCAATGGTCACCCCTATACCAATGGAAAAATACCCTGAAAAAATCTCTTAACTAGTCACACAAGTACTTTTACAATGCGAAGAAGCTATGAAAAGAGTCCCCTCGAATCCCATCATGCTAGCCGCATTTCTTCCTTGTTCTCAATAAATCCTTCGTAATTGCACTGGGTACATCTTCAGCCCTCCACCGCATCTGGTTTGAGCATGATGGACGCTTGCTCAGAAGTTTATCTAAACGATGTCGTGATTACGTGATTCTGAAAGTAATTTTGAGGTTGAAAACTTTCATTCTTGTTGCGTCCGCGCATGCTGTCGCCATGAACATGCCCGTCAACGTCCATATCTCTAGTTTCGGTGGTTCACCAGTCGAAAGTATCGGATAGGTAGGCCACACAAGGATGCACGTAATACCACAGTAATAATTTAGATATTTAACATTACGGCGGAACAACAAAGGATATTCAAAGAGAAACATTCATGACTTTCATCGGAAACAGGTGCTTACTTCCTCCAAGTTCGCAATAGGTTGAAAAAGTTGTCTAAAACTTGATAGATGCTTTTTACCGCAACAATTTGACTGTCGCCACTGTGCCTCCGGGACAACGAGTAGAGTTCAGAGTGCGCTAAAAAAAACCAAGAAAATATTGAAATGAACCTTTAGGATATGTGGTATGCTGGAACAATAAACAGTGTTCATGCGGTATGAAAGCGACGAACGCGGTAGCAATTGTAGCTGATGGACGATATGGTTTGACTGCGATGAGACGAAAATGAAAGCTATTTATAGGGCACTAGTTCCGGTCGATGAGGACGTGCCTGCCTGTATCCCGATATTTGTGGTGAAATTGGGCCTTGGCATATGTAATCCCTTTTCGTGTAAACTTTCTTGTAAATGTAAGGTGATTAAACCACAAGAACCGAGAGATATAAATAAACTTCATGGCTAATTACTGTCGAATAGTTCGGAGTGGCGAACAAAACAGCCATCGAGAATATTAAGCTATATTTACGGGAAATGGGGATATATTTCACTGTCATTCAAGGAGACGGAAAAAAATGCAGGAAGGATTGGGCTCGCAGAAATATATATATATATATATATATATATATATATATATATATATATATATATATATATATATATATATATATATATATATATATATATAAAGATTAATAGAAGGAAATTGTAACAAAGGGTTTTTTTTAGCTGAAACAATTCAAATATGCATTCATTCTATTCGTTGTTTTCTAATATTATAATGAGTCAAATTAAAAAAAAAAAACCGTATTGATTACATAGGAAATTTTATACGCAAAATGGCGTTATATAGAAACGCATTGATTTCTGCTCAAAGCGAAAAAAAAAATTGATAACATAGAAATAAATGTGTTGCATGAGTCGTTCACGTGAATATGAACAGCTAACAATGAGAACTCGTGCTAGATATTGGAATACTTCTATATAAAAATTATTCATAGTGCATATTAAGCAGCAACAATAACATCTAACTTCTTTAATGCTATAGAATCGCTAAATAATCTTGTCGCACTATCATGTAGCCATATACAGAAATATTCGTACTGATAAGATATTATTAAAGGAGTTTTTATATTTAAAAATAGAAGAGTGCGTGTAATTTTTTGTGAGGATATTTCTTCGACGCAGTCATGCGAACAATCAGAGTAATTTGCATATGTGACAAATAAAATTTTGATTGCACTTGCAATTCTTATCTTTGATTTTGTTTCTATTTTTGAGCACAATATATTTTTTTCCTCCTCAATGAATGTTTTTAATAAAAGCACTTAATTTATTTTGACTTTTAAAAGTTTAGGATATAATACCGTCATTCAAGAATGTTTTATATTGAATGAAAAGAAAGTCTACAGTAATGAGAAATAAAAATGAACTCATCAAAGAGCAAAGCGTGATGGCTAGTATGGAATGTGGTATTCTCATCCCATTATTATCAATTGGTAAATTAAATCAGTATCGGAATTTATACTATGAATTCCTGTGGTTACATACTAAAGCTATAAAGGAAACTTCTGAATAACTGGTTGAGTGAACAGTGAGCACTAATTGGAGATAAACGTTCGATAGAACAATTGAATACGCTTGAAAGCCAGAGGTATATACTACAGTTTTTAGGTTCAAAGTTGCCGTGGAAACCAATCGAGTTGAACTCGAGTTAAAAGAAGGTGCAGACTGAGTAATTATACGCCAAAGAATATTTGGATATTGGGCTTGGAACTTCAAGTTAGCCATCTTGTAGTTTTTTGACCAATATCTGAAGTTATTAGTGCAACTGATAGCTTCTGCAACTGGCGGTAAAAAATCGACGGTAAGCGAAATGATCGCAGAGTAAATAAGAGGAAAGCTGAGCAAAAACAGCTAGCGTTAAACCCTCAAGATTCGCCCTCTGTCCTTATCACCTTCTGCATCACCCGTATCAATTAATCGTTCAAGTGTTGCTAATAAATCGTTGATCACATAACATTTTCATCAATCTCCTACCAGCTTCGCATTTCTTCTCCACTTGATTCAGTACCATCTAAAATGGCTATCTACTTATCTTTTCCGGAGATTGTCTACGTATCATTTTTGGTTTCAAGGATGTCATTCCTGAGCATTGTTGTCCAGCTGTTGCCTCAAATCTTGCATTATGTCCTGCATATTTCATCTTATTTCACCTGCTCTCCAATATAACGCCTTTGATTTCGCTGCGGTCTTCTATTGCTATATTTGTGATATTCTTGAGGCGATAAACTCTCCATTACATCACATTTTCTGCGGCTAATCAAGTCGCTCAATTTCTTTTGCCAGCGCCCAACTTTTTCTAACATGTTATATGGAAGATAGCCTAGTTGAGTTGATGAGGTTTGCTTGCGGCGCTTTGTCGATCTCAACCATCGGAATTACCTCAGTAGGGTCGTACGTCTAACATTTCTCCGGATCTAAACAAGTGTCCTAATTGAGTTCTTCAACTCTGAGCGCTATTCAGACCTTCCACAAAGCACCTGATAGCATACGCTTGGCTACCAACAATATAATTTTGAGCCGACTTCTTCTTTTGCCGGGTGCACGCAATATGTTTTATAATTGCCTTGAATATCCAGGGAATAGTACACTGCCGTCCATGAATCTAAGAGGCTTACATCCTCATTATATCCTGATGCCGACGTTCTATTTAATTTTTCTCATAGCCATTGCATGAAATGCGGTAAACAGTTTTAGGGAGATTTTTTCGGATGCCCCATCTCTGCCTCCTTGCAATGCATCTTTCTAATGCTTATGCGCAGTAGGTATCAATAAGCATCATTTCTGTCGCATGCCCTGTGTTCGCTTACCTCAGAAATGAATCGTGCTTCCTGCTGATGAGTGGTGCTGCAAGAGCATCTATTGTTGCGTTGAAATGCATACTGCTGAAGGTATATTCTTAGTTGACGAATGCCACGCATAAAAGAATATTTTATTCTTTTGCTCACTCTAACAGATAGCTGACGGTAGATTTATGAAGTATCGTGCCAGATATTTCTTCTAAATTCTGCTCCTCTCTTGAACGTTGTTCATTTAAGTCTAATGAGAGCCGATTCGTTGTGACCATCATAGAAAGCGTATAAATATTAGAGAGCTTTCCGATTAGATGAGGGTTTTTCAGATTCTCTCCAACTCATTTTTTATACAACTAAACGGTATTTGACTCCAGGCAGCATGCAGAAATGAATCTCTCCATCTTCAAGGGCCAATCAAATTTTGAAGCAAGCATGCTTCGAACCCCTATTCCGCTAGCTGAAATCATTCCAGTCATTATTCTATTGGGGAACAACTATTTCGTAACCTAGAAGGGTACGCTTCAAACTTCGTTCGCAAGGACGAAGAGATTCTCGATGTATCAAGGGGATTTCGATAAAGAAGTTAACTTGAGCAGTTCTATGTAACAACAACTTTGGCAGTTTTGATCGATTCCCTCTCCATGCTTGACCATCTCCGCGTACCATTCTGAAGTACTGCAGCATTTAACCGCACTTGACCTTGAATTGAACTCTGATCTTAAGCTATCAAATACTTTCTGCACTTCGTGATATTCTCGATTTCGTTGAACATTTTCTGTTGATTAATCTTTCAGATGGAGTACCCGCGTAGGTTGATTTGTGAAATCTTCATAGCTTCTCATTTTTCCAGCAAGTTTTTCGTTGCTTCTCAAATTTGCCCTTTCTCTCTCTTTTCGGCTTCCTCACACTCGTCACCTTCTTGCATTTTCTGGTTTATCAGTAAAGTCATTTTAGTAGTCCTTATCGTATAGCTTCATTTGTCTTCGGTGTTGCTCTCAAGTGATTCTTTAACTTTTTTCTTCCAACTCCTTTGGCCACTGCTTTCCCCGCCATTTGTAGCGCTCTGCCTATTCCCCGCTAGCTGCGATTCAGATCCCCTCATGCATCATACATCTACTGCGTGCACATTCTTTATCTGAGCCACCGTCACCATCCTCCTTGTTCCCTCATTCCTTCCTTCTCTGCCTTATTCGCGATGAATTTTTAGACCGCCATCTTTCATCAGAGTTGTGCATTGAAAACTCAAATTGCGACAGTATAAGCAGACCTCCGAGAGGGACCTTTCTTGAGCCCTCAGTGAAAACTTCGCACATTTTCGTTTTTGCAAGCATTAGTGGAAGCGTGATGGAACATTTTTCAATCATTCCTTGCTGACGATGAATCCAATACCTCTCACTATCCATGGAACATCTCTCTTTTTAAGTCGCAGACCGTTTCGGTTTTTCCGGATGACTTCTAATTCCTTCCGTTCGCTCAATTGCGCAGACCCAAGCTCATCACGCTTGATCTTTTCCTTTTCTACATGAACTGATGTGCCATTTCTTTTTCGCTGGTGTCTTACAGTTACAGGTGGGCGTAGTAAAATTCTCCTCTCCTATGGTGACCTGAAATTTGAGGTTTTGCAGGATTTTGATGTGTAAAGAACTATATGTTTCTCTTTAATATTTCCTCCCGTAACTTCTCATGAATGCGCTATCGTGCTTGTTTTATCCGTTGTTGTAAGTTAACTTAATTGGCTGGTTTAATGAGAAAAGCTTGAAGGATTCATATTGCGGTGGCTGTTCTAGCAAGCTCTCCATGTAGTTACCGTAAAGGTGTGGGTCAGCGAAGGGTAACATCTGAGGCTGAATGGCATTTATATCTCCCGAAATTATGTAAGCCATCGAGGATAAGTAAGATCTGATGTATATTCGCATTCACTCTTGCTAAACTGTCTGAAGCAGTAAGAAATTGGAAAAGCACGTCTAGAAGATAACACAATACGCGCTATTTTATTTCGATTTCCTAGAGGAGCAAGTTGCAGAATGTGCTAACAGATACTAAACATATGCAACAATTCATTCAAAGTTTGACTTATCGATCGCCTCGGTGAACCTGCGAAAGATTTCTTGGCTCATTTTGTGACTAAATGAGTGTAAAATGTAGCTCAACGCATTATAAAATGCTTGCGATTTTTGAGACACATTATAGTGCGCATATTTTTCTTGTTATTAGTAAACCAACTTGAGAACCAGCATAACTGATAAATGACGTTAACTAAACCTACAAATCTTGGCAATTCTGGTTCAAATGCTTCCTGGTTTGAACTTACCAAAACAGACAGAAGGATGTTGACATAATCAGCGTTGCCAATGTAAATGTGCAAAATACCCATGCAAATGAATAAGTAACACCTGGTGCAAATTTACCACCATAGACCGTTGAGTGTTTCTCGTGCTCCCTATTTATCCGCTGAACTCAGTGACGAAACATGGATAGTTATAGGAATGACGATAGGTAAAAGGGCAAAAGAGACATAATGGAATTTTTCCAATTCTCAATGAAATTGTCGTCGCTTAATGACCAATGTTTTCTCTCGGTCATTGTTTGGAAGTAGTAATTAGGAGCAGAAAATCCAACATTTACTGTGGAATTTGATTCTTTTCTTTTTCGAATTCTTTGTGATATTCAGCGGCAATCTGCTTTTCACATATTTTATTTTGGTATTTCAGCCATATTCGGGACGATTACTACGACAACTACTTTAAAACCCTAATACCAAAATATTTTGTCTACTCGAAACACTTACAAAAGAATTTTTCATTAATTTCAACGGTATGTGAAGAGATGCAGAGTTTCTTTCAACAAAAATACTGCGTTATATTTTAGTTGCTGATCCGTAAGGAAATGTTGCAAAAGTGCCAATAGTTTAGATAGTATGCATCTTAATTGTTCTCAGCTAATCAAAAGGTCATGGTTGGTGTGCGGAAGGCACTTGACTGGACAATGTTTTTGGAATGAGAATATAATATCCATGAAGATAAGTGGATAGTGTGAGAATATAATATCCTGCGCTGGGATGTTAGTGAAAGCATATGTGAGCTCGTCAATGGCAAACGTTTGATTAGTGAAAAGTGTTCGTTCATATGTAGACTGCCGTTGAATTTATTCAATCAAAGCGATTCATTCATCAATATGCTTGATCTTCTTCATTCAGTAATCACCTGTGCGGAAATTATATCACAGTAATACGGGTAAGCGCTATAGCAGTATGATATCGCATTAGTTCAAAGTAACACGTGGGTATATTCTTCTTTAACGGTTAATGTAATGAAGGAATTATTACTGCATTATAAACTAGAATTGTTCTTTAAAACTTGTGGTGTATATTCACTGTAAATTGCATTACTTTTCCCACTTCTTGTTATATGTAAAATTCTTATAACACATTTATGTTAAATGTGTAAAATTAACGGTAACGAGATAAGCGTATACTCAAATGCCACATGACCAAGTACAATCAACAAGTGGCGTTCATTCAATGACATCAAGAAAAAGGGGACCAATAAAGATAATGATGGTCTTTTTTCCACCACGCATAGATGATAGCTGCAATCACATGCAATGTATGCACTTTTAGCAAAAAGTGTTAAGTGTGGTTTCTCGATGATTCCTTATCAGTCATCGATACTTTAACTATTTGAAGCTGAATATTTCATTAGTTCAATTCATTCAACAAACCTATTGGCATCTCGTAATGTCCGCTCTCAACGAACTCTTTAATTTAGTATCGCTATTACTTTCAAATTTCTAGGTTTATTTGCAGTTTGTCTCATTAGGGTGTAAGCTTGCTTGAGATCGTCAATGTAGGTCTTTGCTGTATTAACGCTTAATGATCATAGTGTGCTAATTCATTATGAGATTATATTGAAAAATGGAAAGGAAAACGATCGCAACCTTCTAATTCATCTCCTATCGCACTCATACAGGCTAGATTGAAAAACTGTAACAACAGACTTACGTCATTTTTTTATCGCTTGAAATCAAGGCATATGCCTTACAATTTCCGCTGCAATATCCATTTAATCTGATTATATCTGCATAATTCAATTCGATGTTTCTTGATAGAATAGAAATTCACTACGAGTAAAGCTCGAACATTTCGTTCGAATGATATAGGATTGCTAATATAAAATTCTACTAAGCTGCTTCCCGCGTGTGTAGTATAAAAGCTCTTGGGAGTCTTGCATCGAGATTCCGTCCATAGAAGCTTTCATATCATACCATCACATTGCCTTTCTTATGCTAACTTTCATGTAATTCTAAAGACCTAAGAACGTTGTCGGTTCCTGTGCTAATAGCGTCTTAATTGCAATCGCTCATGCCCTTAATGGTCAACAGTTTCTTCAGGTCAAAAATTCAAGCTGGTTGTTACTTGTTTATATATTGTCAGTAGTTGTCATCGTCCATGTCCCCTCTCCAGCTCGAGCTCAGCTTTCCAGACGGAGGTAACCGAGTGGAAGCATGAAAGTGAGAAAAGCCTAGAAAGCCGAAAAAAAAACACAAGTGGCAGGCGAACGAGACATGCTGGGAAGGAGAGGAAGAGGCGACAGGGACGTGGGGAGGTCTGAAACGCATACTAAAAGGAGGGAAGCACTATTGCAGCTATTTTGAGTCGCTAACCTAAAAATGCATTGATATTTCCATGCTACCCGGAGACAGGGTGCTGGAAAGAGTCTATTAAAAAATAGTGGGAACCGAAGTGGAAGCAGTATATGTAAAAACGTATGGATTCCCTCCATTTTATGTTCCATACATTTCACTATTGCACATAAAAGGTACTTCACAGCTAACACCTTTGTCAAAGCCGCAAGGGACGTACACCGGGCAGTGATCAGCCAACTCCTCGAAAACAGCGCATTCCTTACGAATTTACATTCTTTGCTTACATTCGATATGCGTTTCGGGCGTCTTCCAAAGGTACACAAGACAACGATGCAAAATCATGCCACTTTCCAGATCACCAATAGCTTCACTAATAGCAGAAAGCACCGAGAATGCATTTTAGTTACATACTAGTAAAAAGTACACCAGCAATGTACAACCAGTAATGAAGTAACATATTCGCTTGAAATAAAGGCAACAGACATCGTACTTTTTACTGCTAATTTCGCATATCAGAAGATGGTGCATCCGAGGCTCCATGTGGCACAGAAAATCTCACAAACTCGGCGGTACCTTCTAGACGAAACGCTTCGGAAACCATTGGTTGAATTTTTCCTATATCAGTCCTCACCGAGACTAAATGATAGAATAAAAGTCACAAGAAATCACCAAAGTAAAGATACTGTGTGCAGATACGTCTAATGATGAGAGACATTTTGAATACGAGAAGATCCAATCTTTCTGACGAAAAGTGCGATATCACCGACCATGCTTGTCTGAGAAAAGATAACTAAATGAATGACTAATTTGCAGATCCATTATGGATGGGCCACCAACACAAACGTCGCAAACAACTCCAACTTCGAGCACCACTGACGAAAAACTCTGCTGCCCTGCTGCAGGTATTTCAGTTCTGAGAATAATTCTTTAGGCGAATAAGATGCAGTTTATTATCACACAAAGAAACAGGCAGCAAATGAATGAGCATAAGCAGACGATACCCAACCAATTGATGGAATTTTGAACGAAAATGCATTGACACAATAGCATCCTCTCATGACATAGATGAAATTTTTGAGGAATTTCATTGTTCGGCTGTCAGGTACACCGTGTCTTCAGAGGTGTAGGATATGGTAATTTTTTTATAGAAGAGGGCTATTTTGGCTTGGCTTTTCTCAACTTGCTGGTAGTTTTGATGCTTTGATTACTGTAACCCGTAAATTCTTCGTCTTATTCATCTGTCAACTATAGCAATTTTTTCGTTCGCGTCATTATTGTTGCACTCTCTTATCACTTTTTAATTAGTTTATTAAAGGTACACTCCACCTAACGACGATTATGAGTGATTATTATTTGATGTGTCAGTAGTAGACAGCATCATTTTAGAAAGAAGAAAAAAAAGGCTATAAGTTGGTGATGCTATCAGACAATATCAAATAAAGTCACATGCTTTCTTTGCACATAGTTGTAAATTTCTTTCGATCCATTATCGCTTGCAATGACATTATCATAGTACGTATACATGACCTATATGCATATTTTTGTTGTAAAAATCCCTTTCGTTAGGCAACTACAAGAAATCCCTTGAGGCACTTAATATTGCCCTTTATTATCATAATATTACCCTTATAATGTAGGAGTCAGTGATTTGGTCATTGACCTCATCCCCTCGTCACTCCCTGCACTCTCCGCTCCCCCACCCTCCAAATCTTAAACTCCTTTTACTGCTTATTATAAACATCGGCCAACAATCAGTTCCCACGAATGAGTTCGCTCAAAACGATTACATCTTGGAGATAAGGTACGTCTTAGAGATTGACTTAATTTTCCGACTGGTGAACACCAGTAGAACTGTTAATAACTGCAGCTTATTTACACTAACGTTTTTGTGATTTTTTTCAGATGCAGAGAAAGTGGAGCCCATTGATCCTGATCCAGAACCAAAGGTAACAAACCATTCATTCCTGTAAGATCACGACTTTATTGGAATTAAATCATAGAAGAAGAGGCGGGAATTATTGAAAAGGACAGGCGGTCTAGATGAGAAATCAAGTAATCGTCTGTGGATGTTCAAATAAAATTTTACGTGGTCTAATATTTTCATATCACTCTCACAGTATCCTTCGGCAATATTCGAGTAGCCATTCACCTACTGCAATAGTATCATGGCAAAGGTGTATTGGAACTTAGAAATCTTCCGAGCAATAAATTTGCTAAGATATTATAATTTGTTTTATGCTCGATTTGAATGTGATTCCAACAGGAATTTTTTTTTCAGAGTTTCATAGGAATGATGAAAAGATGGCCCAAAGCAACTTTCTGCATTATCGGCAATGAATTTTGCGAGCGATTTTCTTTTGTTGGAATGCGAGGTTTGCATTTTTCTTTAGGGAACAGGAGAGAGGGGGTCGGGCTGGAATGGTGGTGGTGTTTTTGACACAATCTTGTTATGTTGCGATGAAATGCGTCGATAAAATTAACAGTATAAATGCGAATGCAACATTTCAAGCATAACTGCATTTAAAGCAAGCAAAAGACACTGCATCGATTTCTGACTATTTAAACTCTATGGGGAATTTCAGCTATATTACAAAATAGAATTAGCAGCTCAGAAAATTTACTGGCGCTACAATCCAAGCTTCAAAAATGCGCTTATAGAAAGTGATAAATAAGAGGAACTCACAAGCCGAAACAAGTCATAAATCAACTAGATAGAGACAGTTTCTTCTCTTTTTTATCCTTACGTTATCAATACGCGACGAATGGACTTTCATCTCTACCAGTTTGCAAAGTTTGCTCGCCCAATGCATTCAGCCTATCAATATTTAATGAATTTTTGCACAAATGAAGGAGGGTAAAAAAGTTGGAAGATAGCCGAGAAGTCAGCGTGAAATAAAAGCGCAGTTAATAAATATAACAGGAACGATTAAGCTAATGATGTATTCGTAAATCTTTTGTGATAGGTATAAGTAACTGAAGTAAGACTTAAATCATCATTTTTTTGCCAGTATTTGTCATTTTGTCAAACTGTCACAAATAGTCGTTTTGGCCAATAAACTTGTCATTTTTTTCAGCGGTGTTAACATTGTACGTGATGAACATCTTGGCTTTTAGTGACAACGATGCAACAATCCTCTTCCATAGTTTTATTGTACTTTGCTATACAACACCTTTATTTGGCTCAATTCTCGCTGACGGTTACATTGGACAATTTTGGTTTGTTTCCATTATTATCAATTTCAACTACGTATCGGAAACTATTGCATAGGACTAGAAAGTCGCCTCATTTGCATAAAATATTTGAAAATGCATGCAAAAGAAAATTTTTATTACAAATGCATTCACAAAATTTCGTTTGTCACCCGGTTAGATAAACGGCTATAATAGACAAACATAATTCAAAATGGATGGAAGACAAATAACTGCAGCCATTTTTGGACTATCGACAAAATGCTAAGGTCACCATAACCGGTCTTCATGACCATATAATGCTTTCAGGACGATATTGTCAATATCGCTGGTGTACGCAGCAGGCAATGTAATGCTGGCCGTCGCATCCACTTTTGCCAAAGGCGACGGTATCCATCCGTTAGTGACTTTGTCTCATTTCACTTCCTTTTTCAATTAGTTGATAAATCTATTTGTTGCGATTCTTCTACTCTCTCTAGGTGTCGTTTCTACCTGCTTTGTATTCAGCTAAATTCTTAAACTTTAAACTTTCTGCGTTTTCTTCACACACCTGAAAGGTTAAAATTTTAAAACACTTTCGAAAAGTGACAATCATAAACAAACATTTACGTCTTTAAAAAACCCTGCACCTTTAGGAGATAAGCGGTTATAATTAAGCATTAAATTTATTCTGTTTATTTTTCAGATATTTGGATATTGCTGGTTTGGTGGTAATTGGTATCGGTACAGGTGGTATTAAGCCATGCGTTTGTGCGTTTGGTGGTGATCAATTCAATCCAAACCATCTTCGCATGATCTCAATCTTCTTCTCAGTGTTTTATTTCACCGTCAACGCTGGTTCAATGATCTCAACCCTCGTTACGCCTATGCTTAGAAGTAGGCATTATCTCATCTGCTTAGATTATTCCTTTGAAAGGAAAATGCTTTTAAGGTTCTTATGAGCGCTAAGCCGTGACAGCCGAGGAAACAAACCATAAACCGATGCATAAAAAATTGCACATTTACTTTCAGTACTCCTTCCGTATCATTAAATACCATACCCTACTATATTGAACTAATACCGTATCGCGTAGAAATGTTTTTTTTTTCAATTTTAAAGCGAATACCTTAGCATTATGAATAAATATCTAGAAAATGCACAAATAATATCGGCCAATTTACTAACGAAAAGCACTCACTGATCCATACGTGCTGGAAAAATGTTCAATGACTGAATTGGATGCGGGAAATCTTTCTATAACTCGCCTTAACACTTCAGGTAATGGGTGGATTGGATATCTTTAATTTATTGATTAGTGCAATTTTTTCATAGATAACGTGAACTATACGGTCATTAATTGCAGCCGTGCCTTGTAATGGTTCGGATAGTTGTTATCCTTTGGCATTCGGTATTCCGGCTGGGTTGATGGTTCTTGCGACCCTTATATTCGCTAGTGGATCCGTTTTCTATAAGAAATTCCCCCCGAAAGAGAATATCATCTTTCGTGTCTGCAGTACGATTGGAGTGAGTTCTTTTCCACCCACAACGGCTTAAATTTTACTGAAAATCTCAAAAATCAAGTGTGCTGGCTATTTGTTCGAGCTAATTGAAGTGTGCTTTTAGCTTTGAAAATCAACGAGAGTCTTTATATAGTTTTGGTTTGATCTCTTTTTTAACTCGAATTAAGTTCCTTTGTAAGATTACTCTATTATTATGGTATGCTAGCAAATGCATCATAGCTAATTACACCTTGGCATATAAAACATCACTTGGCCAACGTGAAATTATTACGCTACTCAGAAACGTCAGGCAATTTTTTTTGTCTGCCTCTCTCCTAAAGAAATTTTCAAGAGAATTCATCAAGATACGGCTTCAAAATTTGCACTGATAGAGGAGATTTTATGAGTCACATTTCATCTACCCTAAAGCTTGAATTTCAGAGAGCCATACGAAATAAGGTTAGTTCAAAGACAAAACGCTCACATTGGCTGGAACACTACTTGGATACACACAATTGTGAGAGCGATCCACATTGTATGGCATTGCGTAATAGTGGAAAACTTATAAGCGAGAAATGTGCCCAGGTTGGTATTTATTTCGATCTCTAAAGAAATGAAAACTGAACACAAATTACATTTGCCCCAACAATTTCATTTATTCTTTATGCATCAGCAATCGTAAGAGGTCTAATTTTCAAAAGGGTTTCTATCAAATGCCCCCTAAAAAGGAAGAATTTATTGATCTGCATTACACAAGATCGAATATAAAATAGTCTCATGCGAAATTTTGTTGCATTTTTGCCAAAAATTAAAATCATGAGGCAAATATTTTGGGAATGACAGGCAAATCAGAAGCTAAAAATTCGTCCATTAGGCGAATATGAAATGTTCGGCATAATAAAGCTAACATTAAGGGAACAAGGTTTCTTATTGAGAGCTGATCTACGCACGGCTTTTTACAATTCATTGATCAGCACTTCCCTGTGAAAGCGGGAATGAGAGCATTTTATACATCAGCGAGGTGTCTTCTGCTATGTACATTGGCACAAGCAACTAATATCACATTTTCTTTGCAAATTTCCAACTTTCTTGCAGAAAAGATTCGTTGAAGATGTGAAATCATTGTTTCGTGTTATCATTGTCTTCCTTCCAGTACCATTCTTCTGGTCACTTTACGATCAACAGGTCAGTGAAATTTTCTAAGTGTGATGTCGTACTTTATTCTTCGTCTTCACTAAGTTTTATTTTTCGGAACGAATACTGTTCAAGGGATTTTATTCTAAATTTTCGGCATTATTTTATTTATTTATTCTTCACTTTCCCGCATTACTATATTTCATTATGCCTAAAAAATGTTCGGTAAAAATTTTTTAATCGAATGAACAATTTGCTCCTCGATAAGCCACCATATATTGACCTTTATATATTTACCTCATTCAGTTTAGTTGGGACCTTCGTTGCACTGTTCATTTCTTATTTATTGAAGTGTTCATTCAGTTCAGTTGATGTTTGAAAGGAAACAGGTAGGAAATTAGTTTGCAAATGAAAAAAGTGCGTTTAACATTAAATTTCCTGAAGTTCTATGTTCCTCATGGAGAATATTTTTCGTTATTTTTGCATAACACTGACGCTCTTCAGGGATCGAGATGGATTATTCAAGCTGTGGCAATGAATTCGAAGATTACTGGCTCATTCACCATACTTCCCGATCAGATGATCACAATCAATGCTATCTTAATACTCATTTTCATTCCAATATTTCAGGTCAGTTGGCTGCCAATAATTCGATCATGGTGCCTTTATTTGCTATTATTCGATTTTAATCGATCCTTCCATATGTTCAGCGTTGTTTTTGTCGGCATGATCCTAGAAGAAAGTGAATCGGCTTTAAATACAAAATTGAAAATCGTCGGAGTTTTATTTGATATTTACAAATATTTTATTAAAATTCATTTAAGAACTAAGAAATTTCTTGCAGACATTCGTTTATCCGGCATTCGAAAAATGTGGCATCAGAACAACGTATGTTTCTTTTATGTTGTTCAACTAATCTCATTACTAGGTCTTTCACAAGCTGTTAGCCCCTCCCACATATGCCGCTGTATATTACAGCGAGATAATCTGCTATTTCCGATTGTAAGGCGCAGTTTTTGAGACTTATTTGTATGCTTTTCGATTCTTATAAAACCATAACGCTAATTCTGTAGATGTGATTTTCTAACTTCGAAAATTCCATTGTTTTCTAAAAACAACCTAGAAATTAATATTTTCTCATAGCTGATTTTTGAAGAATGATTTTATTTCGCTTCAGACCACTTCGACGATTAGTTGCTGGCGGTCTTCTTGGTGCCGTATCGTTCGTTATTTGTGGATTCGTCCAAATCGGCGTGAATGTGAGGTTTTTTTCTGCAGTGGTTAAAGTTAACTTCGTCAGGAAGCATCGAATTTAGAGAAACGGGCGTTTGCAGCTTTACCCGAGTTCATATGCTCTAAGTTCTTATTCGAGTTTGGCGCAGTAAATAGATATGAACAACTTGAAGCTTTCATTAGGGTGAACATTTTGTCAGGCTAAAGCTCCCTGCTAAGGCTTGATTTTGCAATGAGCAGGCCGATGTTTGAAACTGCCGAAAGCTTATAACCACGCGGCTGGCACTATATGCACCCTTCCTAGAGGAAAACCTGCTGTTCTTGTGTGCAATCTAATTTATATCACAGACGTGATGCCTTTAATTGAGCACATTAAATTTGAACGCAACGGTCGAAAATGTTCCGTTAGCCGAACGGCAGTTCCTCAATTTTGAATTTCGCAGGAATCCGGATTTTTTTTTCTGATATCGCGCAATTAATTTGCACTGCAGCTGAAATTTTTTTGGTACATAAATCGGCTCTCACTGAACGGTCTAATATCTCCCAAGTAATAAAATTTCAACATCTATAGATAAGATTCTGTGATAGCGCTTAAACTACGTTAGAAAGTTTGTGGATAAAAGCGGATGCTAGGAAATTTCTGCTTCTTTTCTTAAGCACTATAGCAGAAATGTTTTTGCTGCAGGCCAAAAATTCTGAATTTGAACAAAATCTTCATTTTCGTTAGTGAACTCAGCAAATAGTAAACATTATCTAGCCAATATTAAAGGGTACATATATGATTTAAAGCTTTAATCACATAGCTAAAGTAAAAATAAATTTTACATAAGAGCGTCCATTTTTGCATTTTTTTATTTATCTTTTTGCAAAACGTTTGCAAAATCTTGTTTTGCATGTTTGCAATGATTGCATGGAAAAAAAAACAGACAAATATTTGGCTGATGGCATTCATTTTCCATCGGAGGGTTGAGTTCATTCGCTGGTTTTCTTCTTATGAATGTTTAGCTTTAACGCATTATACGAGGCGAATTTTCAGCAAACTCTTCCTGATGTACCAAACGCAAATACAGCATTTCTTACCGTTATCAATACATATACTGATTGCAACATCACAGTAAATACACCTGGATTTCCGCCAAAATTCATTTTGACTAATTCAGTAAGTTTTATTCGGCTATTCAATACATTCGAAATATTTTCCATCCGTTTTTACTCATTGCTCGGAGGTTGATTCTCAAACCTATTCTAACAGTAATAATGCAATGTTTTCTTTGATGGCAATTATTTAGATTTCTCGCTTAACAACAAATGAATTTTCAACGATGACTACTATCAAAGGATGACAGAGCGCTGTCTACATACCAAAATATTCTAAAGAGCATTAATGTGTTGTGATGGTGACTCATCTTGGAAAATTCTCAAAATATTTTTTTCGGAAATGTATATTCAAATATTTTTGTTGTCAAAAAATTTTCTTAAAATAGTAGGATCGAAAAAATTTTCATTCGACTATGAACTCATCGAAGCATGCATTTTATTGCATCTTCTCTCCTTATATCACTTTTCTTCCCCTAAATAGGATCTTTTATTCATTAGTTCTAAAGAAGAGCAATTGCTCATTGAAGCTCAATTGTTTGTTAACATTGCTTTATATCTTTCCTATTTCCTCGATTATTTCCTCTTAAATTTCCGAGTTTTTATACGATCTGTCTCCTTTCACTCTTTTTGGAGTTTTTAGTAAAATTTCGTCATTCGGCTAATCTTACTTTGTTCGATTTATTTACTGATCCTACTTTGTTAGACCATTTTACTTCTTATTACGCGTAACTACTTGAACAAATTTTTTCATTACGCAAAGAAAAGTTTCACTACCTAATGGTTTTTGATTTTATTTTCTTTAGTACACTGGTGGCTAAATGGTATTTTTGCCTCGATTTCTCAGCAGTACGTTTAGCACTAGCTACTAAATTCTCAATGCAATCGCGATGTTGAGGCAAAACACAGTGTTAAAAATATTAAAGTTTGATAGCACAGCATTTCAGTCCCTGATCGATGATAAGGTGGAGAAGCGAATGGAGCTCTATCGGATGGAGGCGAATGCTCTAAAAGCTGTTTCCTTCAATATATCATTTGAGTATGCATTTCCTAATTCTGCGAAGAAACCTTATTGATCTGATTGCCCTAGTACCACTGATATTTCGCTGTGTATAGCGCACCTATTTTGCACTTACTTTTTTTGTAATTTACGAAATTGTAGTCGCAACAATAACAGCCTCAGTTAAATTCTTACTTTTTGTTCTTTAAGAAGAATTTTGCTAATGCATTACGAAATTTGAAAAAATGCTTCAACTTATCTGCAGTTAATGATCTATTATCGAAATATCCCGTTGCAAGTATTTTTTATCGAAATCTTTTTATTCGTTGATTTTTTTGCTTCTTTATTTGTTATTTGTTCATTTATTTATTTGGTGCATTTATTATTCAGTCTTATATAGCTAAAAGTGGACAGCATCTGACCATTTATATTCTTTCCTCAGTGAGCTCCTAATATCTGGAACAGTAAGAGTTTTTTGCAGGGGAGCATGCGATACACGACAAGCGGTTTATACCACCCATGTCCAAGGTATGGTTCATTATATTCGTAATATTTCGAGTTTGCGAACGTATAAATCGAATTTGGTACATAGCAGTGATCATTTTCAGCTATATTCTTCTAGTATTGAATTACACAGTAGAAGCAGCCAATTCAATCGGTAGCCATTCATAATCTAATAGGATTTTTTAATTAATGAATTTTTCCTCCTCATTCGTCTTCCTATTTCCAGGTGGGAAGTCATTCTACGTCATCGTTTCTCCTCAAGGGATCACAGAAGGTGAAGCAGAATGGGATAAGCCAACCGAAGGCGCAGGACAGTCTTCTATGAAGTGGGACTTGTCTTATTGCATTAAACAAAGTTTTTCCCATTTTATGGCAGCGAAATGGTTTCTGATCTGTTCATGGAATGTTTCTTATAAATTTTCTCGCTCTGAAATGCATTGAATCTTGCAGTCGACCACGATTTCCGTTTAATATCGCTCTTAAGCACCAGAACTTTCCTTTACCTGCCTTCGTTTTCTATTTTAGATTTTCCTTGATTGATAGCTCTGCCAATAGGTATCATGAGAACGGAAGACATGGCAGCCAGAGATTTTTGGCTTTGGGAAATACGCCCCTTGTATCACCGCTTTCGACTTTGTTTAAACGGTTTTATTCATTTAAAGCTATTTTTTGAAAATGCTTAAAAATTCCTATAATTGCAGCATCAATTTCATGCTACCATGCTCCATGGTGCCTCCATCGGTAACATGGGGCAATTGTCACACAAATAACGACTCGAAAGCATACGCCGACCGCATTGTCATTTGCGCCATTTCGGAGAGTTCGCATCCGTGCAATCCACGTTCCAGGTTCGCGCATTCACGCATTTACTCTCAGCGAAACTAGAAATTCACCTATGTGGCTTGAAATACGATTTATTTACTTGTTTATATTTTCGATGAAGAGAAGAAAGGTGTGGCATCTGCGATATTTACCGTTTATTTCAGCTCAGCAGGAATGCCGCTGTCTCAAATGTCTGAACACCTAATAATGTGATGTCTAGCGATGCCTACACTCACCAAAACATTTCTTTTGCGATATTTTCAGAATCATGAACTCTTCTAAAGGATGATCAAATGCAATGAAAGTGGAAATAATAGATCACTTTGTGATTAGGTTATACTTTGCAAATTTCCGCGGCTTGATTTATAGCTTGCCATTTGATACCATCACAACAATGGACACAGGTCGATCATAGGGATATATTACGACCTACTCATAGCTTTGAAACACTCGAGAACAGGTATCTGCGAAAAAAATTTATATAACTGCCAAAAAATAACTGAATCTTTAGCCATCTATTTTTCAGCAAATACTATAGTTGGTCGCCTGATGAAGCTCGCCCTCAAATCGTCACACGTGATTCCAATTCAAGTTTTATCGCAACGAACTATGATTTCAAGGACGTACGACCAGGAAGGTTCATATAGCGTGTTATTCATTTCGAGAATTTTATCACCATTTTTTTATAAATAGTATTCCACTCTATCGTTCCAGAATCGCTCAGAAAATCGTCCCAATAACTTCTTTTTTTTTTTGTTTAAATTGACTTCCTGTCTAAAAAATTTGCGAAATAAAAGTCTCGTGGTTATTATTAATAGTAATTTTTTTCTCATTCTAATGTATTGTAATACCACACGTTATTTACTTGAAATATGAACCATACATTAAGTAGAGTTAATTGAGAGTTAATTGCTAAATAATAATGTGTAAATCATTGAGTAGCGCTGCCGACTTCACTTCTGCAAAATTTTTATGGGAAGGTTATCATTATGTCGGCCACATATAACGCAAACAGCTTATATATTTGAAAGCATCAGGCGATGAGGATTAGGACCTGAATTAGGAAACGCTAATCGTTGCTAGTGGGACATTTCAGTGAATTGCCAAAATCTTCCAATTCCAACTAGAATTTTTCTTTTTTTTGCATAGATGCATCATCAAAGATCAGAAATACTTACAGGAAATAAAAGAGGATCATATAAGGAGACAAATAATCTTGTATAAAAATGCAACAGCCTTCCTAATTGATAATATGTATTTATTTCTTCTCTTCCACCAAGGTGTTTTGCATTTTCTTCTCTTATACATCGATGTTTTTTCATTCAGGTATCAGGCATACTATGCTTTCTATAATACAACAGTTGATGGAGGTACGCCACAAGCGGAAGACATTATTACAGTTCCAATCGACGGTTTCGCATTTCAATTCGATACGATGGGTGGCGTTTATTCGTTTACACTCGATGCAAGAAATCAGTCTTCAAAACTAGTAAGTTAACTTCGATGATTATGCACGATATCGATCAATCCTTGATAATGATAATAAAACATTCGCTTTTATCCCGCCACTAGGATCGTGTACTACGGCTCATCCCAGAATCAATGATTATGGAAGCGATAGACAATCCGGTTTTCCTTTGCTTGTTGAGAATATTACTGTTTCTTTGCCCGGCTATCATAATCCTGTTTTCTGAACTCGATCTTGAATTCCTGGACCTCCTGAACTGTGTTCAAGCAGGTGCAACCAAACGATTTGCCTTTTTCCCTGATTCATATAGTGCCTCAGCGCTTATGGTCAGTTGTAAAACATGGTGATCTTTGCGTTCATTCATCTAGAGGCATTGTTAACGCTATAAACGCTCATATTTGCTCTCATTTCACTACTTAAGATATGGAATGTTTTTTATACAATCTTCTTTAGGCGAATACATTTTGTTTCGTACTCTTGAATTAACATATTTTTGGGGATTTCAGGTATCCAACATGAACGTACATACGATTGTACCGGCAAACCACCTCAGTATCCTTCTACAGATACCACAGTACGTTGTTCTGTCGATTGCGGAAGTACTCTTCTCGATTACCGGCCTTGAATTTGCCTACTCACAGGTCTAGTTTATTAATTTTCCGCGTCGAATTGATGATATGTTGAACATTTTTTTGACTTTATTTCATTTTGCAGGACCATTACTGCCTTTTATTAAAAAGTTCTTCAACACTGCTATTAATGACGCTAAAGTATACAAAATCATTTAAGAGGTGGTCGGAAATGAGAGAATGTTGTATAAACTTCCTAAAGTCAAAGAAGGCGCAGGCTCGTAAAGAATGAGTTTTCTAGATAATTCCCAGAATTTGCTAAAATTGCGATCACTGCTAAAATTTTTCAACTCGGCACACTTTTACGATTTTTTTTTCGCCTATTTATTGGAAGTGCTGAAGAAGGGATTATGTAAAATGAATTAAATGTGTTCTAATTGCCTATTTTTTCTTCTCATCGATCCTATAATTTGTTCGTTATCTTCCCTATTGATGTCAGCTGCGGCTTCCAATTAAGCACTGGAAATTTTTAAACTAAACCTGAAAATGAGTTTAATTTCAGGCTGCACCAACGATGAAATCAGTAGTACAGGCTTTATGGTTGTTAACAGTGGCGTTTGGTGACATTATTATTATTATAATTGCACAACTAGACATGTTCAGCGATCTTGTAAGTAAAATCCTTCTCTATATTTCTTCGCCACTCTCATTTGTTCTCTCTTTATATATTGCCTATAGTAGTTACGAAATAATATGAATGAGACAATAAGCAAAGAATTATTGAGGATTTTTCATTCTTCCTAAAATTTCTTTAAAAAGATAATGTGGAATTTTGGTACATAATAATTTCAACTTTTCGTAATAAAACTTTCCGTGATTTGAAGCGTTATCTTTTTACCAAACGTGGATAACTGGCCATATTGAGAGGAACTAAATTCTAAACGCGAAATGTATGATTGCTTAAGCAGAAAAACTTTAATTGAGTGCGTTCTTAACGCTTCTTTAATAGCATCTGAACTCGTTTTAAGGTAGGAAGATATTTTGAAAGACATTGCACAATAAGTCTGGTTCCATGAACGGATAGTCTTTGACTTTCAACGGGTCGAGTCACCTCAAAGGTTATTTCTTCCCATCATCTGATTTAGTGACCAAAGGTCGGTGGTCGTTTTACCGACACTATTGCCATCGAACAATTAAGGTTTAGAAGTTGACAGTCGAAAACTGACCAGGTGACCATTTTAAAATTTTAAGAAGTTCTAAAGTTTTAAAGGTTTGCTGGGAATTTGTTATCTTGACAACGAACAAAATTTTTCTGGTGTAATTTTGAAATTGCTTCAATCCTTTTCAGGATTTCAGGATTTCCGATGTAATTATCTTCAATTATTTCCAATCATTTTCAGGCGATCGAAATGTTTGCTTATGCGGGCGGAATGTTTGTAGTCATTGGAGTATTTGCACTGATCGCAATTTTCTATTATAAGTATTCGGATTTCAGCGATGAAACAGGTTCAACAGCAACGACGACAACGGCTCCAACCGATAGCACTTTATCGGTCACTGATAACGATGAATTATTATCAGAGAAAAAAAATTAATGGTCGACCGCACAATAAAATGAATTGCTCAGATGTAGTGGAGTTGTAAAGAATTTTGAAATTCACCGCTAAGCCTGGAAACGATATCGTTGACGATAAATGGAGCATAATATTGGCTGATCACCTTCAAGTTGTTGGCTTTTAAAACTAGCCAAATATGACTTTTCGTGGAATTGATATGTGCCAAGCTCAATTTGTCGTCTCCGTATAATTGTATCAGCACTAAATTCCCCCGTTGTATCTATAACCCCTAACTGTTACCCAGTGAAAAAACCGCCTATGTTCCTTTTATGAGGATTGTTGGGCGTTGGATTGATCTGTTTATGAAAACAGATGATCAGTGATTAGTGAACGTCAAGAATGTGAACGATTTAAGAGCTGAGATAGAGGAAGTTCGTTTTTTAAAATGCAATGGCGTCGTACTTTGAAAGGCTCCTCTTCCGTACATACACAGTTACCACCAAAAGTTTGCGCTAGAACAAACCACATTTCTTCATGACCACATAAGAAATTCCTTTTTTGTTACAACGACCACATATAGATATCACTGTTATTACGTTAACTGAAATAATTCCCAATTACTTTTTATTGGGTGAAATGGCACAACTCTACTCTTACTGATACCACTACTATAGATATGTAAGAAATTATGCATATATTTTCTTCCATTCCTGCATTAATGGTGAATTCGAACTCCAAATGTTTTCTAGAAAGGAACTAAAAGAGCGATCCCATTTATTTACTGATTCGCGTTAGGTATAACCTAAAATTTGAAGGGTGGGCCATCAAGATTGTTCAATTTCTTCGATTCGTGGGCCATCAGTCGTCGCACTTGTCGATGAAATGTGATTACTCAATTTTTATGCACATTCACAAGTTTACATTTGCAAAACATATTGTGGCGACATCTGTACTTGCATGTTTATCCGTCCATCTCCATAGTCATTCCAAATCGGAGGTGCTACTGGAGTTAAAGCTAAGTATTTGAATCACTATAAGGAGCTTCATTGGCTTGTACTGATATTGGTGGCTTCATGTACTGATATTTATGTTGATTAATTAGCTTCGAAAAGAATTGTCGTTACCTAAATGTCGTGGAATTTTCGCGGGCTATTCGAATCACTTGAGCTGTAGAGCAACGATTGGACACATTTTGTCTTTTATTGCTGATCGATTTACTCGGCAAAATGGAAGACGCATATTCCTCTGACTCGCTTTTCTACACGCTTTTAGGCCACCTATTCTCGAGCCCATACTCTGAACATGCATCGAATCGCGAAAAATCGCAGGCTGTTCTGACGACTTCTTTAATAAGTGCATGGAGAGGACCACTATTTTCGTTGATCAAGGCTGTTTCCTGTTCTAGTTAAAATGAGCCATATTTCTGTTCGAATGTCGTTAATAACCATATTCGTGAAAAATTTTTGCAAATCGTTAGATACAGCAATTTTGGCACTGAAGAAGTGACCGCTAAGCGAAAAAAAAAAATGTTATAGTGTGTGAAAACAGCAAGATTTAATAACATCAGAAGTTTTACGCCGCGTTCAGTGCGGAATAAGCTCTTGAGTGTTGCTTTCAACGTATATTAGCTCTTCACAGATAGCAACTGTGGTCATTGCATTCGTTTGTAAAAATGGAATTGTAAAGTGCAAATAAAACGAGCGATTTAGCAACAGGTTTTCGCAACAAAAATTTTCGAAAAAAAAAAGTGGCACTATCTCGAATTGGCCATAGCTCAGAAGTGAGCTGTTTGAAGTCAACAACTACTGGTTCCTTCTTTTTTTTTTTTACCTATGAGCAATGAAAAATTGAAATTTTTAAGATCTTCGTCTTTATAGCAGCCCAACGAAAATCGGATGATAGGAATATTACGAACATACAAAAAGATCTCAAAAAGAATAAAAATTTAATGATAAATCTAACAGGGTGTTAATGCAGACGAAATGACTAAGTAAGCAATGGATACCGTCATTCGGTGAATAGAGCCGCTTCCTTCAATAGATGTTGTTCACTTCGTGCATGAGTTTCCTTCAAAGCTTTTGGAAAATCTAACCCTCCACTTTTTAAAATCTGCACTCCTTAATAGCTCCCCTCTTTTCTCTACCAAGGTATCAAAAAAAAAAAGACTGCCAAAACCGTTACCACATTTTCCTCACGTTTTCTGTGGGAACGATTGAAAAAACCTCTCTTTTTTTCACTAGAAAAACGGAGACGTCATATAGAGCATTTTTATTAAGCCGTGCACCTAAACATAGTGGATGATTCAAGTTTTCAAGGATTTTATTCAGTTTTTGCGGTAGATTTTTGTGACCACTTAACACAGTTCGGCTAATAAACGAGTCGATGATACATTCAACATTCTTTATTTGCCAACTTCACCACTTGCCTTCGAGTGAAATTTCTGAAAATTAAACTTTGAAATCATTCATTACATAGAATGGCAATACTATTTCCTTGACATTTGCTTTAAACTGGTATGTTGACATACGGCAATCAGCTGTTCATCAACTGTTGCCGAAGGAATTTCATCGTAAAGAATGCAAGTCATCATTGATGTTTGTGACATTATAAAGTGCTAACTTTCTTATTATAGAAGATTAAAATAAGCGAATCTATTGATAACGATTTAATAGACATTTTTTGAGTCTTTTAGCTCTTGATCGTTCCTATTCCATCGTTCTTCTGCTTTTTAAGAAAGAGATACTTTTACCATATTGCACTCTAATTGCAAATGGATATATGCTACGTTATCATTACGATTCTAGATGATTTCATTACGCAATAATATTCGATCGATTTACGTTGAGATATAGAAAGGTATACTGGTTGTAGAGGATTGCCCTAAAAAATGTCGAGTTGGCGGTATTACTCCACCACGAGAAGGTACTAAACAAGGAGAAATGCTTGTTTAAAATATTGCGAAAAGGCGACATGTAGAATCCTTACCGATAAAGCAACACCTATCTCCTAGAAAGTGAATTATCTCACTGCCATCAAGGTATATGCAGGTAAGATGCTGGTTGAATCATAGATCATGACTCACCTAACACAATCTTCTTCTAAGAAGGGAAACATTTTTTTAAATTTCATAGTTCGCATAGTTCATTAGAATCCCATTAGGTATATGCCATTAGCGTTTCAACTGCACTTTTCAGCCGTTAGAGAATGCAATGTTTTATCTAGTTAATCAAACTGTGTGCATCATTGCATCAACTTGTTTTGATCGATTGTAATGCTGCACCGTTAACAGCCAGTTACCTATTTGGTGAGGGTGTTTGTGGTTCATAACGATGACTAGTCACCTTGTTAATTGCAAACGAACAGGTTGTTTAGTGGTGCTAATCGAAAGCATCGTTGTATTTAGAGATATTTTCGCATTTGCGATTGTATCAGCGTTCTCCTGCGGTGCGGTTTTCAGTGAGATTATCGATCATATTTGAAGGCTACTGCTGCTTATCTGACCCTCGGGCAAGTGTCGCTAATCTTGTAGCCTATTTCGTTCACTTTAGCGCTGTGCAAACGTTTCGTGTTCTCATATTCGTCGAAAGTTGCAGCGTTGTGATATGTGGATGTATACAGTAGGTCATTCCATTGCATATAATTTTTCCGTAAGGTAAACCTCCATCTAGATAAATTACCTTGTCCCAAAAGAAAACTCCTCTTAAAAAGTGAGGAATAAACATTCTTTAGTCCGATAGAGGCATTTCTGGATTAAAAAGTTAAGAAAATTTACAATCGATATGCTCATATTTTGAAGTTTTTCTGCGTTGGAAACGCAGATCCGCTCACCACCCTTGTTGAGGGGCGGAAGTTAGTGGCAAACTTTGCGATCTTTAGAAATAGGTAGCAACGAAATGAGGACTGAAAACAATTGAAATTTTCAGAAATGGTGAAAGGAGTCTAATTTTTTGGTGCCCCCCTCCTTCAGTTGAGCTAGTATCTCGCCCTTGTCCGCTTAATTTTAAACCTTTTAATGCAGAAGTTCGCTTGCTGTATGTGATCAGTTACTGAGAGGCAAAATTTGGCTCAAAAATGAGTCACTAAATTTTCTAAAATTACAGTCTTACGCATTCTCATAATTAGAAACACTTATTCACCTTGCTTTTTCATTTAGCTCATTAGGCGATTTTTTGTCATCTCTAGTTAGATGAGTAAATTGAAGAGGAATTCAAAGTATTTCCTCAGTTGTTAGAATGTTTATGCTGAGAGCGAAAATTGTCTTGCGAGATTCGATTTCCACACTCACATTAAAAGTATTTCAATCGCTTAGTACAAAAAGTGCATTCGAAGGCACATAGAAGTACGAGGTTTATCGAATCTGTGAATCATCTGAATGTTTTGCGCTTTGGAATCCTGAAAAAAAATTCTTTAATTTAAAAAATATTTGTTAAAGAAATTTTCAATAATAATAGATGGGATGAATTTTAGGCTTTATTGTCTTCCTAAAATACCATTCACTTATGAGGCATGAGGTGCATCTTGTTATGCTCATGGTTAGCGTTAATTGTTCAACACATGCTTATGATCAACACGTAAAAACCCGAATATTAATCGCAGTTAAGAATTTTTTCTTAAATGTTTGATTTTTGTACATTGGAGCACTTTGAACTGGTTTTTACATTCCAATGGAATTTATTTATTTATTTATATCCAATTATTATTCAATGGAATGATGCCATGAAATTATCTATGATATTCGCATAACTATTGCGATAAAAAATCGTGAAACTCGCAAACAACCCTCGACTGCGTTGATCATCAGCACAAAAAAAAAGCCGCCATTTTCCCATACGCTAATGATGTTTATGTGTGAAATTCTGTTGTTGGCGATATTTTTGGAATGCTGAGGTGACATTGAACTTTGCGATTTTTTCTCCTCTAGTCAATTGCCGCTACATTTCTCGTAGAATGTGATGTTCGAATTCAAAGAGAATCATCGATACTTTTTGCTTTTTTTTTTTTCCGTTGTGATAATAGATGTTCTTGAAGTAAAATAATGAGGCGTTTTTTTTTTTTGCTCCTCTGACGGAGTCTTCTCCATTTAGAAGCTCTGATTGAAGTAGGTTGCAATTTTATGATATTCATAATCAAAACATTGTGCATTTATTTCTTCAAAAAGGATGAAAAGAAAATTTCGGCACAAATACAGGTAATACGTAAAGGGATAAAGGGGGCACACCTTAGCGCCTTACAAGTTCCATGCAACATTTTTCACCACGTAGAAAATATTTCGCCGAAGAAATCAAGCATTTAATTTCCTTTTGTTTTTGATTATTTTTGATGAATTGTTTAGTGATAAGGAAATATATTTCGTGCACATTGATCACTAGAACAGTGATTGCAAATTCTGTGCCTTTTTTGGGAACGGTTGAATTAAATAATGTCGTTTTATTCGTGTTGTTAGACACGTTTCACGGGTCAACCATTGCTATCTTGATTAATTGATTTTTGTGTAGCGATCTCTTGAATGTGATTTAAAATTTTGCTGTCGTTTCTTTATGTTTGAGGTGTATTGCTCCTTATTATGCTTTATTCACTGCTACATATATATATATATATATATATATATATATATATATATATATATATATATATGTATATATGTATACATTTATTTATTTATTTATTTATTTATTCATTTATTCAAGAGAGCACAACAAGAAATAAATCTTTACAATGTGGAATGCTATCGTGGAAATTATTTTTTTTATCGCTAAACGCTAAGCACTGAAATTATATTCTTAAATTTTTTCTACGATATTTCAGCATTTCAGTTTTTTTTTTTACGAAATAACTTTCAAGCAACGTGTTGTCGCTATCTCACTAATATATTGTAAAGTTTTTCAATGTAAGCGACGTTATTTCTATGAATAATAGACAAATAATTTCAAAAATTTTTGTACAAATTTTTTTTTTTTGTGCACATTGAATAAGTGAAACGTTAGAGTATTTGTTATGCGCAAATCAGACCTGTTTTAGTTCCTATCACTCCTCTTTAATGTAGATCGTGCTTTAAGCTTTGGTGTGTTCTCTTTTTACGCAAAAAAAAAGTTGTGCAAAACATTTGAGCGCATCTGCTTACCTCTCGTATGTTTATGGTATCGCACAACTAAAAGATGGTTGACCTAAACCATTATCCTGAAAAGAAACGTGCATAGTTTCCATTAGGAGTAAAAATTGCGCGATCCTGAAACAAATTATGGATTCCACTAAAAGTAAAAAATATCTTATAAAATATCAGGACCGTCTTCTTGAAACACCGCCTAAGAATACTCTTAAATAAACATAACATCATTCGGCGGTTGAATTCAACTGAAAATCATATGAAAGCAATTGCATCATAATGATTTCGTACGTAATGTCAACAAACAACTTTTAAAGCAATACAGTTATGCAAATATTTGCATTTATACTGCTTAAATATTTGCACTTTATAATTTGTATTACCGTAATGTGTTGTACAATAGGTGATGCAATCACACTTCCAATTTTCATGAGAAAATTCAACACTCTATTTGGTATAGTAGAATTCGGTCAACGAAAGGTCGGTGTTTACACATTGAATATCATAAAGTCATTGGATCACCTCGATTATTCGTTGTCGCTCAGAAATATTGCGTTGTTTAATTCAGCGATACCCTCTGATTGCCCAGTAGGGAATTTGCTAATTTTCTGCATTATATATTCCACATTTTATCTTGTGCTAACGTTGCCTAATCGTTGTTATCTTTTGAAATTTTAGATTTTTGATCCCGTTTTATTCTTTGAAATATGCCCATAAGTTTGCGGGAAGAATAAATCTTGCATGATCTCTTCTGAGGAGCGATTGTTGTTTCCATATGGCTGTCAGAGGGAAATGGTGATGACAGTGATCTCTTCAGAACTAGAAAGTGAGTGAGAAGAGAACGCTCAAATATTATACAGTTAGAAAACTTGAACATTGTTTAAATTCCCTCTCCCTCTCCTCTCTCTCTCTTCCTAGAAAGGGAGAGAGAGAAGGAGCGCGAATGAAAAAGATGAGATACTTGAACAATGATTGCCTTAACCTGATGAAAAGCTGGTCGTGCTACAAACCTTTGAAGTCGTTGCTTTTCTCCCACGTAGTTATTTATCTATTCGCATTTATTTTTGGACGTTTTGTTTGTTTTTGGACATACTTCTAGAGATTTGTTCAGCTATATCTTCTTTTTGTTCCTCAGCGACTATCATTTGCAGTGGAAATTCCTTTCTCTTCTAGTGTTTAGTACATGTCTCTTCAAAGGAGGATTGCTTGTTGTTATTTAGTAAATTTAGCAGTACATTATCAAAGCCATTTCTTTCAAGAAAATCCTTTCAGTAGGCCACACAACAATTAGCATTTCAAATCGTAGCATGGATGAACAACCACAGTCCCCATTGAGCGATCAGTCGATGAGCTCATCAAGCGAGAAGACAGGTACGCTGCACATATTACCGAGGATGCATTCCGAGAATATGAGAAAATGCATTAGATATCAACTTTTATGGTGCCTCTTTACTAATAACTTATTTTTTTGTTATAGGCTCTAAATTTTTCGGTATGTTTTTTGTGCATTTTCAAGGCGATAGCCTTCTATTTCACTTTGAGGGCTCATGTGGATATATGAAAGCAATATTTGGATTATAAGTAGATATCGTGTGGATAAATGGACATAGAAGTGTGCCTGGAAGCAAAAAAATAAAAAAATAAATAAATAAATAAAATTATGAGCACACTCACGAAAACTTCTGCAATTAACCAAATTTGTGATTTTATTCTTTAGAAGAAAAAGCTTTGATATGAGATTTCCTCATTTGCAGATCCGTTGGAACAATTTACCAACGAATCAACAATAAGAAACTCAGTGGGTAGCAAATCACAACCTACGGTAAATGCGCTCTTTTTTTACTTAGGTGATTTATATTAATTATCCTCGTTAACCGTTTTCCAGCGAATTATAGGAATTGACAATTCCTGAACAAAATATTCCTCTAATTGGATGTCTCACTTTTTCCAGATACAATTTTTGCCATTATTTGTGAAAATTTTTTTATATTTCAGAGTGCGAAAGAGATTATTCGAAATTGGCCAAAAGTAACATTCTGCATAATTTGCAATGAATTTTGCGAGCGGTTTTCTTTCTACGGTATGAGAGGTAAATTTTTTACCATTTAAATCAGGGAAATTTACCGCTGATTATCTAATGGGTGTGTTTACGCAATTTGAAAGAATTGATGAGCCAATTACAATGAATGATGAACATTGCGAACGCATTATTGCTGCTTGGATTGGTCGAAGAAGCGATCATAGCCGACGATTGACATTCCACTCGTTGTTATATTTGTGCAAATGCGGTAGAGAGTAATCCCTATGAATATTTATGAAAATTGATGATAAAAATGAATACTATATGACAATACAACATTCCCAGTCAGAAACATAAATTTTAGTCGTAAATCATTACATTCATAGTAGAAAGGAAAATAGAGAGTGCCCAGTGCGCATTCAACTCACAAGCATTTTTCTCAGCTTGGCAGAAATAATATTCCGAGTTCGAATTATAACATCTGTCTGTACGAAGAAAACACGAAGGATGCTTGGAAATAATATCGTATTTTGCGTTATAATAGCCTTGCAACAGTTATATTATTTCAAACAAGTAAAGAAGCGTGCCCACGGAGGTGGTGGTGGGGATGAAAAGAGGTGGGCGAAAGGGTGAAGGGGTAAAGGGCAAGATCCTGTGATTTTGCGCTTTTGTTGTCTGTTCACTATGCCAATAATATTTATAAATTACCAATAAAAAGCAAGGTTGTGTATAACAATTAATGTGTTATATTTCAGTAAACCGTACAACTTGCATAAATCCTTGAAAAGAGATTTCTTTCCTTTTCCTGATCATATACGATGAAAGCCGATCGATCTAGAGTGCGCACAGTATTCTCCGATCTCTAAATTTATTTCAAAGATGACAGGTCGACGTGAAGTATCGCTTAGGTTGTCATCGTATGATGTACATCACGCCTAACAAATTTCCTAATTTTGGCTTCAATAATTCCCTGAGTTAAAATTGTCGGGCCGACAGATAAACAGACAGACAAATACACAAACACATACGCATGCATACATGCAGACATCAATTCGCTACAATGAAGATTAGCGAAGCAAATTTGCAAAAATGCATAAAAATAAAATTTCTTGAAGTTACTTGCTCTATTTGTATTGGAGTTGAGGCAATAGTTTTTAATTTGAATTGATTTCTATGATGCTCAAATTTGTGAATTTCAGCGATATTAACGCTTTATGTGATAAATATTCTCGCATTAAACGCCACAAATGCAACAATCCTTTTTCATGCATTTATAGTTCTTTGCTATACATCGCCATTACTCGGATCGACGCTCGCTGATGGATATATTGGCAAATTTTGGTGGGTTTTTGCATAGAGTGAAATGAATTCATAATATTAAAAATTTAAAGGTAAAAGAAGTTCATAAATTGATAGCTGTATGAATTCAATATTTCGCCCCGGTTCATGCAGTGGTTTCATCAAATTATTTCGAACCAACTTTCTAACTCTACTGAACTTTTATCATTAAAGAAACATCGATTCTTTGAGAGCTGATTGAGGTAATCTGGCGTTTATAATGTTGAAATGTTCAAAATAATATCGAAATTCTCCATAAAATTGCTCGAATCTATAGTGTTGGCGCCATTAGTTTTTACCGAAGTCATCTAATTTCTTTAGCGTCAAGTTGAACAACAGTTGGGCAACTCATTAAAAATGTTCATAAATGGCAAATAATGCGCATTTTTTAGTGGAAACTCTTTTTGAAGTATAATGTTGAGTTGCTTCTAAATTTTTATACCTTAATAAAATAATTTGTTGTTTTTGTGTTATCTATTAATATTGTGCTGAATATTTTAAAGAATAGAATGTACAATTTTGTAGGACAATATTTTCTCTCTCTCTTTTCTATGCCGCAGGGCAAGTGATTCTTTCGATTGCATCGACTTTCCCCACATCGCACTCTCTTCATCCGTAAGTTGAACTCATTTTAAGCGAAGGATAACTTTCAGGGATAAGAGCTCCTTAGCTACAGGTCTTATAGAGCTTCGAGATATTGCCTTCATCTCACATAAGATTGCTAAATGATATTGATTAGCATATGCCTCATAGAAACGTTGTAAGACTCATTGTTACTCAAAGAAATACCCTGAAACACTGAAGTGGACAATGATTTCCTACTATGCCAATGATTCTTGTAGTAAACATATCATTAAAAAATAGGTATCATAGACGTACTTTAAAAAAGCTCACTTGAGCTATAAATTTATAAAAATTTCTTCAGGTTATATGATGGTGGTAATAGAAAATATTGTTTCTTAAGCTGCCATTTTGGTAATTGAAAGCGATTACCTAACGCTTAAGCATTTTTTGGCAAACTGAAATGACACCCATCCGTTTGTTTTCTTAGAAACTTGTTGTAAATGTCGTAAACAGCAATGAAAATCGTTAGACTGAATATCTTGAGCTCGATTTATCAAAGGAATGATGACTTGCAAGGAATGTTTGGGGTGCAGGAGGAATATGATCTAGGAAATAACTATGAATTTTGCTTTCTCAGTTTTTTTTAGTTCAACACTTTCCTCCGTATTCTTTGGCAAAATATTTTAAAAAGAAACCTGCTTAAGGGGATTGGATATATTTGGCCTTGTGATAATTGCGATTGGTACCGGTGGTATTAAACCATGTGTAGCGGCATTCGGTGGTGATCAATTCAATCCACGCTATACAACAATGATCTCAATGTTCTTCTCGATTTTTTATTTCACAATTAACGCTGGCTCAACAATTTCAATTTTCGTCACACCAATATTTCGATGTGAATTCCTCTCTAATTTTTTCTTCGCACTTATTAAATGAAAATATCGAATATATTGAAAGTTTTTTCAATGAATGTGCTCAAATTAATTATTAGAAATTCTCTAAGATGTGCCATCATCGGTCGTTTACTGTGAATTTTTTTTTTTTTTTTGACTAATTAACCTATTGACAACATCATAGTGCTCAGGCTAGTTTTCTTTTCTTTTTTTCCAATTTAATAGACAACAATTGACTAAATTAATCAAACTCCAGGCGATATTTATGCTTTGGGCATAATAATAATTTGTAGCAAATTAAGTTTGAGGATTTAAAACGTTGAATGCAAACATTTCACGCATATAATTTAAACGCTATAGCACTTAAATGTTGTATATATTAATAAAAAGAAAAAAAAACAAATTTGATATGCAAAAAGATAGCCGTGTGCTGAAATAAAACCATTGAACATCTATCTATTCGAGGTAGTGGGCAAAATTTCTCAAAACTACCAAAACATGAATGTCGAACGAATTTAAATCATTGAGCGAGATGCGGGCAACGTAAAATTCCCTTAGGTAGGAAATAAATGCTCATAGAAGTGGTTCTGAGGTAAACGGTTTGGAATGACGCTAGGGCAACGCTAGCCGATCACTGCTTTGTTGCTAGTTGCCTTAGGCATCTCTATTTAGATTTATTGCATTGTTAAAACTTGAGCAGTGTTTCTAATATATGGACCGAGTTTCTGCCTCAAGCATGTAACAGTACTTTGCAAAGGCTTAATTAAACCCTGATGTTATTGCTATCAGTGCAGGCGAAGGAGTGGTAGGGCAAACGGAATAAGTCCTAGTGGTGTGTGCTTGCAGCAATCTCTTGTAATGGCCACGATAGTTGCTACCCATTGGCATTCGGTGTGCCCGCAGCGTTGATGATCTTCGCAACGGTCTTCTTTATGCTCGGCTCTAAATACTACAAAAAATATCCACCAAAAGAAAATGTTATTTTTCGTGTTGTGGCAGTCGTTTGGGTAAGCGAAGCTTTGTTATACTTACCTATCGGGAATTTTATAGGAAATTGCTAAAGTAATAGTGAAATGATTTGAACGTGATGATATTACTTCACTTCGTAGTAAAATTAAACTGTATCTTCGTAAGGGAGTGAAAGGTAAATATTGAAATGCTTTGCAGTGAAATTTGGTGCGTTAACCTACTCTTGTAATGCTTGAATTTAATACTATGAAAGTATAAAATTTCTTTTTATCTAAGAAAAGCATCTAGTGCGATCATTGACTGCATCAAGTTTGTGATTGCGACGTTGAAAAATGCACATAAATATTTAAAGTTCTTTTGCAGTATCTTTAATTAAGTTCCCAAGTGAGAAATGTGTGGTGACTAAAGCAGAATATTCTTCTCTTCTATTGCTACCTGAAATATGAGTGAAATTCCTAATTATTGGATTCATTCTTTGCAATTCCACCTGAAAAGAGGTATTCCCGCAAATGACATCGTCGTTATGATAGTAGATAACCCTCAAGTGATGCATTAAGTTTCACTCACATTATTTCATTAAGCAATCGAACACTCGAAGATCTTGTCAAGTTCTTTGTTAACGCGTATTTGATGTGAGCTGTTTCGCCTTCGTTCTATTGCTGTAGACAGTGGTGTTGAGAAGAGGAATGTTTAGAAATGGAAAATATGCAAAATATGCAAAACAAAAATATGTAAAATATGCAAAGCACAACCACATTTTAAGTCAGCTGTAATTCCTACTGATTTATAAATATGCCCTATTTGGTAAATATTTTCGGTGAACGCAGGTGGCAATAAGGAACGCAATGCGATCAAAAGTGAAACGAGAGCATTGGCTAGAGCACTATTTGGATACACATCATTGCGAAGAAGATAACACCTGTGTGGCATTTATTGATAAAAAGCCAACAAAAAATGCATGTGCACAGGTAACCTTTCTCACCTTCTCAATTTACTTCGATATGCAAAAAAATTCAGATTATGCTCTGTCGAAACTATATTAGGTGTTTACATCGTTAATTAGGTGTTTCTACAAGTTTGCTTCAGAGAAGCGCGCTATCGCAACGTTTTGTCGATGTTTCCATATAAGCCTGTAATCGCGCGCTTGTTTTCCTGTCTGTCAGCCCTGTAGTTTCAGCTCGGCAGCTGCTAACGTCATGAAAATAAGTTGGTACAATATGCATTATAGGGGAGATTCCCGCACAACGTTTTATATTGATCAATCAGCCACAGAGGAGCTTACAGGTATTTTGAAGGTGGGAAGGGATTTTAAGCCTTTTGCGCCTGTTGTTTTTTATTTTTTATCGATCAGCCTGCAAAGTAACCATTTTTTTTCTGAAGAATTAGTAGTACCGACTGCCGGGCTGATGAAAATATGAGAGCATTTTTTTACACATTCGCTGCTTAATAGTAGATTATGAAATTGGTTGCTTTGATGAGCGCAATGCAAAAGCACTGTTGCTGCAACTGCTGCGCGGTATGTTTCTCCATTTATTGTGCTCATAATTGAGAAAATCGGGCGTATTTGCATGATTAGTAATACCTGTTCTTTGTTGTATTCTGTTGCCAAAAAAAGAAATCCAGAAGGTAACTGGTAGCCATATTTAGCGTTGTTCATTGTGATTAAAAATAACGCCCTTACAAAATTAAATTAAACACTGCCACTTTAATCGATGCGTGAAGTGAAGTAATAAATGCAGTGGAACTGTGACACTAATTTTTAGAACAATATATAATACCTGCAGAATACATATGTTATGCTGATTGGGCCTCGTTTCTTACTAACTTGTGTGAGGAATAACTCTGATTTCATTCAAGGGGATTAGTGCGTATCTGATAATGCGGAATTCTAACGGAGTTGACTATGATCGATAATAATGGAATAGTAACTGTGAATGTTATCGATTGACATACCGAAAAATACTAAAAATGGCGAGAAAATAGGCAATGCCATTTTCTGATATTGAATACTGAATTTCTTAAAAAATGAATATTGTCGAAAATTGATGATAAAAATGGATGTAATATACGACAAAATAGCTTTAGAAAATCAAAATATCAGCACAAATAAATTTTTAACGTATTTATGCGTTATGATAATATTCTCCGTAATTATATTTCAAATAAAATTACCAATGAGAACCGTTTCATTCAGAAAGCATTTGTGAAGGATGTGGAAGCACTTCTACGAGTTATTGTCATGCTATTGCCTGTACCAATGTTCTGGGCACTATACGATCAACAGGTAAATTTGCCTGCATTAATAATAGCTTAAATGCGTAGGCGTATGCATGAACACATTTGTGCACTCTTAACTTTCGCCCATTAGAGAGGTACAATTTTTTCAATCTGATCATTTATTCAAATTCAGGCATACACATTTTCTGTTGTTGCCATAGCAGTGTAGGATGTGCTGCTGATCGCGTTCAACAATGAAATCAAACTTTTATTACGTGTCATTCATTGATCTCACGGATCGGTGAACGATTGACTCGTGATAGGGATTCATGCTGAGTCAGCGATTGGCAAAAAAAACATGGTTCGCTTAGTGGCCAATTTATTGACATTTTGCGGTGCAAACATCAAAAAAGACCGATATTTCATCAGCTGAAAATTGCGATGGAATTTTTAGTATATAAGATGTGATAGCTGTTGTTTAATATACGTAGCCTTTAGCGATGAGGATGTCAATTTATGCTGAAGAACCAATGTGTGACTGTATAATGAATGAATTTTGATAGAAGAATTGCAAAATAAACTTGTTAAAAATGATTTAATTCATATGGAATGCACAAGTGAGAAGTTCCAAATGGCAGTCTCATTCGCATATAATTGCAAAGATTGTTGCGAGGTGGACGATGGAAGTGCTACTCTGAATAGAAAATCGCAAAATGTGAACTCTGCTTGTTGCAATTCGTTGCTTTTTTATTACTTTCTTAAAGGCTTTATCACTGTCAATTTTTGAATATATTGCCTACTGATTGTTAATTGATCATGTGTTTGTCATAGGAAGTGGATTCTTTGACCATTGGTGGCGGAAATATGCAAGTGCAGTAATATGCGTTTACCATTGCCATACCTTTGTTGAATTGCGTGTGAACCCCAAGGGGTTAATCGCCTTCAAATATGTGCATAGTGTGCTGAGGTAATGATGAAAATTCAGTTTTCTCTTTCATGAACAATATTGTTTTAGGGTTCAAAATGGGTCGTACAAGCCGTATCGATGAATTCACAGATTACATCGTCTTTTTCGTTATTGCCCGATCAGATGTCAACACTCAACGCTATCCTCATTATGATTTTCATCCCAATTTTTCAGGTAATGCATTAAAACAACATCATTTGCACAATTAAATCAACCTGACAAGGAATGGCTGGCGCGGTACGCCCCTTAACATTCAACCAACTGATCAAGTAGTTTCATGTGCTGTCAACAAATAATAAATATGCAAATGCCTGCGATTATATTTTAATTAATCCCAGCGCATATATAGATCTTCCACGATCGATTCGTTTTCTTTAAACATACCTTTGCGAACTATTTGCAAGTTTCCTCCATGTTTGAATGCTTAAAACGTCTTTCAAGTTTCATAAATCATCATGAGTTTATGCAATAGCGATTCATTCAGTGATATGCATATTAAACTCATCAAACTCCAATGGCCTTAGGCCTCCATGATTTCTGAGTTCAAACGAAAGGAGCTGATAGAGATAAAAACACATATGTGCATAGATGTGCATATTCTTAGATATGATATTACTTTTCAGCAGTACATTTGCAAAAAAAAGAACATAAACAAGTGGGGACAATATTCCATTCACATTTTTACTGATCTGACCGTACTCGGCGTTCTCTTAGACAGTGCTCATTCGTTGTGAAGCGTAACCGTTGCAACGTGAAGGTCTAACTAACCTGAAGAATGAACTATTTGTAAGCATATCTGAATAATCCCAAATCTTCTTGCCAACAAACACATCCATATAGCTAGGTGTGATGCTATCGTATAGCAACGCTCATTGAAAATGCAGATCTTAAAGGTGTTTATGGCTATTTAAGCTATTTAAAGAGGCTGTTTTCTTATTTAGATTGGCATTTGCTTTGTAAGCACTATAAAAAGAGATCAACATAGAACTCAACGTTTTTTTTTCAGTCACTTCCTTATTGAAGGTATATTTCAGCTCATTATTTACCCAACAATTGAAAAAGTGGGAATTCGAACAACGTAAGAATTTTAATTTAATTTTATGTAATTTTTATTCTATACTCATTGAAGATCACGCAATATTCCACCAATATGATATTGAGTTATTAAGTTTTCTAATAATTATAGAAATATATGACACACTGTCAATGATATCGTCAGGTTTATTTCTAGTACATTAACTCTAAATAATTAATTCGAGAACTATACTGATGTGATATAACAAATTCTTACTGGGCATAACAAATATAAAGGTATATCTATATATTTATAGAAAAAATATATAAAAATTCTACTGAACAATACGGATGCGATAAGGACGTTTTATAGCTCTTCCATCTATACAAATCCTGTAGGATTATTCGTGTTACCTTATTCAGCATATTCTAAACAATCACTTGAATATTAATATGTGTTAGAGTGGGGTGAGAGGGAAGAGGGCTCGGGTCGTCGACATCCACTCAACTTGTTGTGAGTGAAGAAAATCCGTTGATAAAAGTTGATATTTTAAGCTTACAATACTATTGCTTTAATTTTTTTTCATTGAGTTTACCTTTAGTCCTCTGCGAAAAATGGTCGCTGGAGGCGTACTTGGTTCTCTCGCTTTCATTGCTTGCGCTATTCTGCAGTTTCGAGTTAATGTGAGCATCAATTTAATACGATTGCTTATTCATACCTCTTCTATTAAATCACAATTCATCCAGTTTTCCTCATTATTCTTTATGCCTGTTGCTTCGATCATGAACTACTACTTTATTGCCAATCGAATTTTTTTTTCCTCGAATTTCGAACAAACGTGTGAGATTTATTTTATGTTAAAATATTGTTATTTGTTTTCTAGCGTCTAAAATATGCAGGAATAAATGATAGGCATAATAGTTGCCATTGATTCCGTTTTTTCTTCATAAATTATTTTTGCTGACTTCCTGCTGCCATCCCGTAAATGTTTGGAACTCATTTGTGCCTTCTCACTGATATAATCGCATCTATGAAATAATTTCAGCAAACGCTGCCAAATATACCATCAACGAATACCGCCTTCGTTTCATTCATTAATCTATACGATGATTGTGCGGTAACGTTGGTGTCACCGATTTTACCATCTAAAACGATCGCTTTTAATAGTGTTAGTTTTATAGCCGCCACTTTTTTTTCTTAAGGTAATCCTTCTCTTTATTTAGCTCATTACATAGGTGAAATTCTTATGATGTGAGCCATTCTCATTGCTTTACTTTACGACTAAGTTTTAAATATTTTTCTATTCTTGACTCCATGACTATTAATTATAGATGCAAGGTTTATATATATATATATATATATATATATATATATATATATATATATATATATTTATTTATTTATTTATTTATATTTATACTTATTTATATTTATATTTATATTTATATTTATATTTATATTTATATTTATATTTATATTTATATTTATATTTATATTTATATTTATATTTATATTTATACTTATATTTATATTTATATTTATATTTATATTTATATTTATATTTATATGCGGATATTCCTTCCATTCTTTTTGTAAAGAACCTCTCATTATCTTCTTTTTTGCTAAATTTCAGCTTATTCCGAGAATCAATTAAATTAAGGTAGTCCGCAATTGCTTATCAACGTAAATGCTTCCATCCTAAATGGATCGAATCTGAATGAATAAAGTCAAAAAAGAATCTTTTTCTATACTCTCAAGTGATAATCTTAAATTTCAGTCGTTGGTTGACGATAAAGTCAATGGCGTTCATGAGATCTATCAAATTGATGTGCGCAATGTTCGAAATATAACTTTTCAAGTAATCCCCGAGTAAGCGATTCTCATCTATTCTTTATATGTCATTATGAATTTTTTCCAAACAAATTAAATTTAGGGCTCGCAAATGTCTTCGATGGCTGGTAAAAATGTGTTTAATCCAAATATTTCTGAATGCTCTGACGAATATTCATTATCAACAGTTTTTGGCCATGAGAGCTTTCGTGTAATTTTGTTGATTCCTAAACTTTGCAACCACATAGAAACTTGATGCTTATATCAGTTCATGTCGAGGTTAGAAAACTAAGTTTTGTGATTCTCAACTAAAATATGCGAAAGATTTTCCTAAGAATATATTCAGCCCTCATCCAAATAATATCGTAAAATTTTGAAATTGTTTTCGGTTACAATCACATTAGTATCACATTATTTTCGGCCAACACATTCAGTTCGTTTACTACTGCAATATTCTCTACATTCTGATGATCAATTTCATGTGCATTTATGATCTCAAAAATAAATCATAAAATTTTTTCACCATTTCTGAAATTATTATTTTTAAAATACTTTTCCGGCCACTTTACTTTTCCGGCTACCGGAAATTTGTTTTATTTTAGGCAATCGTGCCGTCATCCGGCTTCACAATTCACAATGATATTGCGAGGTTTGTACACACTTTAATATTATCACTCCACATTCATTTCCATATAATATCTCTTCCATTATCGGTGGATTTATCGAGTACTTCCAAACTCGTGATGTCACTTCTATCATTTTCGTTGCTATACTATGCTCCTAACTCTTTACTCATAGGTCTCAATGGAATCCAACATCCAAGAGTTTCTCTTTTATAACGTACCTTAATACATCGTATAGTGTTCAAGTTGCTGCAATGAGTACGTCCACTTTTTAAATCATTTTCATTTACTTTGGGGCTCTTTCAAATAGTAAATTATTTATATCCACCAAGTATTTTGTATTTATATTTAAACCATTTTTGCAAAGTATTTACCAAAGATGTTCGCCAATACATAAGCATATGTAAATAGCCCAAAATTCATCGAAGTTTTAGATGTTATAGTCGTTCTCGTTTTATTTTTTTCGCTGTTTTTAGCTATTACATCTGAAATGAAGCATCGATCGGATAATATTTCAGACTGAGATGGAGTTATTAAAAATTATAATTCCGTAAGAAATTCCTTATTTTATGAAAAATGATTTGATAATTTACCAGCTTCTCCTAGGTGGTCGATCTTACTATGGAATACTCTCGCCGAACGGTTTCGTTTACAATGAAGCAAATTTGGCTAAACCAACATCCGGCCAAGAGCAATCGTCTGTGAAGTGAGTATTCAAAGCGTTCACCTAGTTCTTTTTATTCACTGGGGCTTCCGAATAGAATGTCTGTTGAAAACACTTATTAAGTTGAAATTAAATTGAAATTCCTTTTGAAAAAAAAGGAAGCAAAATTCGTAGCGATTCATTAGAAATGACAGTTAAAAGTTGTTGATAGGTAAAAACGATTGGCAATCCTCTGAAAATGCCATCAAGGAAAATTATGTTTGATAGTTGAAAATTAGAAAATACTCACTCAAACAGTTATTTTCCTTTGAGACTAACATAGTTTACGTATCTCAATGGAAACATGTTTTCTTATTTAGCATAAATTTAATGCTGCCATGCTCGCTGTTACCGGAGACCGTTGAATGGGGAAGTTGTCGCAATCGGATAACAACACGAGTCTATTCGGATGGTATCGCTCTATGCAGATATAAGAAAAATTCGCCAGCATTATGCGACCCCCAAGAGCTTTCGTGAGTTCTATGTAAACTGAACGCTTTTGCATATATTTGCGGTAATATATACGTGTACTGGCGCACGTACAGCAAATACACACGCACACGCACACAGACACATACACACAAACACAGAATGCACATATACACGCATATACAACATGATATAGACATACATAATCAACAAGTGCACACCTAGAAGTACAAGTACAATACATGCACACATCACGCAACACGTGTACACATAAGCACAACATATGCAAAGAGGCACATGATTTTTGCTCTTTTGAGCAAACAACTAGGAAATCAAGTTGTGACGGCTAGGTGAAGCACATAGCAAGTTTCACACACGCAAAACACGGTCAATAACTTACTAAAAGCTATGGGGCTGCAAATGCCCAAAAATTATTGCTGAGCACTCTTTTTTGTTAGCAAGGAAGGCATCTACTCTTCAAAGTTATTCGTTAATATTTTTTAATAGTTTGGCATTTATGTTCTTCAATGGATGGATGTATTTGTGAACAACTTAATGAGAGCAGTGTAATAAAGAAAACCCGAGCAGCTAGTATGCAACAATTATTGGGCAGTGGAGACCACAGAAAAAACCGCTGAATTTAGCGTGTGATAGAATAAGTGCACCGCATTACTTTTTCATGTAATCGGCGCTCCACATGCATAGAAAGCGATCGGCGGGAAATGTTGAGAACAACATTTCACATTGCTGCTTGTCTCTCTAGTTGCAAAAAATATCGCCTTGAGCGTGATATAAATTTGCCCGAATGGGGTTGTGCCATCAAGAGGGGCGTTCGAAAGATTGTTTACAGTTCGAAATCGTAACTGATAATCAGGCTTTGTGGATTGTACACGAAGAGCTTCCAGTGCAAAAGTCTTAATCGTTTGTCACTAGGTGAGATGAAACGGATGTGGAAATGTCTTTTGAGAAGCGAAAGGTTGCTATTTTAATGCCCCTCTTCAACTGCTTTGATTTATGAACTTTATGAGCTTCAGTAGTGAGACATGCACGGAAATAGAAAATTTTGTATGGATTTCTCCAGTTCCTGGCGAGTTTATCCGAAATCTAATCAGTGATGGTAAAATTATTACGTTCAAGCTTTCCATGCACTTAATCGCTATTTTTTAGATCTTTCTTTGCGTGGAGTGCGAATGATGCGAAATCGGTTCCGAATGCAACATTTTACACCTTTAAGGATGTTAAAATTGGAACGTTCGTTGTTTGAATATTTAATTGTCAACACCATTTTCTCTCAAAACGTAATTTACCAACTGCGGAAGAAAAAATTTTGTGTGGAAAAAGCAAATATTTAGAGAGGGAATGTTTTCTAAACCTTTTATATCAAGTGGCATCGACCCTATCATTTTTTCCGCATATTTCACTACAATATATATGGTCCCGTATTTCTTTAGCATTAATTCCATGAGCATCAAGTAAATGTTAAATGGTTAAAGTGGATACAGATATAGCAGTCTTTTCTCTCAATGAACCTATCTTGATGAAAAAAGATATTTTTCAAACTTTTTCCTGCAAAACTCACTGAGAACAATGAAATGAGATTGCAATCATTTTTAAGATATGGTGTTTATTATATCCACTACAAGAACACAACAAGTGAGCATCATTCATCTCTTCGTCAAATAATTGCTGTTCCTATGCATGGGGTTATAATGAACATAAACGGTATGGGTGCAGTCTATTCGCTAACGATTCAACAAGCAAGCGAACCGAACGCTCAACTAAAGGTTAATCGAATTTTTTTTTTTTTTTAAATTTGCGATTTCTTCATTTCCGTTTCTTTGTTCATTTATGATATGTATATTTATATTCTGAGTGTTCTTAAAGCATGTGTGGCTCATAGCGAACGAAACACTGTTACACCGATTAGGATGAAATTTGAGTGAAATTGGAAAAACTATCTGTGATACTCATCCTTTTATTTTTAAACGGTATTTTCATATATAATTATGAATTGATGTTTGTTTGTAAAGGGAAAGCGATGAAAATGAGGCTCGTTCTTCCTACACATTTGGTAATAAAGAAAGTTCTGATTGCCTCTTGTTTGCAGAGTTTCGGCAGATAATTTGTGGTTCTGTTGCATTTTTTTAATGAGGGGGGGGGGGAAGGGGAGGTACGGTACTTTACTACAAAGCAATTATTCTGTAGTGAAGAAATATTCAGCAAATGGTGGACGAATTTCTGAGATTGGTTAGTATTGGTTCTTTGAAGAAAAAAAAAAAAAAAATGCAGCACTATACTCCGAAGCATTGAACGCTTCAGAATTTATTCAAACGTAATGACAATATGTACACTTGCAGAAATTGATGTGGAATGTGCATACCGTGGTGCCAGCAAACGATGTGAGTATTCTTTGGCAGATACCACAGTACATCATTATTACGGCTGCCGAAATCCTTATCTCTATAACTGGGCTCGAATTCGCATATTCACAGGTAGGCATAACTCTCAGCGCTTGTTCTGCAGTTCATTTGTTCACTTCGTACATCATCAAACTCGTATTTAAAGAGCTTACTGCACGAACGTCATAGCTCTTCATTTATATGCTGTTGCGCATGCTGGTGTCTCTGTGTATGTGTGTCTGTGTGGTGTGTGTGTGTGCTAATGTGCGCGCGAGTGCGTCTGTTTCTGTGTGCGTCTGTGTCTGTGTGTCTGTGGGTCTGTGTGTATGTGTGTCTATATGTCTGTCCGTGTGTATGCGCCGAAATCTTTGTTCTACATGTATGTGTCTGTTTCTGTGTCCGTATCTCCGTCTGCGCCTGCGTCTAGTCTCTCCCTGCGTCTGTGTCTGTGTATGCGCCTATGCCTGTGTACAGACACTACAGAGGCACACACAGACACACATGCAGAGACCCACAGACACGCGACGCAGACACATATGGAAAGAGGCACACAGACAGAGATACAGGCACAAGCGCGGACGCATGGACGCAGACATAGACACATATACACAGACGCGGGCAAACAGACACCGACATACAGACAGACGCACAAACAAAGACCCAAAGACGCATGGACATAAAAACAGAAACCCAAGCACACTGGCGCAGGCGCACAGACACAGACACAGGCGCAGATACGCATTCACAGACGCGCAGGCATACAGACACGCAAACACACGCACAAAGGCACACAGATACAGGCATACAGACACACAAACAAGACGCAGACGCACAAACACTAGCATAGGCAAAGACACAGGAACGGGCACGCAGACACAGATGTACAGGCACAGGCACACAGCCACACGCAACGGACGCCTAGACGCAGACACACAAATATGCAGACACGGACGCAAGTGCAGACAGAAACGCACAGGCACAAACGCCGACACACTGGCACCTAGACGCAGGCGCAGGCACGCAGACACACAGACACAGGCACAGACACACTAAGTAAAACGGTAGCAGTTGTGCCTCGAGCCGCCGCGAGATTCTAACTTGTGGTCAAAGCGGAAATAAAGTGTGCCCCTTGCGTTTTTCCTGTTTCTTGTTCTTGAGTGGCATTCTTACAGGCTGCACCTGCTCTGAAATCAGTCGTCCAAGCAATTTGGTTGCTTACCGTCGCATTCGGTGATATAATAATTATTATTATCGAAGTTCTGGATCTTTTTCACAATCTTGTAAGTTTCATTTTTTTCAGTAAAGTTGTTTGCCTCTCCAGAAATTTTGTTGCTATCCTCGAGAATTGAGAAGGTGAAGGAATTTAAATCAGCCGTATGAGCGTGCCTTTGTTGATAAGGATGTACTGCTTGATTATCATTTACCTGCTTTTGAAAAATGTCATTTTTCCTCTCACGAAGTTGAGTATTGTTCCAGAAAAACTTCCAGTACGTTCCCACGGAAGGATCGAAGTAGAAGAGGCTCCCTAGCTCTTGGGCTATGCTTTCGTTTTTATCACTGAATAAGTAAAATAGAGTACCTAAGCAGCGCTGCGAATGTTCAAAAATCAACAGTGGCAGGAGTTTATCTCAAAAATTTCCACATCTATGAATTTGTTTAGTATAAGTGAAGTAAGTACAATTCAGGCAATTGAAATGCTGATTTATGCGGTCGTTATGCTTGTCGTAATATTCATATTCGCTTTACTTGCAATCTTCTACTATGAATATGCTGATTTCTCCGATGAACAAGAGGATATCTCGGTGGAAAGTGAAGCCTCATAGACTTCGGTAGTTGTGCTATCCAGAAATAATAAGGACCATGCGGAGTGCGCGTCGAAATCCTAAACAAGGAAATTGAACAGGGTGTGGATATCATTGAATAATATCACCGTTTTGATGCGATCTATTGTCATAACCGACTGTAAATATTTGGTATATAAAATGTACAGTATCTTTACATTAAAACGTGCTTATCTCAGATTATAGAAGAAAATTGGTTAATCTTGGAACTGTGATTATTCAATGTGATAAATACTTATCGATATGATTCCACATAAACAGCTCTAAGAATGATTTTATGCACTTAAGCAATATAAGATGGATTTAGGAATATTTAAGGAAGAAGAATAGTTAAGGAAAATACATTTGAAAATTACTTTATTTCTATGACCGCACTCTTCGAAAACTTCATGAAGTCATGGTTTTCGTTGCCGTTCTCGATACATCGATAGAGAAGTTGGCACAGAAAATCTGTCAAATATTTTTAGGGAACTTCATGCAGAAGTTTCGCTTCTGAATGATTCTATTTTCGCGTTGCATTACCCGTCTCAATAACATCCGGCTGAACAGAGTGAGTCGTTGAAAACAACGGCTACGAAAATTTGAATGGCGTTTTCAAAAATTTTCAATGAGGAACTTTTCCACTCAAGTATATTCAACCTTTCTTCAAATATGAATCGTGTAGAATTAGCTGAAATAATCTTTCCCTATATTTTAGATTCTTCTGCAAATTTTACCGCATCAAAAAATTTTGAAATTTAAGATTTGTTATTTATTTCATAATTGTGTGAATTTATTTTACTTATATGATATTTGTGTGAATATCTTTCATGGAACTCATTATCCGCATACTTGATAGCTTTACTTCAGCATTTAATTTTCTAATTTCGCACTTGAAAAGTGTTTTGCAAATGAGAAACACTATGCAATCGTTCGATTATTTCATTGCTTGAACATTTGATTCTTCATATTGTTTAATGGATAATTGCTACTTATTATTTATTACCATAAAATAATTTTTGGCGTATGCAAATTTTTGAGAAGATCGAATGGTTTTCTCGAATAAATAAATCAGTGAACTATGATGGCTGATGACGATGAAAGCAATCAATAAATGTGATATGATTACAAGAGATATGATAACGTTTATTGCCGTTAAATTGTGGATTATAGAATTGCAGCAGAACTATAAAGTACAAAAAAGCTGAGATCCCTCGGATGCAAGAGAATAGAGCGGTGAAATTTGCATATTTCTACAAGATTTCTCATATATTTCGCTAGTAACATCATCTGTCACTTATTTTCCATTAGTTGCGAATAACTAACCCATTTAGCTACCTATTGGCTTTTAATGATATTATCTGGAAAATATGGGAACAGGTATCCTCAGTTTTGTTTTCTCGGAGGTTCAAGAAAACTTATTTCTTTACTATCATTTTTGGCGAATAATATGCAAAAGTTGATCATCGGCGGCATAGATACTCCTATTGTAATCATGGTTGTATATCCAGCAATACTTGTACAAGAAGTCAATCATCGAAATAATCATTCCATGATTCTTAGAGAAAATCTTTTATTGCAGCAACCGGGTTACAAAGCATATTTAAAGAATTTCTTCTCGCAACTTTTATGCTGTCACTGAAATACTTCTTAATTTTCTCGTTTAATAGGTGTAACTTTTCCTGGCTTAATTTTCCGGCTCGTTTAGATCCTTAGCGGTACGTTGCTCACTTTCATTCATTTGTGTCTTTTTCATCAGTCATTTCTGTATACTCATACCATTTGCTAGTCCCCAAAGGAGGTACACAGAGAAAAAAGAGAAAGAGAGGAGAAGAAGGAATAGTGTCTCCACTCTGCGACCAGCAAGAAGAGGAAATGAAGGGTTTTTCCACCCTTTCCCTTCCTATGCTCTCCAGGAGCGCTATTCGGTCGAGCTTACATTGAAATGCTCAAATTCACTTGCGTCTGCAATGTGGTATTTCCTTTTCAGGACATTGCAGTGCGTAGGTTTAACCGTTTTGAAATTAATTTTTCCCCTATATTTTTTCCACATCGACAGATGTTGTCTAATGGCCGCTCACAAGTCTCTATATCGTTGCAAGCAAAGCATGAAATTATTAAAATTGATTATTTATTTGTCTACTGTGATATATTGTTATTAGTCAATAGTGATATAGAGAAAACAATAATTTCTTTAAAGATAGTTTATAGATTAAATCCAGCTTCCTCAATAACGAAGTTGAAAGTATACGCTAAAAAGGAACACGTTGCTTTACGATAATACCTTTCGATGTGACGCCACAAGTAAACATGAGAAAATGAGTCATTCACTGCACATGCATTGAGCACTATTGATCGTTCACTTCAATGCCAAATGAGACCATATTCGTCGCCTCTTCCAACACCCGCTTATTTTGATCGGTTGGCTGAAACGATTGTTGAGAGTGTGCCGTGATCAATTGATTAATTGAACCAGGTAAAGTTTTATTGATTTAATTTTTGTTTGTTAACTATTACAAATTATTGACATCGCATCAAAGGTAAAATGTGTTTAATAGAGATCCATTCCAAATACTCCAATGTGTTTGGCCACTCATCACGTTGGCGTGGCGGTGAAATGAGCACCGATTCGGTGAACTCGAATTCGGGAAGAAGTATTATGCTGATGATCTATGGTCATATGATAGACAGGAAGTTAAACAAGCAGATACATTCAAGTAACACTTAGTAAGTGGATAGGTTTAATAGGCAGAAAATGGGATTTGAGCTTGTATTGAGTGGCTTTTCACCCAGGGCAATGTTGTTAGGTGATTGGTAAATATGAGGGCTATAGAGGCACAATAGTTGACAACGAATTGGTTAACATCAACATGCACAGTTAAGACAAGGCTTATGCCAAATACAACTTGTGGAAATTATAATGACAAAAGATGCGCTTATTGGATGAGGATCAGGCATCACATGTTGAGAGGTGCACCTTGCATGAATTGTTTATCTCTATCACTGTCAACGAGAAATCCTTATCAATGGTCTTTTAGCAATCAAAGCTTGCGTTTCTTTAAACTGCTGATATCGGTTGTTTGTGACCGCAATAATTTCAGATTTTGATTTTTTTTTCTTAAAGAAGTCATCCATCTATCGCTTCGACCGAACTTGCCAAAGACGAATAAATCGAAATAACAATGTAAAGTAATGCCGGATTTAGTTGCTAATATTCCGCGACGAAGAGGAAACAGAAATAAGCCTGACGGTGAGTCATCGCATCATCTCTCACAAGAAGCAAATAACTTGGGCATTTGCCGGCTATTCAAATAATAAGTAGCGGCATTGATTTAAATACTTCAGTTTCATCTGAAAATTAATTTTATCGATGAAAAATACCCGGGACTTCTTATCACCTTAAAGACTTCAGCGAGAAATTTCTTCTAGAGAGCAATGAAGAAAACCTCGAGGATTGCTGAACATAAATGCCCAGCTTGACCAATCTATTTCAGGCGATTTTGATGCTGATGCAAAAAAAATTCATGCCTTTAATCCAAAGAATAATTGTTATTTTTGAGCTTATATATGCGAACAGGATGTATGCATAATATACAATTAGGAAGAGCGAATACGTTGAGGATGCTTCTTATTTCTCGATTAAACATGAAGCGTCCAGCTGTGTTTGTAGAACGTTTATTATCTGTTCATATCTAATTTAAAAAACGAACGTGTTTAAAAAAAATGTTTTTCAGAATCGAAATGGCGTCAACAAACATTACCCGCTTACCGTCCATTATTAACTGCCCCATGCGCTATGCCGATTACGCTCATCGTTGGCGTAATATTTATTTGTATTGGTGTACTTTTATATTTAATCGCCACAGCCGGTTAGTGAAGCTTATTCTCGAGCTTTCAGCTATAATTATTCAAAAATCGGCTACATTATTTGTATTGAAGTAGTGCCGATGAGAAGAATTCAAACTACTCGCTTATTCCTCGGAGCATGATCAAATTTTTGGTACTAGAGGAAAGAATAGCTTAGTACAATCATACAAAGACACAAGCCTCATTTCTATGATTTCAGCAAGTTGTGAAATGAGCTCTCGAAGAATTTCGTTTCTATACGATTAGCTGCTCGTCTACTAATGGGAATTTTTACGCGCAATGCTGTGAACAAATTGAAATGAAGAATAAGAGTAGCGCCAGCAGTAAAAAAAATGTTTCTTTTACTTCATCATAACTTTACATAAAACTTCACAGACGTAAGCTCTAGGCAAAATTCCATATATATCTTCAGGTAAAGCCTTAATGCATAACTTTACGTGAAACTTAAAAATTCCATAACATCATTCTTTCCACTCCATAAGTTAGGTGAAACTTATTTGAAGAAAATTTCACATTTCATCTTTAAAAGCTTTCCCATTCGATAAACCCACGATATCAGCAGAAGAAAATTTGCTGTGTTTGAGTCTTTTGTTTGCCGATTTGCCACTGAGGTACTCCATATTCGCTTTCCATCACTACGCAAAATCTATCACTCGTCCATAGCCCTTGAGTTTATTAGTCGAAAGAAAAGAAAATTTATGTTCATTGCTTGCGTAATTTTAGGTAAGGAGATTGTGATCGACTATACGAACTGTACGATGATTAATACCACCTTTCAAGATGTAGATTCTTTTGTATCGAAGCAATGTTTCTATAATATAACTGTTCAGGAAAACTTTGACGTTAGTTACCATTTTACTAAACAATCGATTTTTTTGAAAGTATTTGCATAAAGAGCCTTACAGGAGGAAACTTCTATGTTGAACCACGATCATTATGCACATTTTCCGCCTGTATTCCACTTATTGAAAGAGAAATTTTTTTTTTTTTGGCGGATAACACAAATCCAAGTGGAGTTTTTCAAAGAACAACGAGGAGGTACACATTCCTGTTCATGTGGTAGGGTTCTTTTATGCAACGCCTTATAAGGGTTTTATAAGTGTCGATGAAATTTTATAAATGCGATAAAGCGTCAAACGCTGAATTATTTTTTTCAATACTTCACATCGGCTTGAAAATCATTAAAAATTTGTTGTCTTGAGCGCACTTCTACTTAGTTTGTCTGCGAAGGTGTGCTTACGTCTGTCCCAGTTTAATAGCTCTAACTTACACCCTATAAACCTACGGCACGAAATTCCACAGTATATTTGTTGAGGAAGTATATTAGCCATTCGATAATCTTAGTGTAGTAACGTTATCATAGCTAGATCTGACAGTATGAGCCAAGTGGGGAAATAATGCAAGTGAATTGTATCTATTACTAAAGTCGAAGTATACGGGAAGAAAATCAATATCTGCAATGCTTCAGGGTGCAGTGAAGTTTCAATATGGTTTGGAGAATTTTTTTCAAAATTCACGGATGTATATAAAATCAAGGAATGATATGCAATTATTCGGACACATAAATGAAACAGCGGATTGTGAACCATTCGCAGAAAGTAACAGCACAGGTCGAATGCTGGCAATCGTACCTTGTGGAAGTATCGCAAACTCTATGTTCAATGGTATGATGTCATCGATTTTTTTGAGAAACTTTGAAATAGGTAAAAACGGTGCTAATTTGATCGCTGCAAAAGGCGTTTCATCGATGCTCAGAAGTTTAAGCCTCAGGCGCGATTAGGAATCTTTGAATCCAACATGAATGGAGGCGATCATAGAGAGAACATATTGATTGGCTCTATTCAGCAGATTCTAATCGGCGTATTGTAGAAGGCATTAGCCATAAGAATCAGCGATGCAAAAATATAAAGAATAAGGATATGCTGCATTTGGAAATAATCGTTTCCTACCAAAAACAGAAAAGCAAAAGAAATGAAGTAATTTCAGAAAATGCACCTCATTTCTATGATCAAAATTCTCCTATTTTTTTGAAAATGACTAAAACTTTTTATTGCTCAAAAGAAATGATGAGAATGAAGTGTTTGGCCGATGTGTAAAAAAATTTTGCACATATATTGGGGAAAATTCAATGAAACAATCCCTGTACACGTTCTGAACATTTATACTATTATGAAATCAACGCTGTTTCTTCATAAATGTTATTAAAATTTCAGATACTTTTGTATTGTATTATTTACCATTAGATGGCAATCAAGAAGTTATTGTCCCATTCACAACGGAAAATGTTATCTGGAAGAGTGAACGGGAACGTAAATTCAGAAATCCATCCTATGATGCAACCATGAATCAAACATTATGTGATGCGTTCATAGTGAGCGTTTTCCTTTAATCTTCTTCGCCTTTTTTACGATTCTTCTGGCTTATCATTCCAGAAACCATAGCTGAACATTGTTAAATAATCACTTGCTGAGATAGAACGAATATTTTCTTGGATTTCGTGTTGTTTTATTAAAATATTATTATCGTTGAATGTTTTGGAAAAAAATATTTTTCATTCCCTCGGTTGTTTTCAATTTACCCAATATAATTGTAAGATCCATCAAACTTGATTCAGAGTTTTGATCTAGAAGGAAAATTTAGTGGGAACTAGTGGAAAACTTAAAACAAATTACACAAAGAAGGAAAAACGTCGGTCAGCCAAGTAATAGTGTGATCTAATGGAACTTGTAAATTTGCTTGTTGGTTGAACGATTGAGCCATTGATCCTTGAACTAATTCTTTCTTATTCATTACGATCTAGGAGATAGCAATTTCATTATGAAAAGCAGAACAATTCCACCGATCGGATTCTTATTCACCCAAGTGCAGACTTTGTATTTCTGAGGATTAAATGAACATGCACCCAAGTGGACATGCAGGTAGACTCACCTCAGTATGGAAGACTTTGTGAGGAGTAAAATGGTAGGCATGGAAGATTTTGAATATGGACAGGTGTGTATCTTGAATGACTACTGTGACTAGGTTGAAACCTGCTCGCCAACCAAATTCAACTTGCACGTGTAAACTGGCCTCGCTTCTACAATGACTCCTCAATAACAGCGTAAAGCTTTTATAGCGTTATGCTCATAATAAATATTACTTATTAACTGCAATGCCTATCATTAGTCTCTTACCTTGTCTTCGTCCATGGAATATATTAAAGTAAGCAGAAACAGGTGATTCGTTGATGAGTTATCAAGTTATACAATTGCATTTGCTCGTTTCGTTTCACCGAAATGTAAAATTTGAGAAGCGCTCTCGATTTAGAATGGTTATTTTTTGAGGACGTACCGGTTCAGAATGGGTTTTTAGGGCACTGTGAAGCCTCCGAATTGGATCAATCCGATTTGCGAGCTTGGCAAAAACGATCCGATGGTTGATCAAGATCCTGGTGTTGGATTTGGATTGGAAAATATCGATTTCATAGTTTGGATGAAACCGGCCGCTCTACCAAAATTCCGAAAAAATTACCGTACACTTAATCGCACGGGGCTCTTCACTAATGGCTTACCGGAAGGAAATTATGTCTTGAAAATACAATACAGTATGTGCATACAATATTCAAATCCGAAATATTTTCAAATTCTTTGCTTATGAGACGCCCATACCTGTTGTATTATAGATGTCTCCCTAGGCAACGCCAGTTAGATGCCGTGCTTGATCATGAATGATGGTTTACACCTTATGTCAGCCGGCCATCATGGTTTACACCTTATGCCAGCTGCAAACCTTGAATAAACCGATGAAATTTTGAGGTCTAAGAGGTATATTTAATTTGCCGGGATTCATGAGAAAGTAAATTTAGCAACTCTAAGGGGGAATTTATAATGAGTACTAATCGTTGTTTTGGAATATTATTGATTGCATATTTAGCTCATTCATATATGTCCAATTTTTAACGATCGGCCTCAATTTTTCAACCTATTTCCACAACTATGGCGTATTTCAATAGAACAATAGACGATGGATCGAAAAACCAAGTTTTCTCATACTTTTCAGAATTTCTCCTAATTTGTCATAAAAATCTCATATTTTCCTCCATTTATCAAGTACAGCGTTTATCACCTGTTGATTTTTTATGTGTTCCATCAGATATTCAACGCCAACTTCGTAAAATGTTTGTGTTGTAAGAATTTTTTACACAACCAGAGATCATTAAAGAAGCCGGAAATTTCCATAACCCATCGCTCGATATTCTTTGAGCGCCGAACTATAAAAACGCTGTAACATAATTCAAATTTCTTATTTAATTATTTTCTAAGCTTATCAGTTCCCTTTATTAATTTTAAAGGTTCAAAACTAATTTCCGTAGTAGTAACAAATTTCTACGTTCCAGATTACCCGGTGAATAATTTCGACGGAAGGAAACGCTTTATAATCGCGTTGGATTTGATCGGTCCATCAAGTCCATTTCTTGGCATTGCATATATGACGTTTGGTCTTTTCTCAATGCTGGTTACCGCTGTCTTCTTAATTCTACACATGAGACAACCGATGTCTTGTTAATTCAACACGAGACAACAGGCGCACCCACTATAATTAACGGAATAAATATATCCACCATCTTCGCCTCTTTGCACTTTTCCGTTGAAGATCATACCCTATAAAGAACCAATTATACTTGGCCATCTTTAAAGTAACCGGAGGCATTTAACGTATTAACTTGACCATGAAGCCTTTCTAGCGTGCATCCAAGTAGCACAGGCATCATCGATGCCAACTTCAAGTTCCTTTCTCGTAAATCGCAGTCAAAGGCAATCACCTATCTGTTATGTTTCTTCAGAGATCTCCATCATGCTGCTTAAACGAAAAGCTGAAAAACTTTGAGTTGACGCTGAGTTCATCGAAGTTTGAAATTTCGTGCAAAAATAATATTATTTACTTCAAGAATTATCATTACTAAAATCCACATTCTGCTATAAATAACCAGTAATATCACATTGGTCGCTGAAGATAAGCGAGAATTAAATCTGAAATTAACAAATTAATTATCCAGTTTCCCCTCCAGAACTTCTCGCCATTCAGCCTATACCAACAATTGATCTATTTCTGAACGTTGAAATTCCAACGAAACATTCTGATTTCTGATATAACTGAAATTTATTCCCCATTATTTAATTTGCTATTGAGTTGAACCCACCGAATCAAAAAAAAAACAGTGAACCCGGGGGGATTTTCCAGGAAAATTGTCGTTTGACGTTACTGTCAATTAGCGAAAATAAATCATACAAATGCAAATAAAACAGTATAATTGCATCTGTGGCTATATTTTTATACAGTTTTCCACGATATAAACAGCGGCCTTCTATGAGGAAAATTTCATTAAAACTGCTTAATAATTATAGGTTATAGATTCACTTATTCGGAAGAATCCCGCAGGCGATTGCCTAACAGATTTCAAACAAGGAAAAATACTCTAGAATATAAATAGTCATTGAGAAGTAAAAAATCACTGTCATTTTTAGTACTGGAGTGAAAGCAATTTACACAAAAAGCGAAAATTTACATATTAAGAAAAGGTAAATGCAAAAATATATAAACAAATGCAAAACAAAGCTCAAAGAATGGTGACATAAATGGCCCGCAACGCACTAGTTCTTACATACCAAAATGCCAAAGAACGAAATAAAAGCACGAAAACAGCAGAGATGAGAAAAAAAAATCGCACATTCAGTTCACACATAACGTTACGGTTGCATTAATTTCTTCTGTTTTTATTCATGAAATTTTATCGTCTCATCGATGAAATCAAAACTTTCTGAAATTTCACTAATTTGAAATTTTTGTAATAATTTTTCGAAATTTCTCAGAAATTTTCGAAAGAAAAATGAATAGAATGCTTCACAAGATGTGAGAATATAAAAAGCACTGCAATGAATGCTCGAATTACTACTATCGAAGGAGGAAAATCTCAAATATCCTCAGAAGAAAAGCAATAAGAACAGCGATAAAGGCGAGAGCAATTTGTCTATTAAAATTTAGCTCCAAGTTTTGTGAATGGTTCCTCGACGAGTTTGATATATTACAGCCTCTGCATATGCAGCAATCTCGACGAACCACTCGTGGCTTAACGATCATCGTGCTGCCTCTGGAAAAGAATCCAATCATCTGAGATGATTGTTCGATCAGAAAAAGAGTAACGAATTATGAAAGATTTGTTTTGCAGAAGGCCGTAATCTCTGCTTTTAGAGATGAATTAGAAGAGGCGCAATAGTTCCTTGAAACCTATACCGATCACTGACGGTAACTTAATTTAAGGATGGATTTCTATGGAGACGGGGATTTTCCTAGAACAAAGAAAAAAGCTGATAGATGAGTCGATGCCACTAACAACTCAAAAAGTTACAGCTGAGATGATGAATCCATTTGCAGCAGTGGAATTTCTCTGAGTTCACAGCGACTCGGAACTTTAAAAGATAAATGAAACATATTGAAATATAAAATGAAATATAAAACATAAACTTTAGAAGTTCAGAATAAAAAAATAAATAAGATAAAGAAATGAAGAAATAAAAAAATAAATAAAAACAAATAAACAAATAAGCGAATTAATAAATAAATAGACAAATAAATAAATAAATAAATAAACTGAACAAGTTTAATTAATGTGATTGAAACGAATAAATTAATCAACTGAATAAATTAATCAGACTGAATAAAGTAACTAAATTGAATAAATTAATTAAACTGAATAAATTAACTAAACTGAATGAATCGATTAAATTGAATAAATTAGTGAAATTGAATAAATTAATTAAACTGGATGAATTAACTGAACTGAGTAAGCTAATTAAACTGAATTAATTAAGCCAAATAAATTAATGAAACCAAATAGATTAACTAAGTTAAATATATTTATTAAATAAAATTGGTTAATTAAATTGAACAAATAAATCAAATTGTACAAATAAATTGAATTAAACCAATAAATTAAATTTAATTAACTGATTGAATTAAATAAACAAATTAAATAAAACAAATAAACGAGATTAAATTAAATCAATAAATTGAATAAATTAGATTGAACTAAACAAATAAAGAAATTAAACAGAGAAATTCAATAAATAAAGAAATAAAATTGAATAAATAAGCTAAATTAAATAAAGAAACTAAATTAAGGAAATAAATCGAATTAAATGAACGAGTTAGACATAAATAAATAAATAAAATCAAATAAGTAAATTAAGTTGGATGAATAAATTAAATTAGATCAAAAAAATTAAATAAAGTAAATTGACTAAATCAAATTTATATAAATAAATAAATCAATTAGTCAATTAAACAAACAAATAAGTAAATGAATAAATAAATGAATAAATAAATAAATAAATAAATAAATGAGTAAATGAATAGACTCAGGAAGCTGTAAAACTATTCGAAGCTATTGAGTGCCACTAGGTTTAAATGACAACTGCAATGCCAAAAATCGAGAAATGCTGTCGAAGAAAACAACGAGAAAATAACCAACTTCTTCACGTGCATCCTTCTTAGTCGTTGTTCATTCCTGCATACGTGACATCGCCCGATACATGAACGCCACAGAGCAACGAGTCGTTCTACAGGGGGCTTGATGATACCTCCACCTGCATTACGATCACGACGTCGTGTCCATTGCGAATGCGCTCTGTCCAGCTCCTCAAGCGACCCCTCCGATACGCCACTGTCACTGCTATACAGACTGCCCCGTGTCATCTTCAGCCGATAGGGATAACCATGATCTGCAAGAATTTAGAGCATTTAAAAGGTGTTTCAAAACTCGCCAACAGGTTACTTAAAAAGGCAAAAATGGAAAGTAAAACAAAAATGAAGGGCAAAAACTTAAAACAGAACAAAACGCTAACGCAATTGTTAAAACTAACAGCCAATAAGTTATCAGCGTTTTAGAGCATAAGAAATTCATAGACTCAAGACGAGATCACAGAGTGCTCAGGCGCTGAAATAATCAAGAAAAACAGGGCAACCAAGCATATGGGTATATGAGAGGCGCATGACAGCTAAATTTAGTGACTTACTTCGACGAGGTAGGAGTTGATTGCTATTCGACTTATTTAGTAGAGAGATCGATCGACTCGAGGTAGATCGATGAGGGCCATCGTGTGCCAAACTGAAATATTCAATTTTTTTTAAGAGGAAACTACGTTCAATAAAATCGGTCACAACCTTCATCTAAAAGTGGAACTCACGCTTAACATGAAATGTTTAAAGCATCCAAGTGGATGTAGACGGTCATTTCTAAGAATTGTTTGTAGAAAAGCCATAATTCTGCGAATATGTCCTCTTCGAGATATTCCGCCTCAACTGGCTAATCAGCAATCAATGACTAAACAGTACAATCGATTGAATGAGCGCGCAGTATTGAACCTATGTTTATGAAATCACATTTTGCTACCATGTTACCGGCATTTTTTGAAACTTGGCTTCGCCGCAAAAACATTTCAAAGATTCTGTGGTCACTGCAGCAGCAGTCAGCAAGAAACGTGTGGAGCAAAAAGTTCTTAAATCTTAGCAACGATGCAAGGCAAGTTTCGGTATAAAATACAACGATCGCTACAAAATAGACAACTTGAAATACAGAAACCTAGCAAGATGCGCTCTTGCAAACAGCCCATCACATCGAACAATTCCACTTATCAGCAAAAAATGATGAAACGCACGTAATGGCACATTCTTGAGAGTATATTTCAAGAGGACTATCACTCATATAAATCACAGGCGAGATATTAATCTCGCCGATTCCAGTAAAATCGAAGGAGATTCTTAGGCAATTTTAGTGTTTGTAACTCCCGCATTGATCGGCTGAATGGAAGTTTGGAACTTTGAGGTTATCTACAGCACAATACATTCACTAAAATTGAGAACTTCAGCTCGCAACGATTTGCGAGTTGAAGCTACACAAACAAGATGACAGACGAGCACAATATTTATGCACGGATTCGATATCGCGTAGTGTTCTGCGCAAAGCTAAGTGCGGAAAAATGCAACACGCGTTTTATGAATCATTTGTTGGCTTTGAAAAAAGCTTCATTTCTTCGAAATGCGCAAAGCGGGCAGGCAGAAAATATATCACGAAATTGTGAGTTACGCGAACCGTGTTTGAATTCGATGCGCCAATGAAGCGCATTGTAAGGCAAAAGAACTCTCAGGTAGATACTGCGATTCATCTTCATCGCACTCCGCGCAGCAAGACTTGCTCACAGTTCGTGAAGTGGAGCATTGTGTTGATGATGAATCTCCAGAAGCAAAGCGCATGACGTCATGCATCGACAGCGCCTTCTGAGGAGTGTGAATCACAGTACCCGCATACAACCGTTCTCGCGGCCGACGAGTCAACGGTGCTGGCAATGACCTTAAATAGAAATAGATACTTTACCACTGAATCTAGCTGAAGTTCGACAAGTGTCTAGACTTCCTCCTAGATCACATTTGACATTGAACAACCGGAAAGTTCAAGAAATGTTCGAAAACCCTCCAACCGAGCTCCACTTAATGACGTCACTTCTGTTAAGGAAGAATGAATTATAAACGTTATGCGCGACAATCCGGTAGCCTGCATTTTGGTCCTGTTGCACCAGAAAAAGATAAAGGATCTACCTTTTTAAGTGTTTGCGAGCGCATGCCGACTTCCAGTATTTGCATCGATCAAGCAATCTCTTCGAAACATTGAAAGCATTATCTTCCACCTCATCAGCAAGTCGCTCTTGAGACCCATGCACAGCAACACCTGATAAATTTATCGCTTTTAAATATGAGGTATGGAAGAGCGATAGTTTTCGATGAATGCAATTAATCGTGAAATATAAATCTCCATTCACGCTCAGCCCCCCCCCCCTCTTTCATACCAAAAAATCATACATTCCTTTTTCTTCATCATAAAGACTTCTGTGGAACCCCGAAATCAAATATATATACATATACAAAATTATAAAAAGCTTTTTGATCAAACCGTAATTTGCAAGAGTGTCAAACGTCCGCGCTAAATGTTTCATTGCTCTTTATTGTTTAGCTTTGACGTTTTTCGCTCGAAGGCTTCATTCAGACAGCTTTTTTCAGATATTTTCATAACGAAACTGTTTAAAAACAGTGGAATATCATGATGTGCCTACCTCCTGAAGTGATGGAAAACGATCGCGAACAGGAACTTCCCAAATATCTCGAAGATTTACGATTCGCCGCAGATGCAGACCTCAAAATAACGCTCCAGTTAGTTCAGCAATTATTGACTATATTATCAAATCTGAGTGATACACCTAAACAGTGCAAAATCTAAATAAGGTGCACTAGATCGCAGGGCTACAAATGAATGCATTTCATGAAATGTTTGCGAAAACGATGCAGCACACAGATGTGTGACCATATGTTGTTTTGTTTCTTTCTTTTTGTATTTATGCACGATCCGAATAGAATCCTTTTACTGCATCCTCTCACCGTCATCAAGCGAACTCTTATAGTTGCACATATCAGCACAACATTTTAGCAAAGGCAGCGCTCCTGATTAATATTAGAGAGCCTCCACCAGAACCGAAATTAAGAGCAAAGAACAGACTAGCAATCCTTTTAAGCATGCGATGCTCTGTTGCCCCTTATATAGCATCATTCAAATATACCAACTATAAAAGCATTGGTCGCACCACAGCAATTGGTTTCATTCATTTCTACTTACAATTCAATCACAGAAAGTACATTCCTAAAAAATAAGGAGTGGATGACAAACCGAGTCATAAGAACTGGCAATCGCGTAGGTCGCAGTGAATGTCTACCTCGTTGTGGTCCTTCACGATCAACAAGAGGTGTCACTAAGGTTGGCGAATGACTGCGTGCACGAAATTGTGAGAAATCGGAAGATCCATAAAAGTTGTGCACATTTCCAAAGAATTGATCCAACTGTCGATGCTCATCGCATTCAACATATGGACACATGCTCGTGTTTTCATTATCGAAATCGAGTTTGAAGACAGGCCTTAAGGAATGTTGTCGACCGTCACAACATTCAGCGTTATGGCAATGAGGTGATGGCGACGAAGAAGCAGATGATGCCGAATCACCAGATGGTGCTGTATAACTCGAGCTGCTGAAGCCTTCACTTTTCGACTGAGAGTTCAGCATGACCTTACAGCTGAGATCATTTGCTGGCTGTGAGCAAATCAATGCACCGAATGAATCATTGAAAATTCTTTCGGTAGTATTTGACTCTTGGGAAGCGACTTTCGAAATTTTGAGATTTTCGGGATGCACATTCGAAGCAGAAGGAATAAATGTTAGTGCGAACTGAATTTGCGTTGAAGATGTGGGGCAGCTATCAATATGGATACTTAACCATGGCTTCCGCTTACAAGCCCACGAGCTTTCGGATAGACGAGCGTGCCTCCGCTCGCTGCTGCAGTCGCCCTTCCAAGCGCGCTGCGGGCGCGCGCGTTTTTTGATTGAGCTGATGTCACCCTGGAACACAACAGTTTTTTTAAAAATTTACATATAAGTGTAAATGTATTGTAAATGTAAATATAATATATGAATATGAAAATATATATAATAATTATATATTATAAATATGCACCACAGGAAAGAAGAATTTAGCGATTACCGTACAGTCCAGAATATACAGTACCGATTACTCCATCTTCTAAAGGAAAAAATACGAAACAACTAAAATCACTGCCTCGATAAAGATGGCCGTCTAGGAACAGGCACATTAGATGAGTGTGTTCTTCCGGCTTTACTTGCACTTCTCGGCACAGGAATGCGTGATACGTCAATAACAACGTTCTGCTCTTGTTCTTCTTCGTGCAAAGCTTGGTCGATTGCATCCTGAAAGGCAACACAAACACTCAACGGTGACAGTGATAAGATAAAGAAAGTGTCAATGAACATTCACCGTAAATATTTCCAGAAAGAAGTCTTCTGGAGCTATCTATGCAGCACCAACTTCAGCAGTTAAAAGTCTTGTGAGGCTGAAACGCCACTATGATGGAGATTATGTGATCTTGAGGTGGATGGGCTGCTTCTCTCTGAACCATCCCATCATTAGAATGTCATTAGAAGGTTTGTTCCGTGTTACTTACACTTCTAAGGCGTGGAAGAAAAAGAGGTAAAGTTAAAAGGATGAGGTAAAAATTCTGGATCGTATAGTGGCATGCAAATAGAGCAACAGAAATAAAAGAAGACTACTCCTCACTCACTTGAACATCTCACAAGAATAAAATCTAGCGTTTGAATGGGAGAGAAATCGAGCAGACACATACAGGCAATTGACAATTGGCTGAATGGACACACTGACCAGTACCGATGTCGGCGAATGTTGACGTGCCCATGGGAGGAAATTCAATGAAATTCAATAAGCACAACATGAACAATGCAAATATTTAAGGTTCGATGTAGACAGCTTTGATTTTTTTGAGAACAAAGACCAAGAATAATTTGGGTCTGAATTACCATTCTGCCTAATAAATCAGCGATATTGATATTTCGAGGAAGGTAAACAATAAAAATGAATGCATATTTCTTAAGTAGACAAATTGGCTCTAGTGTACTGTAACAGACAAACTGCGACTCTTCAAACAAGCGAATGAAGGGAATTCAGGAACAAATTGCTCCTAGTGAATGTTCATTTGGAGTTAAAAATGCTTCGTGTGTGAGCATGGATTTTTTTTTTTAAATGGATTATGGGAAGCATTCAGCGGCGAGTCATTCTAGCTGCGTTTTTTGATTGTAATGACTATTGCGATAGCTCATCTTCTCTCATTCTTCATATCCCCTCAACCGCAAACCTAGCCAAGAATGTGGATGCAGCTTAAAGATTACAGGTAATAAAATAATAGATAAGTACAATGTCCTTTGGATCCTTCGGCATATGACTATGAGAAAAAGAATCAGAAAAAAAAACACTAAAAATTGCCTGTAAATCGGCTTCGATATCTGGCGGCTGATAATCTTTAGTCCTCTTCTCGAGTTTCTCCAACGAAGTGAACGTCAGGATATTTTCACCACAGAATCGCATTACCTTTAAAATGTTTTATATGTCAAATTAAGCGGCCCAAAAGTTTCGAAGAAAAAGTACATAAAAATTCCCTTGATTAAAAGGAATTTAGGTTGAGTTTCGAGGGAATAACCACGTTTTTCTTTAAGTATGAGATAGAATTCTGACAAATTTTGCTTATGTTGTGAGGAAATATCTTATATAAGTTTGTGTAAATCCTTCTTAAAAACTTCGAAGATATAAATCTTCCCCTAGCATCCCGGTTAATAAAAATAGACTCATAAACCTAATATCACGAATATTAACATAGTTACTTTTAGCAGTTATTTTTATAACATTTAACGGTGAAAAATATGATGCAGTTAGAAGAAAGAAACTAGAATAAGGTATAATAAATGTTGAGAAATTAACATATCAATGCAGAAAGTGACAGGGGTCACCTATACCTTAGAGTTGAGTTTTCAGATCACTGAGTTTGATTTGTCTTGGCATTCCTTATCAGTAGAGAATAATCGAGCACAGAAAGGAAGTTCAGGAAGGTCTCTAGAGGACTAAATTTTATTTTTAAAAAGAGCAGAAGAAACTTAGGGAGTAAAAAATTCATAAAATAATTTTTTCATAGTGCCGCACAATGCTCGTGGAATAAAATATCAAAAAGGTATAGACTCCGAGTGTTGTGCAAGGAGCGTCTTTCTGCGGAGAGAGGTTGGTAAGGGGAATAACAACTGCTAGAAAAGATCCTTGGAGCATGAAAAGTGTGACAAAAGGTGAAGGGGAGGTGGTGAGGAGTGGGGGGGGGGGGGGGGAGGGAAGGTGATTAGATCTCGTTACAATTCTTTGAAATTCTCGACCGCATACAACATATGGATCCAGACTAAGATGAAATTTTTATTGATGATAACCTCATCAGGAATCATCGCTTCAACTTTGATCGGATAAGAAGAATACCGAAAGCGTTCACTACGCGATCGCACACTCATTCTTTGCCGTAGCCTCGTTAAGCACGCTTTCTCGAAATCGCCCATTGGACGACGCATTCCAGGTATGGAAACCTTAAAAAATAATTATCAACATGTTGCAGTGATGGTAGAACACAAATGTCTAGGAATGTATATCTGCAATGGGTTGAAAACTTTCGACGATTTATTGGCCAAGGTCACTCTACTATTGACCAAAGTTGTTACCGCTCAGCTTTGTGTTTCCAATCAATTAACCTTGGTAAGCGAGAGGTATTTTAATCTTTATGCATATATATATATATATATATATATATATATATATATATATATATATATATATATATATATATATATATATATGCTAACTTCAATTATCACTACTTGTCTTTTATAATCTTTGGACTTTTTGTTGACGCGTGCTCAACAAAATCAGTAATAAAAATAGCTGTCATATTTGGATACCACTGAATGACCTCTTCTTTCTTAAGCATTACTACTTTTAATTACCATATGACGTTACCTGAATAGCCAGTTATTTCAACATCGGTCTATCCTTAACTTCCACACTAATCAAATCTAACGTAAAATGTGGAAATAAAAATATAACGAAGACGAAGCAATTAAGGTCAGTTGAAAAATTAAAAAACACTTGATCGGGCTCAAAGTTGTCATCAGAGAGCAAATAACATTAAAAAATACCGAGTCACCTTGGACAAGAGAATGAAAAGACTTCGTTATTTAAAGCAAATATCTTTTCATCGCGCAAATCATTATCAAGTTGGCGCAAAAAAGTTTACTATTTCATCCTAAATCAACATCCACGGGTAGCAGTTTCTAGATCGCTTTTATTAGTGAAAAAAAACCATTGCTTCATTATCAATCTCGAGTGATCGGAAGAATAAAACAAATAATCACTATAAGGATCAGAATATTACAAGCGGAAACGAAAATAGATGAGAGGAATCTGACCATTTGTCTCTCCCCTCCCCCTCCCATTACATCTGACCCTTCACGAAAGTTGGGAAGCAAAAATATCTCCGTACCGGTCGGTTATTGAGCAGATCATTACTGTTCGATTCAACGCTTGTTGAAGCATCTATAGTACCGAATCCAGAATCGGCACCAGCTGAATGCGTCAAATCCTCTGAAGTGGCACTTTTAGGTCGTGTTTGACCAGGCTTCAATAGTTTCCATGCGTCTTCATCTTCATCCCAGAACGCTCTCTCACGAATTCGATTCCTCACATCAGATGGAATAAAATTTTCCACAATGAGCAGTCTGAAAGCTCCAGAAAGATTCCATGAAGGTTTCGAAGTTTCTCGCTATTTAGTCAACGAGTTCAATGAGTATAAGCAACTCCCAGGAAGTCGCTACTATCAGAAAAAATGGGAATGACATCGCATGGATGAGGAGGGGAGATGAAGGAGGAAGAATTTACATATAACTTAACTTTTACCAAAAATATTCAACTATTCTTTTCTAACGTATAACATAAAAGTAGTACCTATTTGGTTGTTCATCCACGTATTCAGAAATCTCTTCTTAACCAACAAAGCTCTCGTATTCTCAAATCAACCATCATAAAAGGTGACTCATTATTAACTCGGAGGCCCGTCTAGCTCAACTCTTGGTGTCATGCCGGCCCACTTATGCATGTGTCCGGTGCGTACTATCTGTCTGGTGGTTCCTAGTACCCCTTATATTCTATACTTTTCTAAACGTTACACAATCTTTGCAAGGTACACATATGATTTACCTTTTCGTAGGTACGACATACGATTCACCTTTTCCCAGGTACCTTTTGTGAAGAAGATAGGGGAACATAACACAAAATTCGCAAAGTTGTTCTATAACACAGTTTAGCCAACGTTCTTTCAGAGGTTCAAATGTAGCACATAGAGTCGACTCAACAGTTATCGAACCGAATACTTACTTTAATTTCAGCTCCTTGTTAATCTCGGTGACCGAATTCTCAAGATCTTGCCGTTCTTGTGAATGATTTGTCGCCGCATCTGCCAATTCAGCGCGCACCTATAGATTTATTATTTAAAACTTCATTAAACATCATTAACTAGTTATAAAAAACCTTCTGAATAATATTCGTAGAGATCTGAATAAAACGATTTTTTGTAGGAAGTAAGGCAAGAAAAGAAGAATTGAGACAGGTAGGAAGTAGCAAAGCTAGATGACAGCAGGTCGGAGGGAAGGACGGGTGGGGGAATTGAGGAGGAAGGGATGGGGATGGAGAGCAAAATTATCGCCTCAGGCGTCGGTTTTGATTCGCAAAAACTAGCTAATTTTGCGAAATATATCCTCTCACGCCCTTCGAGAATTTTGGAAGGGCTGAGGGAATTCCTCTTCTTTTGACGAATCATACATTGAGAAAACCCATAGCGCCACCGTCAATATGTCAGCAACTGAGCATCTTGAAGAGCAATTACTCTACCTGGATGATATTGCAGTGCTATGCTGTTAGATAAATTGGCCATTTTTCTTAGCAGCTTTGAACGAAATGTTGCTGAATGAAATATTATTTGGACCGGAAGCCGGGCAATCCACATGCCTGGCTTCTGATCTAAAGAAAAGCATAACACCAGCATCACGTCTCTTCAAGCGCTATTGGTCTGCACAGATAAAGTGGCACATAAGAACGCAAAAAGTATTGTAATCTCGAAAGAGTTAAATGACTGATAGAAATGGATACGAATTATTAGATCAAGATCGCAGGATTTGATTCAGAAGAGTGTGAAATCAATAAACTATAAAGGGAAAGGGAAATAGGAAGAATTATAAGGATCATCACTGCCGATGATGCTATAAAGCTAACGCTCTAAAGAAATATCCTTCGAATTTGGTGCACAGATTAATAAGGAGGTACGCTAAATATTCGAATATAAATCAAATAAACTTCACATCATACAAACTTCCATACTATTTAGTAAGTCATTAGGTCATAGTTCACAGTAGGTCACAAATATCATTCAGTAGATTGTTATATTAGGTCGTACAAATGGGTAATTAACCAGCCATCACAAATATTCATCTGAAGAGAAAAATCACACTGTTTTAAAATGGTGACATCATTTTCCAACAATTTTTACGGGAAGTCAGAGGCAATGTGCAAATGAAAATTGAGAATATCAGGGCCAGTGGCTGCTTAAAACACTTTTCTGCATTTTCTTTATTGCTTAAAATTTGTGCATTTCATAAAAAAATTTTAAACTCATATGCGTATTCAAAGCAGCGTACATTGTCAGTTCTTCCTGAACTGTACTGAAGGAAATTATAATCAATATGGGTAAAAACAACTTCTGATTTTCCCGATTGAGATGAAGTAAGGAATGATAAAAACATCGAATCGAATAGAGCTGATTTGCGAAAAGACAATTTAGACTTTATGACACAATTCTTTTTAAAGCCAAGTCCAGCAAACAGCCAGAAAAATATGAAGAGAAACAAGACAAGAGATAAGGGAACGATTTTAACATCTAACATTCAACTAACCCGAAAAAGTAACACATCTTCCCCGTTCTATTCTGAAGTAAATATTTATTACCTGTTGTAGCCTCAGGTAAAGCTTTTTCAATTTTTTCGTTTTTGCTTCAACCTCTTGACGCAAATTCGAGAATGTCTGATGAATTTCAGCAGTGTTATCCTCTTCAGCTTCCAGTTGTTGTAAAATCTCGCGCTCTCTCCGCTGAAATTTACCTCCGCTTTATTAATACATGAAAGTGCATATAAATTATCAATCACTATAACATTACTCTTCTCTGTTTTCACCATTTTTATTGTTTTATTAAGACCCTCAAGGGATAGAGGTTTTTCTATTCATTTTGAACAATAAAGTGCCATTCTTTTTTACCTTTGCTTGTGCAAGTTAAGTTATTCCGTTAAAAGAAACTTTTGGAAACCTTTACTTAACCATTCTACGAAAGTAACTGTCATAAGAACTGTTGAATATTCCAACTCCTCAATTGAGAAGTGATTAAAGAAGAAGAGGACAGTGATAGAAAGCAAACAAGGAAAAAACAAAGCAACTAAAATGGCGATTCACTGCTTACCTTCTGTTCGGCGAGTTGTCTTCTCCTTTGATCAAGCAATTTTTGTTGCTCACGTGTTTGATCGAGAAGATTACCATCACCAGAAAGTAATTTACTTTGCATTGCACGAATTTTTGCCGCTACAACCATTTGCGCTTCACGTTCTCTTTCGAGTTGAGCGGCACGTTCCTCTAAATCGGCCAAAATTCGACGTTTCTCCTAAATATTGAAAGTAATTAAAATTGAATTTTGATAGAGTAATATGGCAAACAAATGACGAAAAAAGCTGGCTGGCTTCTTAAGGCATTATGAAGAGATGCTCTCGAGTGGCGCAAGTCGCCGTCACTAGAACTTGAGTTGAATTGATAAGCCAGCTTCAACCATATGAACATGGAGGAACCCACTGAACAATCCAGAAAGAACAGATTCCGGAAAGAACAGAAATCATGCTTTAAGAAATATCCCAAATCTTTCAATATATAATTGATATGAAATGCAAACTAGGCTAAATAGTCAAGCTAGGAAACACATATCGCTTCGCTATGGGGAAAGCATATTATCGCTGCAGCATTTTGAAGCCTTAAGCGAATCACAAAAGCAATGGAAAAACACAGTGAAAGAAAATGCTCGGCCAATAGCATTCTTCATCAACTTCAACTTACGACTTTCTCTGATTGATGAGCCTGCATCATAGAGAATTTCAAATATCGAATGATCAAAAAAAAAAAATTGGCAAATTTGGCAAACAATCGATGTGAGAATTGAGAGATTTTACTATAATAGTGGAGGATTTACTTGTAATGTACGAATCTCGAAGAGTTTTTCAAACAAAAAACTATTTTCTAAGGAGTTGTATACTGCGATTATCGATGGATTTCATGTCATATCAATGGAGAGATTCATTTCTCTTCTGTTAGTTTCAATATTGTTAAACACGTGAACATCACGGCTATAGCCCGGATATTAGTATATCTCAAGCGATGATGTTTGATGAGATTTATAATTGCAGTTATAACGAGGTGAAAAGAGACCAAATGAACGATCATTAACTCAGAGATAAATGGTAATATGATAGCGATGTGATTCTTTACTTATTTACTGCATCGATGATTCCTATTCACCAAACCTAAGTGTCCAGTACAACCTTTGTCTCGACTTTAGATTTGCGATCATTCATTTATTCAGTTACTATGAAATGTGTTGCTTCTGTCTTTTTCGAATGAGGCTGGCAGAAATTCGACGAAACAGATTCTTATCACCTGGATTGCCTCTTTGGGTTGTGTTCTGCTGCATTTTTCGCTGCGCACCCTCAGTCCCTCACGAACGCTCGGAGGACAGGAATCCAGGTGACCAGAACTACGGATGTAATCCACATAACCAAAATTATATTTTCCCCGAGGAAATTCTGAGTGCTGTTTCATACGTCTTATCAATCTGCACAGTTGTGTATCAAAACACATTGCGTCTGCAAACAGCAGAGTGAATGTAAGCCTCAAAGATGTTGTCTAGGTAGAAAAGATTGGAGGAAATGGGCGAATATCCTCAGTGGGAATTGCTGTGACCATATCATTAAACTTGAGAATATTTACAAATCCATAATATGTGAAGAAATCGTTTCCTCTCGAAAATCAGCGCTTACTTCTTTGTTTTGGATACACAACGTTTAGCTAATATGGTGCAAAAATCCTTATTATACTACCCGGCCGGTTTTTTGAGAAATTATCAGAAAAAAACAATTGTAATAAAAAATTATTGCAACGCACTTATTGTTCTTCAGCTTTTCTCAAAAGAAAACTACCTAACATGACTGATTCTATACTACCTTTTATTTCAATCTATACTGAAATAATGCCAGTTTAAGGAATAATATTTTAAGAAGAATGAAACTGCGCTGGCCATTACATATGCAGTTGAAGCTTCCACTTTAAGAATATTTTAGATGGGTAAGACCGACAGAGGGGGGAAGGGGGGTAGGAAGGGAGTGGGGTTGATAAAGAAGGAAAGATACGAGGTGTACGGATGACCGGCGGATGCGACAGCATTGTTATAAAACAGAAAGAAATCGGCATATGTCATTACCTCAGCGATAATATTCGAATTCGCAATAATTGCCTGCTTTTCAGCTTCCAAACGTGTTTGTTGATCTTTGAGGTAATCCTCTGCCATTACAGAATCCGCTGCAAAGGTTTCTCTGAATTTTCAAAATTTGTGAGACAATTAAGCAAATTTATAAAAAAAAAATCAGTGAGATATATATATATACATATATATATATATATATATATATATATATATATATATATACATTTATATTTATATGTATATATATATATATATATATATATATATATATATATATAATCAATTAGTTTATGACACAAATTTTGCGATAATTTACGTATGAGATGAGCAAAGTTCAAAGGTAAATTCAACGAACTGCTTGAAAACACGTAACTCTCCGAGATTATTACGGCTTTTTATGCTATTTTTGTAATATGAAAATAATATTTGCTGTCATTGTGATGCTGTGAAAAAAAGGGAAAATTACAAAAAAAAAATTCGCTTCTTGAAATTGAAATCTCTTTGCGTCCAATATTCGACCACATCGTTTTATATGCCCCATGAATTTATACATAACGACAAGAAAGTTATAATCAAAAGTCATAGTACACAACGAAAAGTTCACTAACACAGTAATATAAAATCGAACGACGGTGTACTTACAATAAAATAACCTACCGTCGTCATCGTTTTCCTCGGTAATACTCTCGCCTTCAGGACCAACGCGTATTTTCTTCTCCTTCTTCTTACGTTTGCCACCGGCACCACGCTTTTCGAGAATACCTCGTAAACGTGCAATTTCATCCTGTAATATTGCCATTTAATGAAAATTCTTTTGAAGAAGCAGTAGGCATTGAGTGTAAACATTTTTCTCGCTATTTAGCAAAGAATATTCCACAGAAACTTGGAATATTCTAAATTAGCTAAACATAATAAAATCCTCTAAGTGTTGAATAAATTTTGATCCGATTGCTAGAGAATTTTGCTGGAGAATTTGCTTCAAATGGCATGAAATAATAAATAAACAGCTCACTTATTTAGCTGTCAATATTATATTAGGGAAACAATGATAGCATTACTTCGCCCCTCTCTCGTTTTTCTTCCATTAATATTCATTGAATTTCTATAGAATTTTGTGCTAAGCGGAAGTTACCTGAACATATCAAATATATCAACTAACAGAACATACCAAATTAAAAAATATGTGAATTTCTTCATTGAAACGATAGTGCTAAAAGTAACGACAGAAGTAAGGTGTCATGTTGAGAGAAAGAGTTGAAAAATAAGGAATATATGCATTACCTGAAATTCACGAAGAAGTGCATCTTTGGGATCTTCGTTGATACGTGGAACATTTTTGATATTTTTAGCTCTATTCGCGTACCTCAATGTTCCCAAAGTTTCTTCATAGTTATAAGAAGCTGGACCAATATTTGCAACCATAACGGTTCGCGAATTACCGCCCAGTGAATCTGCAAATAAGTGACTGGAAAACAATAGCAAGCTCTAGTTTCAGCGAGGATATCTTTGAGGGAAGAACAAATATGCCTGTGGTTTCATGTATCCCATCCAGAAATCATGTCCTTAGAAAGGCGGAAAACAACTCCGATGCAACCTACTTCACCTCCAGCTTCATCTGGAAATTGCTGACAAAAAATTACAGGGAAAGAAACAGTTAACCCCATACGTGCTGGTTTACGCTCAAAAGACTTAAGAAGGTCTTCAAAGAATAAGGTAGAGATAAACGTGATTGAAAAAAATGAATTATAAGACTAAACTGAAATATAGCAACCTAGTTAGTGGTAATCTAATAATAGCAAATTCAACAGAAAGCTTTTCTAAGAGCAAAAGAAGAGAGATGAAAGCCAGAGACAACGACTAAAAAGTCCATCCACGGCAAATCTTCATTGCATTGCGCAACTTAGTTCGTAGTATGGATTTTCTCTTTCGCAATTTGAGAAGAAATTTATTCGAAGCAGAACGCTGTTATTGAGGATGACTCATATATTGCCTATTGAATTGAGATATTTACGACGATATTTTGGGAAATATTAGAGCGATCAAATGCATGACAATGAACGATTATTTAAATTATTCAGTGATTTGATTTGATAAATACTATATTTCAATGGTTATAAGCTTGGGACTTGATGAATTCGCGATTTTCTAAAATCGACATAAATCAGAAGGAGATTAATAGGTGGAGGTGTTATAAGCAAGTAATAAACAGGTAACAATATAGTGAATAAAAACTTTTCTTAGGCGATGTGTGGGATGCAATTGCTCTTATTTAGTGAGGCCCGACTTACTGATAATATTAATACATAGTGAAAGCAATACAACAGATTATTTTCGAAGAAACTGAAATGTCGCGCAAAGGTTATGTTAGGCATGAAATATATAAGTGAACAAATCGCAAGTAAGACCTTACCTTGTAGAAGGCGAGTAAGCTTTGAATCTCTATATGGTACATGACAACTTTTTCCATCGACGAGCGCTGATATAACATTGCCAAGCGCTGATAGAGAGAGGTTAATTTTTGTAGCCTCTTTGAAACGTTCACCTAGTGCACCCGTCTTCGATTGCCTCTCGCTACCGGCCAAATCAACCAAATTTAAACGTCCCACCCTGCAAAGTTGTTTAGCAGTAATACTAAAGGGAAACTAAAAAAGACATCAGAAAATTGAAAAAAAAAGAAAAAACTCAACCAAAGCGGCATAGAATTAGCATTTTTTGAAGTAATTTCTTAAAAGTGAAGTTGTATTGCGTTGCATAATTTTCAAAAATTTGTTGATCGTTAAATCATGTTGTTAATTCAACAGATGCGTCAAGTCGCATCTGTTGAATTAATCTCCGTGTTAAACTAAAATTTAAAAAAGCGTTTAGTTTTTTAAAATTAGTTAAATTTGCATTAAATGCATTAAACAGTTTATTCAGCTCAAACGAATTCTAACAAATTCCTCTTAAAAAATTACAAAATCTCAAATCGTAGCATCAAACCACAAAACCAGATTTGTCTTCCAGCTGTTCTATGCATATTCGGCATAAATAAAACAGCATATTTTTACTTATTCACGAGTTGCTCGTTTTATCCATTAGCTGCTCCTTTTCAACTCCGACCTATCTAATTAGCATTGAATATTCTCTGGTGAGTCTTTAGGGATGTCCCTTGATGAAGAAAAGTTTAGAAATATGCATTCGCACTTACCGGATATGATTCTCACCGTCTGGTCCCGATTCACTGCACTCAATCGTGATGATAAATATTGCATGCGACCTACTGCTATGCTCATTCATATTTGTCCTTCTGAAAGAACAATACTGTAAAAAAGAAATAATGTAATTATATTTACTTACTGTTAAATTTTGAAAGTAGTATGATGGATAGCAGTAAAAATCGGGAAAATATAACTGCATGAGAAGTTTAGAACATAAAAAAGAATAGAAAAAAACTGAAGGGGAGGAAAATGAAAAATGAAATGAGAAAAATGAAGACTAGAACAATAAAAATGAAAACTGAAGAGTATGAAAATGGAAACCGGAATAAGAATAAGGAGAACTGAAATGGAAAAATGGAAATTGGAAATCTGAGCAAGCCGTAGCTCGAAATCATATATTTTTTATCCACATTGGAGCAAATTCCGGAAAAAAAATCCACAAATTTCTAAAGAGAATTAGAGAAGCGATATATAAAGAAATTAGTATATTCCAAATAATCCGTAAGATTGTACACAAGTAATGTGGTAAATTAAAATTGTACAATTGTATATCATCGACTTACCCAACGGAACGATTTGCATGCCCTACTGACATAACATGTTGAATTTCTTCGACCGATTTCGTTACGAACGACGAGAGATCCTTAACGTAAACGCCAACATCTGGTCTCTCCTTTAGTTCGAGACGAGTTTTTGAATCTTTGCTTAGCAGATCCCTTATCTCCTCCTAAATTTGTAGAATATTTCAATGATCTTCATAGAAGTTTTGAACTTCCTTTATTTTTTAATTGCTACTTCAGACATCGGAGGAACAAAACGGACTGAAGCATATTCGACCTGCGAAAAATCAGTCCTTCAAGGAGGAATACGCTTCAAATAGCCAAGATTGATTGGTATTCCATTAAACTGTGCTTAGATCAGCGAAAGTGTTTAAACAAACTATGATACTAGACTGAAATTGCAGCTTACATTAAAGGAAATTAAATTCCACTCGAGTCCTCATTTCAAGTCAAGTCCTCGCTTTCAGTTCCAATTTAGGTTTCCTTAAGTGGGCCAAAGGCGACAGCGAAATGGCCTATTCCATTTCATTGATTTAATCAAATAGATGAGAACGGACATAGCAAATCACATCTAACGCTCATACCATCCGATGAACATATAAGTTCAAGTTAAAAAAAAAAAAAACTATTGAGTTCATATGCGTCATATTCATAAGAATTAAAAAATAAAATTCTGGATGCCCCTTTATTGACTGTTTTGCCACAATGAAGGCCCTTCCTTCTAGTCACCATTAAAAGCTTCTAAACGAGCGATTTATATGAGCATAAAATGAATACATAGTTCAAAAAGTTCCTCGAAACTGAGATTACTAAAACGATTGAAATAGAAATGTGCTGGAATGTCCATTGCATTGCCAATCATCAATCCCTTCGCTTCCCTTTAATTTCAAATATGTCAGCAAAACATGCGTCTATATGTTTGATTCTCAATATGTATGAAAGCATTGAGCATCAAAATCCCTGAATATTGTCTTGATGTTTTTCCTCGAGAATAATTTATTGAAAAGATAACGTTGTATGACGATTGGGAACATAGCGACCGAAAAATGTAAACTGAGAAGCGATGAATCAGCCTCAAAAAAAGAGACGAGAAAATTAGTCAAACAAAATAAGCTCATCTGTCATTCAAGAGAATCTTAAATAAAAATGAAGCAAGTCTATGATTCCACTGATTGTTTACATCGGAATGGCGGATTTTCTCAACAAAACTTTTCATTAAAGCGAACAAAATATCCCGATAAACTTGGAAGGGGCCTTGAAAGAAGTTCTCCGTTGTTGAACGCTTTCAAAAAAAGAAAAAAAATTGAAGGGCTTTTACTTGAGAAGGCAGTTCATTGAATGAAACCTATTTCTGCTTCAAAATTTCGAAGGCATATTTTAGTAGAAAATGATAGGTCTTTAAAGGTGGAGGTTGTGGTTCTGTAATCGAGAAGTACCACTAATGAAAAAAACGCTTTTAAAATCAATGAACTGCATCAAGATAAGAAAATAAAACTTAATGACCACTGTGTCGAAAAACAATCGCTATAGAGCCTCACCTGATAGATTTCCAGGTAGCTGGCTCGAACGAGGTATTGCTGATTATGAGACTGTGCAATATGTTGGAATATATGATGAAATGAATTTGGTATCACTCCACGCATATCCTCATTGTTACGATCACCTGTAAATTATCCATTGAGGCTTCTCGTTCCCTCAGGCAACCTCTAGTGAACAACATTAAAGATAAAAGATCAATCTTGATAGGCGATGGCACATCTGACAAGCACGTTGCATTGTGTAGCCGATGTCTATATCGTGGTAATATGGTTAGGATTTTCTCGATGAAACTCAAAAAATGCTGTGGATCTCGAAAACTGCTCGACATCGAATAATGGGTAAAGTGCTTGGAACACTGTAAAAGCAGGTCAGCCAATCATCGAACGATACTACAGGCGAAAACTGGCGAAGATATTATCCAGGTTGAAACAGCTCCCCAAAAAGCAGGAACACAGTACGCTGTGTAAAAAATGAGAACGTCCAACTTAATTGAGTTCACATCTGTAACAATTCAATTACTCAATGAGCATTGCCGCTTTATAAAATACAAAATATACTTATACTTCGTCAATATTTTCTTTTACCTTCCATGGTGAACGTTTTTCCCGTGCCGGTTTGTCCATATGCAAAGATCGTCCCATTAAAACCGCTCAGCACTGAATCGACCAATTCCCGAAACGTCTCATCGTAGAGATCAACTTGTTTTGAACTGAAATTTTGTGGCTTTTTTCAAATATTTCATTGGTATAGAAGTGCGATGAATAAACAATTTATTTTCGAAGCTATGATAGCCTTGCGCTATGATTGCTTTCTCGCTTTCTCACTCAGCAATCACGGATGGTATAAGAGGAATCAGCGAAGTCATCGATGATATAATCGGAATTAGTTTCCATCAACCAGGAAAAACTTTCTGCTTTATAATTATTTATTAAAAGTCATATCAAGAATGGATAATAAGAATAATCTTGCTTCCTTTTTTACTACTCATTTGCTAATGACAATAGGGAAAGGGGCAGATAGTAGGAATCGAACCCACTCTAAAGATATCTTTCAAATGTCTTTCAATAACTTCAAATAACTAACGAATATTTCCTTCTACATCAATGGAAGAACTGTAATAAAAAAGTTCTGTGGCGTTAGAACTGAAAGATACTATTTAAAAAAAAAATCCTCATTTAAGATGAAGCATTCAGTGAAAAAAATCGTTTTCGATGAACAACGATCCTTCTTATTTCTTGAATTGAAAGCTAAAGAAAATGCGCTATGATAATCGCTCATAAAAACATTACAACAATCATTCAAGCATTTTATAAGGCATACTTCACATCGTAAATTGCGTCGAATGTGAATGATTTTGGTGGTTCATCGAGTGCTTTTGGATTCCGCAATTCGATAACTCCTCGATCCGGAAATATTGTCACAATACTGAAAGCAGCAATCGATATGAATTTAAGTGGTGAATTATTTTGAAGGGAAATATTTGAAAACAAAAAAAAATGCAAAATAGAATACGTGAAAAAATATTATTAAAAATGCTGAAGGGGAGAGATGCTCATATTGCTTTAATGAAAATTTATATTAACGGTGTCAAGAATTTAAATGAGATGCTAGAGTTGATGGCTTAAGTAAACTTATTAGAAAATTAAAGTTTAACAACAATAAGAAACAAGAAATCGGATGCACAATGCGGTTACGGTTCTTTAGTGATCGGCTTTTAGGCCAATTGCAAGCAAAGCACGCACCTGAATGAGGAAAAAGCGATATGAATTTTTTCTATGATCAAGATTAAACTTGAATTATATTCAAATCCTTGTTCAAATATTTGCTTAAAATCATTTGCATTCAAAGAATCATAGCGTTATTTTTTACCTATCCTATTATCATGTAGCTGTTATCTAATTCGGCAATTTCATTGAAGTTATCCAATAGCTCAAAATTTACTAAGTAAAACCGAGCAAGCAATTTCGATGCTGTTCTGCGCATCAAATAACAACAGGCGATTGACCACTGCCTTCATATCGTGGATTTGTTACAAAGGACGTCATTATACTACTGCATGTCTATCAATATTTTATCCATAACAGGATCCTCATCAGATTTGCCGCTCACTTTTTCGTTGCTCAAGGGAAGATCATTTTTTGGTGATCGCCGATATCTTTGTGAAATTTCTATTGTAAAACGACTTTGCATATTATTGTAATAAATAAACCCAATTCAATTCAGTAATGTATACATGTGGTACATTAGCAAATCATTTTTTTTATCCGGATTGATTTCGATAATTGGAGAATCAGTGAAGAGAGAATGTGGCGGGTTCAAAAAAAGAATTTTCAAAAGAGACCTTTGATAACCATTGGCGATTTCCGTCTCTGAAAGTGGTCTACATCTTACGATCACTTTAACGCATTCGGCAGTGTTCACCGATGTACGAAGCCGACTCGCAGTTGATACCATCGGAAAATCTGAATATGAAGATGGCTAAGGAATGAGGCAGAAAATTAATGTAGCAATAGGAAAACCCTAGAGGCATACCTCGGCTTTCGAGCATTCAGTTTGATGAATATTTTAAGGCATTAGCAGGCACCAATTGTACACATGAAGAAGTGCATACTGCGATTATTCATTAATATATTTAATGTTTTACTTATGTACAGTAGTTTGTATTGTACAGTTATACAGCTGTTGTACAGTAACAGTAACAGATATATAGTAACAGTATTAACATGCCCAACATTATGTGCATATGTACAAAAATAATGCCAGTGCTCAGGGAAGGAGTTTATAGAGGTATTTGTACCCCAAATACCTCCATAAACTTATTAGACGAACTAATAAATTAATTATAAATTAGAGAAAGTCAACTTATTAGACGAACGAACTTTAACCCATATGAAGAGAAAAATGTAATCGCAAGTAAACTGTTCCACTTGCATCGAGGTAGGTTTTTAACGAGAGCAAAGAAAATTCTTAGTCAACAAAAATCAATCCATCAGAGATTTAAAAAAAAATTTGTTGTTTTCGTTGAAATGTGAAAACATTTAAATAACTGATAAAGCAGTCGGAAAAAAAACGGTCAACAGTTTGATTGCATTGTAAGATCTGGTAGTAGTACATTTAATATCCGTTATCAGTAACATATGATGGCGACTGAAAAATCGATAAACCCAAGCAAACATTCAGAAAAGATATCCCTATTGGAAGGGAGATACTCGAAATGAGATGGAAAGTGTAATTGAGGTTGACATGTCTTATTTTTTCAAAGAAGACGATGATTAGCAGAATTCATTAAACTCCATTGATTTTTTTGCAATTTGACTGATTTCATACGTTATTTTATGAGCGTTAAGATGCAACACCTATAACATAAACAATAATCGACTGCAGCTCAAGTTCAATCATTCATCGGCCAATTTTTATAAATCACTCAAACAAGTTAGTCAATCTATCGTCATTCATTTTGTCATCTGTTCCATTACCTTATGAATTAAAAGTAGATTTCGATTCAACAAATTCAATTATTTTCGAGTAAGGCATCCGTAATTTGAATTTCATTTTTCCCTTCCCTAGCCAATGTTAACTCATTTATTTCGTAAGCGCCCCTATTTCATTACTAATCAAGGGGTATAATGCGTTCCATAATCGACGCACATATGAGAAATAATGGATTTCCACCGCCGAATGCCTTAATTTTATTTGCCTGCCGATGCGTTGCTCAGTGTTATTATCGCAATCGTCGACAAGATGGACCCTAAAACATGCATCTGAAATGCTTGCAAAGGACAGTGCAAAGGAATAATATCAGTATCTAAATTATCTGTAAGGAATAAAATATTCCAGTACTACAGTAATAATTTGTCGGCTTCAATCTTGAAAAAATCTTTGATGCCTCTACCATCTCATACGCTTCTGCTATTGACGAGGAAGCGGATGCGTAATGAATCGTTCTGAAATTCTAATCGCATGGAAGTGGTTCCTCGCAGGATTTATCTGGGGAATACTGAACATTTCATCAATTTCTGCGTCATACTTGTATCCTCGATGCTCAAAAAAGAAAAAATTTACAGTGATTTGAGGGAGTCATAGCATTCGCATACACAGAAATAACAACATGGTGAATTTATCAAGAGGGAGTGATTAGATACGCAAATAACATTCGTACAATAATACTATTTACCGCCGCTATCACTTAACTCTGAAACCTGGGAGGGCTATCAATTTATATGTGTATGATTAGAATCGGGGAAAAAAACGGTTTCTTGTTTCTTTTCGTGAACGAGCTTCTCGCGTCACAAATTCTGTAGGCACTAGAAATAACAATTCTCGCTCAATTGATCAACTCATTATCTAGTTGACCTAGCAATTTTGGCTCGAACACGATTTTGTATGAGTAGCCAAGGGTGGAAACGTCTATGTGGCTGGCCTCCGCTAGCCCCTGACCGAAACTGGTGCCCATCATTGTAATGGCTTAGTTTTCATGGAAGTCTGGCCGAGTTTATTGCACCAAGATGGGCCAAATGGGTGAAATGTTAATTACCTTTCGAAGTTCATGAAACATCACTGGGAATGGTTGGATGTAATGCAACTTACGAATGAATCGATATGAAACACATTGTAAAGAAACGAATGAGAAGCAGACACACATCAAGATGGAAATCGAAAGAAAGCCTTGTGGCATCCATCAGAGTCAACGACATGCTACGTTAATGGAAAGCGAGCCGTTTGAAACGAAAAAGACACCCAATTATGAATGATGTTTAAACATTTCATGCTTTATTCAACGTGCACCTGCATGAAATGAAACACCATCAGCAAGAACCTATTTTCTCATCATCAACGACCTATTCTCTATTTGAGTTCTATATGAATAAAAACTTCATTAGCCAACCTCATTTTTTTGGATACATTTAGCTGGTTAAACTCGTTTAAAAGCAACGCAATAATACCTCAAAAAGCAGAATTGTGAGAAGAATATAATGAATACTTGAAGTGCTCTAATCATAAGTCACGATACAATCTTAAAGAAGAAACTCCTCTCCAATGAGTTCATCCACTCGGATAAATCCTCCCCTTTTTCGAACCTTTTTGAGGGAGGAGTGATCCTAACGATGAACGGCACTTCTCCTTCTAAGCAATCCTCTTCCTTTAAAAAAATTCGATCATATCCCCACTAAACGTTCCTAAAATTTCGCCAGCAAAAGCGCTCTCCCCTCACCCTCCCCCTCCATTCACAATAAACCTTACCCCAAAAATCCTGGCAAGCGTAGAACACTGTCGCTTCTATTCAAGATTATACTGTAACAAAAAAGTTCCCTACTAAGAAATCTTACTCACAACAAAATCCTCACATCTATGCCTAGAGCACTAGTATACGATTGAAAGTACTTGCACAACAGCAATTTGGGAATTGGTCCTTGAAGAGCTAAAATACGCACGATGGAAAGGTTGCACGAAACGATCACCATAGAAACTTGAGCGCGACAATAGGCAAGCATGCTTTCAGCACTTATTGATTTGCACTGCTTAAATTGTCCTCATTCTCGCAATAGCCGTTTCAGCATGGTCATTTCTGCTAATATGAGTTCATTTATAAGTTCATTTATAAGCTAGCCTCAGCATTTTACCTAAATAATCTAGATATTTCCAATAGTCATCTCATACTAATCGAGAATCGTAATGGTCATCGCGTAGTAATTTAGATTCCCTGTGGTCATTTCCTAAATGTATCCATCTTGAAACAATGCTGTTTTTAAATATTCGAGCAAATATCTAGTTATCAACGAATATTTCAATAGTACACTTATAATTTCAAAGAATTGTTCGCTTTGATTTAGTGAAAACAGATCTTCAACTTAGTTTGAATGCTTATCATCTAGGCAAAAAAAAACTTTTCACAAAGGTTCTAATGAATCTTCAGTAGAATTTTCTCTTGCTATTCATCAATTCATTTAAATTAGGCGATTGGTAGGAAAAAACTTTGTTATCTTTTGCAGATTTTGTTAGGTATTGAGAAATTTTTTTTAATTGTTGAAATTTTTTTGTTTAAAAAATTCTGTATAACCCTTTTTGTTTGTAGATGGTACCTGCTTCTCAAATTCGTACCACTGAAGCGCAGGCAATACGTGCAACACAACGAATTTCACACGAACTTACAGAGAGGAGTTCAAAAATTTTTCAATACAATATTGATGATAGGAAGAAGTGGTTCCAGATGAAAACTGAAAGAACACTTCAGCATTGCCTTGCTTAACGCAGAAACATGCTCGCTGAGCCCTAAAGCGAACTAGCTCTCTATTCTGAATCCATTCTCCGAAAATGGCTCTTCAAAATAAAACGGAAAAAATTGGAACAACATTTAATGCTACTCAAAGAGGAAATGAATATTTGAAATGAACAAAAGGGAACAATCAACAACGGAGTGTTTGGCAGAACAATAGTGTATAAATAGGAACAGGGAAATACAAAGGTTGAGCGATAAAAAAAAGGGCTTCATTCGAAGTAGCGAAGGATGTTTAATGGAGAAGCTCGCAAAGTTCGTCATTTCCAAGCAATGCACTATATCTGAGAAGGATTCACAAAGAATGCGCATTGATCAGTCAATTCGTTTGTTTGTTTTTTTTTTCTGGTGTCCTCTCCTTGATTTTCGATGGTAATTCCAAAAAAATTAGCAAAAATTTTAAACTTTCGAAACAAACGCATCGTAAAACGTTGAAAGAAATCCAGGAACTACAAGTCTCCAAAGATCGTAGAGACTTGTAGTCCATGGATTGTTTAGAAAGCTTTCCAGAAGGAAAAGTTTTCCTGAGTGAAAGTTTTATCCACGAAATTTTATTGAATAAAATATGCTCGTACTCTAAATTTTAATCGCGCATAATAATTGCACAATAAATTTTATTCGTTCGGAAGCATCCCACTTTTTCGAATTTTATAGCCGGACCAAAGAATTAGTCAAAAACATTCCACTAGTTAATTTCATCTATGAATTCAAATTTTTCTTCCAGCGGAAAAAAATCACAAAAATGGCGTCATTTTATTTCTTAAGTGAAAAATAGGCGGATTTAAAGCTTTGTGGGGCTTTTTTTTTTTGAGGATTTCGTTCGCACATAACGCGAAAAATGCCAGAAATAACTAGTCATACAGCAAACTGATGCAGAGAATATCAGCTGGCAAACATCTGGAGAATTTTTTTTTCGTGCAGTATCACTCTTATCAAACGAATCCCTCATCGTCAACAACAATAAAAATTCTTATAAAGCATAGATTGATATTTTTTATTATTTTCATTCCATTCCGTTCCTATATAACATAACAAATGAAGGAAATAGCGTCAAATCACGAAGATATTTTCACTTCTCTATTATTGCGATAAAAATTTAATGGTATAAACATTGCAACAAAATTTCTTCAAATGATTTTAAAAACTTACATGTGACGATGAGAAAATCGGAAGTTGAAGTGGGCGCTATACACCGCCGATTACTGTAATGCAATCAGTAATCGGCGGTTCATCACACTAATGTTATAGGCTCTTTATAAGGCGACTGGACGGTTGTTCCCGACTAGGAATGCCACTTTTGGTTACCTGAAGTGATACATTTATTATTATAACTTTTCAAAATTATTTAAACGTCGTTCCGTGAAAGCGGTTCTTAATCAAGAAAAGAGAAGCCATGAAAGACACATACAAATCATAAATATGCAAAAATCTGAATAAAAAGTCTACTTTATCAATAAGATAATTTTTAACCGCCGTGATGATCAAATTGATTCAATCAGCCATATGGTTACTAATGTAATTAAACCTGCTGGATGATTAAAATAAGGGAAGATAAATCGCATATGCGTAGTTCAGCACTCGCTTTGAACGAACTGTTCGCCAGAGATGAATGGATCTATCCGGGTTGTTCCAATGGTGCAACGTTTGCATAAATTTTTCCGGTCCGGTATAGTCCATCATGCAAGGCGTAAATAACCGATGCGGTCTGATATAGTACCCACAGAACCACAAAATAAGCAACTTTTTTAAAATTATTCCTGAAACGTTAGATGTGACTTTCATTAGCATCGTAATGAAAGCTTGCTTTCAATAAGAGAAGAAAATATTTGTTGCGCATTATAGCTCGTTATAAATGGCAACCAAATGAAATAATTTCAGCGTTTACGACACCGGCTTTGTAGATAAGCACCCCGTTAGACTGATGGCGAGCGATGGCTACTTCCTTACAAGACAGGGAAGACCACTGACTTCTTCCTTGTAAGGCATGAAAGACCAATAACTACTTCTTCGCAAGACAGGAAACAGCAAATCATCAACCCATACGAATCGCCCGATAAAACGGAAATGTCTCAATTCATGCTAATAATGCAACAGCAAATATCTCCCTCTTTTTATTCCGCTAGCATTCTCACATCTGAAGGGCGAAGTGGGTTAGGAACTAGCGCGTGGGGGAGGCGAAGGAGAGGGTAGCCAGTAGAAGAGATAAAACAGCAGAAGTCCTATCTGGATATGAACTAGCTAGCTTTTAAGAGGATAGGTGGGCACAACGAATGATAATGCAGCATTCAGGAAATCATATGTACTGTTGATGCAATAAACAAACATGTTCTGGTATGGGTAACAAGAGAATTGCAAATGAAAACATGTCTGGGGAATATTTAAAAGTTAGATTAGCAACTCCAATTTAGTCACATTCCAATCTCGACGTGAGGAGATCACACCCTTACCGCCTCTCCTCTCACCGCTATTATATCGGTCTCCTTTCTATGGAAACAGCTTCCCATCATTCCAGATCATTGCCTTACTTTGCGTCCACCTCTCTATCGCTTCGAAGCACATGACGAAATGACGATTTATCATTAAAGGATCCAAAATAACCGAATAGGCAGCCACTTCTCTAATTTTTCTCACAATCTCAAAAATATGTCCCATTCAATTCACCTACAACCATATAAAAACTAAACACTAAAATCCGACCATGAAATTCCTTTCATTAGATTTTGAAAAAAAAAATGGACGAGAAAATAATTCCGCAATGCTTGCGACTTGTCAGTGTCTCATTATATCAGCCCTAATTTAAAAGTGTCTGGTGACATATACGTCATATGTGCGTTACTTTTCGCACATGAGTGAGCCTTATTAATTGCGCATCGTTTACGTTGCGGTTACGTGCGCTATGAATACAACTGCATTACCCTCATATGATGGGAACCTTATGGATCAGTTCCATTGGTTTACCCGAAAAAGTGGAACAGCGATATTTACAAGAAATTTATAGATACAAACGTAGCAAATATATTATATTCATGTGTTCTCTTCATCGCTTGTTTAGTAGTTGCAGAAGAATTGCATTCCTTCTGGCCGGAAAGTGCACACTGCACTAGGCTTTAAAATACTTCCATATATTACCAAGAAAAGATTAATTAAGATTGTTAGGGACCACATAATAAGCTTGAAAAATATCAGCGAAGCCTACTTCGAAAAAAATGAAAGTGTAAGTATAATGAAGGTTTCAGCCGTTTCCCGAATTTTAAAACAATTCCAAATAAACCAGTATTGCCATTTCGGCATAAAAGAAAATTTTTCATTAGCTATATATTTCAACAGATTTCATTCCATCAAATTTCAACGACAGATTTTTATTGGATAATAATAAAAACTTAGGAATATAAAAACGCAAATACACCATCACGGATATATATTTTCGTCGCTCACTTAAAGCGACGTGATGCATTCTGAAAGTGTATGTCGTTGCTACACACGACGAGCTTATCAGTCAAATTCAAGCAAATTTTTTTCGACAACCGCTCTTCAGCAATTATCATCTAACGCTCGCAGTAGCTGGCTAGCATTTTCTAACACCAACAAACGGCAACAACAATTATGCTCATAAATAAAGGTCAAGGTTGGTAACAAATAAAGCTCAAGACTCAGCCTGAACTTGAGCCTGAGCTATGTTTTAGCATAATGCTTGAAATAATGGCATTGATTAGTATTTTGAGACCTTCTGCATTGTTTGATCGAAATTCATCGCCTAGAGGTACGTTTTCAGAGGCTCAATTATCTCGCACTCCAATAGCATAAAGGAAATGCGAAATCCAGAAGCAGCGGGGCGCATCTCGCGTGTTGTGCAATCCAGTTCTTACATACTATAGAAAAATCACTACGGCTTTGCCTCATGATTCCTTTATATCCTGATAGATGATTCCATTATATATTTCTGTGATGCATGAGGCGAATACCGATATTCAGTCATATAGCAGTAATTAGTGTAGGATCCACCCTCCAATAGAGCTGCTCCTTCGAAGAGAACTTCCATCTACAAAATGCGCAAAAAATATAGTCGGTGGTAATTTGTGAAGTAGCTGTCGAAAAAAATTTGTTTGAATTTGACTGATAAGATTGTCCTATGCAGCGACGACATACACTTTCAGGATGCATCACGTCGCCTTAAGTGAACGGCAAAAATAGGTCTATTTCAGAGATAATAAGGCATATGTCGATTGTCGATTAATGATGGCGAAGTGTTAACGACGAATATTCTTTTAGAACTATATAAAACAATTAAACGCAACATTTTATGCGTGATTTCAATGGGAAATTCTTATATATTTTGAGGTTATCTAGATGAAATGAAAGAATTCACTATGAAATTTTATGTGAAAGTGAAAAACAATAGAGATAAAAAATAAGAAAAAAAATTAAACAAAAGACAAATGATCATCTTTTTCATTTGTGAAGCTATCTTCGATATATCTTGTCATTGCATTTGTTGGAGTTAATTTTTGAGTGCAATGTTATACGTTCACAATAAGACCGATATTACTACACACATTCAAACAAAGAAGCTTTCCTCTTTTAAATTAGACACCAACTGTCCTTTCAACAAGTCAATGAATCGTTGTTGAATCTTGCTGTTCTCAAATCTCTAGCCACAATTCTTTTAGCCTTCTCATTTCGAACGGCCACAGAGGTAAACTGACTTAATTTTAATAGCTATATAGATAAGCTCACCGATAATATAACAACAGCTTACAAGTAAACAACAGACCCCATTAGTTCACAAGTAGTATACAGCAGTCTTTTGTATTTCAGTATTTACAGTCTAAATTTCTAGAAAAAGTAACATCCTGTAGCCCTATTATAACTTCAGAACAGACCATGCAAAAAGGATGATGCAGATATTTTAAATTTTTTGTTGAATTTTATGCGTGATTTCAATGGGAAGTTCTTACATTTGGGCTTACATTTGGGCACTCGCATTTCATTTGCGAAACTCCACATGCATCGACTTTTGTATTTGCATTTTGCATTTTGAAATTTTTTGCATTCAAATAATGACTGGAAAATCTTTAAATAAAAACTGCACGCAATATACACATATTTTACGGCATATGCACACTTTCATCCCTTTCGGGAATAATATGTTCCATTCTATTCACTGAACAATTTCAAAAGAAAAAATCGATTTTTTAAAGGATATATTACTTGCCATATATATATATATATATATATATATATATATATATATATATATATATATATATATATATATATATATAATACTGCAAAGAAAATTCCAATCAGTTCAAAAGATTTCCCCTCAAGTAAAAACAAAAGCTGGCTTAAATGGGATAGTTGCATCGTCAAATGCAAAGCAATATTTGAGAGTTATCTCATAAACGTTCCACAAGAAGGATGCACTAAATCATATTGATATCAGTATCTTAGAACAGCGCAGTCCATTGATGTGATGAAAAAACTCTCCGTCATCGTTTTATGAAAAACAAAACGAGCATATCGAATCTAAAATAATCGCTCGTCTAGCGGATGTAATTAGCCCATTCAGCAGGCATCTTTCATTAGCAGTAAAAAATCGAAAATTAATTGCCTAAATGTTGAGACGCCTCATGGAGATTTGTTATTTTCTCTCTCTATTCTGATTTCCTACGAATAAGTCACTAACTGAACAACAAAAGCCACTTGTCTTAAGGAATACTCACATGAGTAATCAAAAGGTCTCTTTCTAGCCGCATTGTAAAGACATCTTTATCAACCTATAAAATGACCGGAAAATAAAATTTAATCGAACGATCCTTTATTCTCTTTAAATCCCCGAAGACATACCCAGTAAGTTCAAAAGTCTCTTCCCTATAGAGCTATCGGTTTATAGCATTCGAAAGATAGATGACTTAAAGACAAAAGATCTAAGTCAGGATCTCATGCTATGCAGGAATATTAGTTTTAATTGCTTTACATCTAATTAATTGCATACTTCCAATTCAACTTTAAGACATAAGAAGTACAAGCAATTCTATTTGCATCTTTCTACGGAAATGAAAAAGTTTAAAGTATAGATTGAAGCAAACAATATCAATAAGATTAATTTCAAATCACTTATTGCAGAAATTATTAAATTTGATATACAGCCTAAGGGTGTTTGTGTATTTGCGTGAGGAAAACAACTTCAACAGAACCCAACAACGAATGTGACATAACTAATATATACAGAAGTTTTAAACCGAACATTACAAACTGCTCTTTAGGTGCTCTTCTAATAAATAGTGAGAAAGTAAAGCTTATAGATTTCATTTTATCGAATAACGTACATTACTGTCAGCTTATGAGCACAGATAAATAGATGTATAAAATAAAATTAACAAATACTGCTAAAATTATTCCACTGCATTCTTTCTGCATTCTTATTTTGAACGTATAATAGAAAACAATAAGCAAGAAATATGACTGTGATAAATCCATTCCACCGTTCGAATTTCTGGGCGACCTTTGTGTGGACTATAAAGAAAAAGGTTTACAGTAAGTAAGGTTGAAAAATGCATGCTCTCATGGTTTCAGTTTTATAAGAGAGCATATTTGAAGTTGTATTAGCCTTCTCGAAGGGTTGCAATTTATCTGTAAATAATTCATGACTAATAAATCGACGCCATTATGAGTCATATCAACTCAGCGAGCTATCAAGAAGATTGCCGTGTTCAATATCGAAATCTACAAATGCACGAAAACGTGCACGTGAGGTGATACATCTTGAACATATTGGCAGACAACTGACGGATGAAACGTTTAAAGCAATTGCTTATTCGACGATCTCATTGATCTTAGTATTTCATTAAACTCGACACAAAAGTTCAACACCTCTCAGGTGAATATATGATAAAAAGATATCAGAAAACTTATCACTACTGCTATCTTCAATTGCACACGAGGGAAGATATTATTGATTTAATTCATTCGCAGAAATATGGAAGAAATTATTGACTTAATTTGTTCGCAAAAACATTTTCTTTTTCGTAGAATCTCATTACTTCGTACATTTTTGCTCATAAATTGCTAGCTATATCACGAAGTAATCAGTTTTAAAACAATGCAGAATATATGAAGAAGAGCATCGCTAAGACAGCAAATCGAAAGGATGGATCGGCCCTTTTGTAAGAGTAGGCTCAGTTAGTGCACATGAACAAACAGTGTCAGGTTTCCATGATATCGCAATACTAATAAGAAGAAAGAACAAGAATGATTAGATGCAAGCCTGCCAGAGATAATCATGATAGTGAAATGATTTCAGAAAAATTTACCTTTTGTTACGGGCAAAATTCGGGCAAATGCAACCAAAATTTTTGTTGTAACTACAAAGTATAGTATTCTAATAGACGTTATCATGCTATGACTAGTTTTTCTTACAGTTTCCTCACATCTATAATTTATACCAATATCTCAACACTAGCAGTGAAAAAATCTATAGCTTTTTTATAGAAAAAAATTCATCAAATTCATCGAAATCTTTATTGACTACCTAAATCGTCGACTGTTAGAAAGCATTCGCATAGCGAGAATTTCCTCGGACAAGTGAATTCGATAAGTGGCTAAAAGAAATAGAAAAATTGAGCAAAAGAAATAAGAAAATCACAAAGAAGATTTGCATGAAAAAAAGAGCGAAAATTCTCTCATTTACTTGAAAGGAAATATGATGCATCATGGGCATTTAAAAGCTGTGATACTTATTCAAAACAACAGTTTCGAAAAGATATTTGATGGGCAACAAACTTCAACGATTTGCCTATTCATTGTAACATATCACCGTAGGAACAATGATTATTCAAATATGCTTTCAAAAGGTAAAACATTCCGATACACATATTATAAATCCGATAAAAAAAATTTTCGAATGATAAAAATTCATTTGAGTAGGAGAAATTTATCAGTTAAAATGCTTTGCGAGCGATTTTTTAATTAAAAAAAGAAATACATAAGAAGTGGCCTACGTTACCTCATTTATTCAAAGAGACGATTTCATTTCCGGACGCTCATAAGAGAATATGAAAAGTCAAAGCTTTTTGCGCCAATTGTGCACTAACAATGAGTCAGAAGAATGCTTTTTGAAAAAAAAAAACGGAATTCCATAATATATTTGAATTTGGAAATTCAATAGGGCACGCCGATGGTGCACCACTTTTGAATTGTACGGGAAGTTACACTCACGCCAGATGACTGTAACACGTTAAGCGCGTTGTGTGTTCGAATAGCGGGGTGTGTATGGCGAAGGTAAACAGCGCTATTGCTGAACAACACTAACTGTCTGCATATAACTACGCTCCGTTTTTCTACACCACTATTTTCATCATTCTATATTCTGATCATCTCTCCGGAAGCTGTTCCGGATTCATCTATATCATTAGTAGCTGAATTTGGCGGGAAAGGAGCGAGTCAGCCTGAACCGGAATTTGTGGGTACTGCTACAATTCCGTAAACGAAATTCTGATGTAAACCTAGATCGCAGAACTAAATCAAAAAATCCGAGTTGGAAATGCTGAACGTCGGAAAAGCAATTGTTTGGAAGCACAGTCGATGCGAATATTCAAAAACGTTCAACCGAGATGTCTGTCCGCATTCTACTTACATTTATGGAGACTTAAACGACAAAAAAATCCCTAAAAACTCTTCCAAGCAAATATTTGTGTGCACTTTTTCCCAAAGTACAATCCTCTTAATGCAATTTTTGTACTTTACGTAGAAACAATCATCACTGCTTATCAATCAATATTGAAAATCACAAGTATCGACCATTTATAACGACGACGATGAACGTCAAAGATTACGATCAAAAATTGCAGTCGAATTCTTACAACGGAAATGCAAAATAAATAAGTCAGTTGAAATAAAGTGAGAATTAATTACATACGCTGGAATTTATTTGATGAATCATAGCTGCACTATGTGCTGCAACAAACGTCCCACCTGAAAGAAACTCGTTCGACCGGAAATCCAGCATAACAATGAGCTTCATTTCAAGCTCATTTTTCATGAGGTGACGTCATTTACTAGCTATGCGAAATTCAATTTTGATGGGAAGATTTTGCATCTTCAGTGAATTACTTCATTGAACTTTGGATAAAATAGTCTCGAGAAATCTTTCTTCCTTCTCCCCCTCCTCTTTGCACTCAAAAAATATGAAAATATAACCTTTAGTTATACTTTTAAAATAAACGTTAGATAGCCTTATTGCACACTGGCAAAATTTTAAGAACAAGGATAGTCCTCCCACTCCCCCCTTCCCCCTCTCAACACCAGTAAAACGATCCTCCTCGGAAAAACCTCTAAAAGCTTAAGAAATTTATGAACGAGAGATTTTATTCAAAGTAATACAACAATTTTGTCTTTTATTTTGAAAACTGAAAAAGCAATTTTGAAAAACCTCTATCAATATGGAATCATTTAATGGAATTTATTTTGCTTTCTATTTTGGACAATGAAATTTTCCAATCAACTTCTATTAGGCGTAATGATGGGCTTAATCGACTGCTTTTGCTTGAGGTTTTTGCTGCAGTTTGTTGCATTTGCAAAGCTCATTAATGCACAAATTCGTGCCTGTGCTCATGCATGTGTCTGTGGTTTGTCGGAGAGTTTCCAAACGGGAGGCACTAATGCTAGAGTTATAGAATGTGGTACGTATAATCTATATTACACCGTCCATATAAACAGTTCAAATTGATTTATCAATTTCGAACGGAAGATAGATTCGTGAAACGAATCGAAAAATTTGTGTGTATTCTGGAACTTGACTCCAGCCCAGCCACGGTTCACATTGATTGGGCTGCATTTTGATAAATTTGAGTAAGCGAACGGTTTCTCCCCAAAACATGAACGCATTACTATGCATTTAAATATTTGTCAGCAATTTAGACAAATGAGTGAACTGATGACTCGTAACGTAAAAAGCTTGTTGAACCAACTTGTTCCAAAAATGAACTAAATCTTCGCTTGCATATCAGCGATATTTCACTAATTTCTCCTCTTTTTTAGATAATGAATTATAGGTTGGAAAAGTCGGTAAACAAAACTTTGAATGAATTAAGAGAAAAAATTTCCATAAATTTTCGGTTTTTAGACAAAATTTCATATACTTTTGTCGCAAATAATGCATTATATATTCATTATACTCAGCAAAAGAGAATAAAATAAGAAATAAAAACATAAACGATTTCCGTAGACAATTTGATAACGGTTGGAGTTGAATAATATTCCTAATAATTCAGATTATGTAGCATTGCCCCGAGTGATGAGAAAAGAGCCATTAAAATTATATAAAGTGCAATATATTGCTAATGCATCACGTTCGCTTTAGAGAATTTAAAATCTAGATGAAGGTTAAAAAATAGAGTCCATAAGCACTATTGTCTTATGCTTTCGTTTTCAAAACACCAACAAAAAGCCCGAAATTCACTGAAAGATTAATGAATCACTTTGCCCAGATACAGAAATATAAAGAAAATTTCTCACTTATCTCAAAAGAAACATTTCTTTATGAGATATGACTACGAAGCAGATTCTAAGTGAAGTAATTACCTCGAATTCTTAATTGAAAGCTCCACACATCTGAAAAAATTTTGAACTGCTTCCTTTTAAACACCCGATGGCGTCAAAGTTTTCTAGTTTCAAGAGAAGATTTTCTGAATAGAATACATCAAACGCCTTCGCATAATCAACATATACAATTTCCGAATGAACATTCTTATTAAATGCAAACAACGAATAGCATAAGAAGTTGCAAACAACGAATAGCATAAGAAGTTGACTGCAGTGTGCTGGACGGACTGATTACGAGAACGAATTGTAGAAGATGTAGGTTTTTTTTTTGCGTGAAATCATCTAACGCCAAATACCTGACGATTATTTCAAAAAAAAAAAGAAAAAAAAATTACAAAGCCAAGGATGTTAAATAGCGTTTTTTCTCACAAAAATGGCAGATGGTTTTTTTTTTTCAGCGCAAAACTGAGATGAATGCATGCTCTCAAAATGATAGAAGAGATTAAAAAGAACGATAACGTTTGAAAAAAATTAAGCAAAACAACCAACAAATTTGCACTTAAGAAACAACGATGTAGGAATATGTGACATTAATAAAATCTAGCTACCTAGCTATCCACTTTATAAATAGCCATTAAGAACTCAGTCAGCAATTACGTCAATAAAATAGAAGTGCTTATTCGAGTGCATAAGAAAAAAATCTGGCCATATATAATTTTATTTTTCATGTTAAGATTTGAGAAATACCCGGCAAATATGTTGATTTCCGGAACCGGAAATCAGCGCCGACTTTTTTCTAAAGGGCCTAAATTATAGCGTGTTTTCAAATTCCTATTGACGCACTAATAAAACATTGTTTCCTGTAAATTTTGTGCGTGATGAATTCTGTAGTACTCAGAATATCTTCTTTCAATATCACAAAAATCACCTCACTGATGTTAGCAAAGTTATATGAAACAATTTTCTTGCGGCAAAGCACCAAAGCTATGGCCCTAATGACTTTGCCTTATTGGTGTTGCTCATTGGTGCACATACTTCAACAACAATTTCGCTCAAAAGCGCAAAAAGTGTCCATAGATTTCCTCAACACTGGATGGGCTTTTAAGGGATTCATTCCTATCACGCCGATGCAAAATGGTTCGAGCTTCTTCCCGACAAACACATCGCAATGTCTCTTCCATCGCAACGCAACGGTTTTACAAAAAAAGATTTCAATTTTGAAAGATATGCTTACATAATCACTGCTAAAGAAACTCTACGTCTAGTGAAATATTACGAAAGAGGGAAACTTTGCTTTTCAAACCTATGTCAAGCGTTTTATCCATATAAGCACGATCTTCGACGAGTCCAGATGAGTTGATGGAATTAGGCTTTTTATGAATAAAAAAGTAAAGTTCTGGCGATTGACTAACAAATATCTGCAATCCGCTATTCAGAGTTTAGAAACAACATCGAGAAAATCTTTAGAGTCAACTATACAAATATGAAGTGCTCGGCAAACAGAAGATATCAAAGAAAGGTTTCGATAGCAACGACGTCAACGCAGAGACGCTCGCAACTGAAGCATTCGGTCACAGCATCAACCTTAAATGACATTTACGTATCCATTCGCGAGTGGGTACGTCCTTTCCCTCCGTGTCCACCTTTCGTTTTGACTTCATGGTCACAGAGCAATACTTGATAGATGGTATCTACTCGACGGGTGCGATCGGACGTTGAAGATAACAGCCACATTTCAGGAACAAAAACGACATCTATCTTCGTTCCGGACAGTCAAGCTTTCAGTTCAGAAAACCTACACCTTCACCATCAATCGGTATTTGCCACAGGTCAATCCTGGTCAAAGAATAAGCAAGCGAAAGAACTGGTAACAACAATAGCAATCTTGCAAGCATAAATCATGAATCAGATGGGAAATTCATGTAATAGGCAATCAACAGTCGAAAACCTTTAGACGCCAGGTAGAATTTCGCGCAAACTTAATATCAGGTATATAAGCAAAGGAAACCTCACGGCAAATTAAATAACAAAACGTGTATAGATATAATACTTTTTAAACACGTTTCGAGTGTTGCTTTGTAGGTGCCCTGAAGCATTTAATTAGGCCTTCAATGGTAGGTCATAGGAACAAAAAAATGGATTTTTAGCTCCATTAAGCGAACAAATGAAGAAAAACACTGATCACCCAATGAAATAGTCCGATAAATTAGAAAACTTATCGGTCAGAAAGGCTTTCCACAACCGGGGGGTCAATCGGTCGCTCGGCGGTTAGCTACTGGCTATACGGCCGCCCAACACTTCTATGGCTGTCTCTCATTCGAATCGATATTGTCTTCCGGGGCTGCGCACTCCCTCACACATGTGGCAGTGTTCATCCACTATCTGCGGGCAGCATCCAGTGTGCTATCATTTATGGCAGCTGCATGATGAGACGTGAGTATAATGTGTTTTGATCGACGAACTTGATCTCTTCTGTGGAGGTACAGTGAGGAAAGATTCAGTCTAGGTCGAGGATTAATTTTAACCTGAATTCCTTCGAAGGATAGCTATGGCACGGTGATCACGCGGTATTTCAGGTTGCTTTTTAAACAATCACTGGAATATTTTTTGGTAAAGTTGTTTTAATTCACGTAGGAGTAAAGGCGGAGATTAAAATTTAAGAGAAGGCAGACGGCATCGTCTGTGTCAACAAGATCAAATTTGTGAAGCGAAAATCACCTTCGAATCCATTTCGAAACAAAAGGGTTTCTAAGTCATTCGTCGTTCAAACGCATAGCTTTTCCCTAAGGACTCACGGTCTCTTAAACTGATGAAGGCTACAACACTTCGTTCCTGCAGCAATGAAGAACTAATAACCACACTGTTCAAAGCATTTCATGACAGCCGATAGTTACGTTGTAAATGGCTGACAACCGTATATGGGTATTCTCGAAATCTAGAAGATTGCTTTTTAGAGGACTTCCTGACAAAGAAAAACTCTTACAGCAAAGGTGTCAGAATAGTTTTGCGTAGTCGATAAAATTCAACTACCGTCTCTAAGACCTTTAGTCGTTTTATAACGACTTATTTGTACTTGATCCATACATGCTGCTCTCGTGGAAATCCTATCGAGGGCATGCGAATTGCTGCGAAAGCCGAAATATGGATATACCCATTCCTTTGCACATCACTTTATCAGTTCTCATTCAGTCTCTACTCTGTGTATTTCGGAAGACTTTTACCACAACTCTTTCATTAGCGCACTTCCCTTTAATTTCAGGTGAATTTTTTAAACAAGCCTTCTTACACTTCGCATAACAAAAACACCGCAAGAACTATAAAGCATGAAGGAATCCGGAACAAATGGACAATTCATACGAGCTTGAATTGCGATCATAAACGTTGAGTGGTATCTCTAATATTCGATCGATCTGGCCGGTTCCACCTCTACATTTTCTATCGTCCACTTCTGATGACCATTCCATGGGTGATCGAGCTATCCATTGATGGAATCTTTGAGTTTCATCCATCTTTGAGGGACTAATCCGAAATTTTTAATTAGGTATCCATTCTATGGAATGCGCACCTGTAACATACCCTAGGAAAGAGAAATGGCAATAATTGTAAGTACATAAATCATCACGCAACGATAAACGGGGCTCAATAAAATACACTGAAAAAGACCTTTCAAGAAAAGTGCACGAACATGCATTTCTTTCAAAATGCATTAACGGATCATATTTCCGTTTGAAGAAAATCATTGCATTGTTTCCAAATGGTTTCACAATTGTGTAAACAAAAAAAAAGAAAAGAGAGAAAATGCGCTTTCCTTTTTTTGTTAAGCCGAGCAGTCTACTTTTGTTTTGCACCTCACTGAGTGTACAGCTGAAATGATCTGCAAATTCAACGATGAGTGCTATTAGCCCGTGTGCTCACTGGGTAATTAAGCGAAAATAATCATTCAAAGTTATTTTATAGTATAGGCAAGCACGCCAAATTTCATAAACATAGCTGTATTGGTTCTTGAGATCACACTCCTAGCTAGGCAGGTATATTCCTTTGCTGTATTAGAGAATTCGAAAGGTTGTTCGGCACCTTTGAGTTGCTTCGGGCAAGGCATTCATGCTTCATAACCTGGGTGCGTATTTGATGTAGGCGATTCATCTTGCAATGGTTACCTGCAATGCGCGCTGAGCACCTACAAGATTTTAGCACATATATGAGCGGTTACGTGATTGTGGACATTGGCGTGGACATGTTGCACTCCTTGGGCTAAATGTCCGTGCCGATTAAGGAAGCAGAATGAATGGGTCTGCGTTCCTCGTCTAATTATGTGCCACGATGTTTATACGTATGCTATTGTAGAAGCTGTGTATTCGCGATTAGCAGATGTAGAGGTTATTCGTGTTCAGGTGCTGCATTAATCATCGCTATAAGGAAGCATGAAGGTAGTATGATTGATCGTATATGTTTAGCGCCAAATAGTGCAAGCTACATCAGATAAGAGCAGGTGCGGAGGTGTTTGCTGCTGTAGTTGATTGCTCTATAGCTCCAGGTGGAATGAGTGATGACTGTTTAAGAGGTCAATATGAGCATAGCGTATGTTTTTGGGAAGCTGCGAGTTAGAATTAATTGCCGCGATATGAGCGAGCCTCTCGATGCATTCGCATATTGCTGTGCGTATGTTGTCGTACTTGAAGGAAGGGGCGTTCTCCTTGTGATGTTCTGATGCTGAGGATGCCGGTTAATTGAAATTTAGATGACAGTGTCGAAGTTCTTCCTCCTTGATTTCTGGTGCTAAGAACGACGATATACGTCGTCAATTTCTTGTCCTGCTCTCAACAAATTCCCCGAAGATCAGCGAATTGCGGCACAGCTGTTCAAACTATGATTTGTGCCGCTTCACGCATTGTTTCGGTGCCGCATGTTTGTTTATCCTGTGCAACCAGGATGACACCGTGAATCTTCAGAAATGGCTGCATATGCGACATACGTTTGTGCAATGGATGCGCTTTTATTTACCTTAAGACATAAGTGTGGAATGCACGTAAGTAAGGTGCATGCGCTTAATCGTCCGTGGGTAGAGGAGAGCGATGGAAAATTTCTTTAGTTTTGAAAAGAATCCGAAAGGCATGCTAGCGAATCCGCGGGATCGTACTTCTACTACCTGCGATAACTCGTCATAAGGCTATCACCCCAGTGGTCTAATGTTTGAATGTTTATTTCGATTTGTTCCGCTCTTCCTCTCTCCGGAGTAAAAACCTTGCGTTCAGTCCTACGCGAGCGCATAATTTCAGCTGGGAGTCACAGCGTTTCAGAAGGCCCTTTTATGCTTCTCATAAACTGGCGCAGTGTCACTGAGTTGTGTAAGCGTATGGACATATGACGAACTCGTGTTTACAACGCATAAGCATCGGCGTTTTATCTGCATTCGCACAAATGAGCGAATTCGAAGTTTGTGCGCTTTGCGCCGTTTAAGAAAGGCGAGGCCAAAGTACGATGCAAATTCTATGTGCATCGCGAAAAAGCGATAAAAAGAGAATATGCACTTCCGGTGTTCTCTATTAATGAATAAGATTATCCTTTAAAAAAAAATAAATAAATAAATAAGCGACATGTGCTTGTGACCATCTGTCAACGCAAATCGCAACGCAGCAATAACGACGAATATTGAAAGAATAAAGGTATTTAAGAAGAGGATGAACTAAACGAAAGTTTATCAGCGGAAAGCAACAATTTAGTGATGGCACAATACTAAACGATATCCGAGCATTGAGGATGTATGGCGGATGCAACATCGGAGGCGGGACATCCACTAGATTTAATGCGTAAGCAGATAAGGTGAGATTGCATTATTTTTTCAAGTACAGCACTCTATATGCACAGAATGCGCTTTGCGAGAAAATTGCCTTGAGCGTAATATAAACTGCAAGAATAGAAATATGCTATCAACAGGAATGCTTGAAAGAGCTTCTTTAAAATTTAACAGCATAATTGAAGGTTGGGCTTAATCCTTCTGATATGGAAAGGTTCCAGCAGAAAAAAAGTTCCGAAATCTATGAATGTTGTTCGTCCGATCAGTTTAGCTAAGTTAAGTCACCAACAATCATAGACAATTCTTGAACTACTCATCTATTCGTAATGATGTTAAAGAAACAGTGCCGCAAGGCGGTTCTGGTTAGAACTGCTACACCGCCACCACTGGAATATTATTTCGATTTGTGCGAAAAATCTTATACACATTATCTACCAAAAGAAAAAAAATCATGAAAAAATTCTCGATTGAGCCATGTTTTTCTTTGAGCAATAATATCAGAACGTTCAAAATTTTAAGGGGCATGAGGCTATGAGAGTTTATATACGGCTCATCGACAGTGGAACATAGAAGTAATATGGCACCACATTATCTGAAGATTTATGTTCGGCGAGTAGCATGACGGTGTGCTTTCCCTCTTGGGTGGGAGGTTCTCAACTCCTACGTCCGGGGGTGTTCCATCGGTATTTGAGAGTCCTCGCTTTTCCCCTCCTATTTCGCAATCTGATCACCCATATTATCAAGTCTGTTCCCAAACTGCACGACCCCTCGCTACTACCCTCGCCGCTGCAGCTGCCTTTCTTTCTTCGAAGTCGGGCTAAACGTTGATAGACATTTATCGCATGTCCTATCTGTCGAGTGTTCCCATTTTAAACATTTCCAGGTCTTGGTGCTTGAGTAATTCAATTATGTTTCGACTCAATGTTCACAAATTTTATCAATATTCCCACATTTTACCATCTTTTTGGAATGCATTTGAATGAATTGTACTTAGATATTGCGAACAGTAGCTTCCTTTTGCTCGTTATTGTCATTGCTTGAGGCACTGCTCTCGACAATTTGAGGTATTCGTGGCGTCCACCCATGTGAAGTTGAACATATGTCGCTTTCCATTACTGATATATGATCGTCTAGTGAGAAGTCATCCTGTAATTTGATAACTTTTCATCATCTGGCGTGTCCAGAGAGTCAACGTTCACTTCAGGTTCGGTTTCAGGTGAGAGGTCATCCTGTTTTTGATAATTTTTAAGCATTTGGCATTTTCAGAAATCCAGCGTCGATTTCAGATCTGTTTTATTTGATTCCACGATCCCTGCATTATTTGAGATGAAGAGTTCTATCGCATCGAGAAAATGTGTAATAGTTTTTGTCATTACCCGGCACTATAATCTCATCGGTCTTTATTATCTTTATTTAGCGCATCTCAGAATTTATGAGTTGATTTTAATATTGCTAACTATAGCGCATTATTTTATTTCATTTTATTCCTCACATCTGCGTCCTAAACAGTTTTGGTGAGGTGTTGTGTACCGTGACATTTATAACAGAGTGGAATATTGAAGGGTGTATGAAATCTTCACACAATTTAATATGATTCATTGTCAGTGGTACTTATTTCGTTTGCTCTTGAAGGGGTATAAACTATATTTCGCGTTCTTTGAACTTCACTTATTCATTTTCAACTAGAAGTTCAATATTCATAAGCTTATCAAAATGATAACATTCGAACTTATCAAACCGCGCTCCAACGCAACAATTGCACCATCAACTGAAAGACGGCTAATCCACTGAGGTGCAATCACTCTGCAAAAGATTATCCTCATGGCCATAAGTTAAAATCTGAAAAACTGTATTCTACTGTTTAAAATAGCTTACAGCGCACTGATATAAACCTTACAAAGCTTCCTTTAAAAGAGTTGCACACTCCACTATCAAGTAGACGGCATGTCGGAAACCTTGATTTCTAGGAAGCTAGAACTCGAAGAATGTCGAAAAATGTTAGAAAGTTTTTAGTTTCCTACCAAAATCTGCGCAAAATATCAAACGCTCTGAATTATGGCCAGACGAAGTGTCCAACAAATGTTCGGCTTAGTTATGGTTTTAGAAATCCTGAAACAAAGCCTGAATCCTGAAACATGCAGTAGTTTTGAAAATAGTCTTTGATTAAATGCTGGAAAATTGTGGCCGGAAATTATTCTTAGTGCGTTGCGCTTTCCTTTTAAACGACGTAGTTTAGTATCATTTTTCTAGGTGCCATAGGTATTTAAGCAGTCGATGATCCTTAAAATGAACAGGCCTCAGTAGACTTGTATTGCGTTGAACCCTGTAAACATAACTTTGCCGATATTTCCTGAATACTTCCTACGAAAGGAGTTGAAGATGTCCAATATTTTCTAGCCCTAGGCTATGGCGGGAAATACAAAACAGTCTGACAATTTTTGACTCTCCCCGAAAGTGAACCATCTAAAGAATCAATGGTCTACTACTTCAGCGACGTCGCTCCGCGTAGTGACATCAAGTACATCGAGGCTCAGAACGCAACACCAACAATAATGTGAAAGTCGAAACGTAGTTTGAAGGAAAGAGTCTGTATGCAGATGTCTCCTGAAGAACACTTCATCTGGCCAATATCCGAACACTCTGATTCTTTCAAGTTCATGTTGCCTAAAGATTCCGAAGTTTACAGCATCTCTGCAAGTGTTTTGGAACGGGCTCCCGCGAATACACTGGAAACACTCATATGTTTCAGCAATTGACACGTAACGTACCCGATCATAGCGTACAATAGGAATTTTAGGCTCGTCGTCGAGTCCTAGTTCCTTTTTGAGACGTTCGGCTCGTACCTTCTCTTCGTATTTTTCATGCTCCCATGCGACCTATATTTCTTTCTTTCCCATCACAATTTTCAAAGATTTTATAACTATCCACACATTGTTCTGTGTTTTTTTGTTTTCGTATAGTAACATATAATTAAACTGAATCAAATCGTCAAACCAATGACACTGTATTTAAGAAGAATCTAAAATAGGGGTATTTTATGAGCAAAGCAGTACAGAAAATAAATGAGAGGTTTTTTTTCGTTTTCTTTGTAGAGATGAATGAAGAACTATAGCGAGTAGTTCAACAAAAAAAATAATAATAATAATCAGTTCTGACTGGGAACTTACTTTGACAGTTTTATGAACGACGGTGAAGCTGGTTTCGCTGATGTCATCACCTGCAGCTGCAATATCTCCTTCTTCTTTTGGCATATTCTGTGACCGCCAAGATGCCGGATTTTGACACACGTGAAGAGTGTGCTTGTTTAAGCTCTCTCTTGAACTATAATTGTATCATGAAAACTACAACAGCAGTTAGGTAAATGAGTGAAAAGGAAAAATCAAGAAGTGAATAGGGTCAGCTACTGCCATTATCTCTAATAAATAAATGTGTACATTATATATATATATATATATATATATATATATATATATATATATATATATATATATAAATTTGTTACATTTTCAAAGATCATCAATGATAACCTGAGGCTGTTTTCCATAAAGGCATCTTTAGAACAGTGAGTGACGATCTCGACACGGGGGCTTTCTTTCACCATCGCACTTTGCACCTCCTTATCTGCCTTCATTTCGCTCAAAAATCGAGTGTTCTTCAACTGAAATTCTTATCTGTCAAGTTAGTTGTTTTACCTGCTTTAAAGAGCTACTGGAATTTTCCTCATGCGGAGTGTTTCTCTTTGGAGTTGCTTTATGATCCACAAAATTTGTTGGTGCTTTTAAAACAACACGAACTAAATCCATTAGTTTACATTATTATTTCGAAAAGATGGTTGTGCCATGCATACTTTGATCAATCACCATTATTATCTCAGCACGCCTTAGTTCTACCTCTCTATTCTGCAACTAAGCTTTAAGAAATATTATTTTTTCACCTTTTCGCATCATAAACCACAGAACTGTTTCCACGGGTATTGTTGTCATGTTCCATAGAAACATTTCTTTAGTTCTGACATCTTAGATCAGTGCTGAACCTTATAGTTGAGGCAGCTGATTCGTCGGAACTGTTAATTAAAGGCAGCTCAAATATGTACCTATCAATGGTTTCAACTCACTAATATTCCTTTCATTAACACTACATTTTTCTTTATATTAACTTCCACTCTTTCACTATAACACACATAGCGCACCACTTCCTTCCAATGAAACTTGATGCAATAACTTCCTAATGCGTAATCCAACAATCATATGATATTATTGTAGAACAAACCTCTTCGAGACGTTTCGCAAGGCTGGACACGGTTGCAAATTGTGTAATGGAATAGTGTTTATCGATGGGATGCACGCTAGTCGACAAGTTAGTGCCAAACTTGGGCGTAACGACAGCTTTTCCTTCCTCTAAATAGTGGTGCATCTACGTTTGACGGTGAATATCATTCCGATGAAATATATTTCGTGTCTATTCGGCTAGACATCCTTGTTGAATGTGAAAGTTCAGATCGAAATTGCGTGCATCGATTATGCTAAAGACTTTGATGTGGTCCATCATAAGAAACTGCTGTTGAAATTCGAAAAATATGGCATTGTTGAATCTTTTTGAAGTGGATCGAAACGTTCTTGTGTGGACGAAGTGATCAGGTAAAAATTGGAGACAGCTATCCTGTTCTGTATCCAATTCCTTGTAATATGCCTCAAGGAAGTAAGTGTCTTGGGATCCTATTTTATTTTTTTCCCCGCCGATATCGCCAATGCACACACTCCTTCAGCTTTTAAGCTGCGGCTGAGCCACCTCGATGTAGACACTATTGCGGCTCTTATGTATTAAATCTCTGTTCACCCAAATTGTGCTCTGGGAACGTTTTGCTCCTTCTTGCTGTTCATACTCACCTATTTTTGTTCGCTTCCCACTTCGGGACGTTAAAATGAATAAATAAGTAAATAAATAAATAATTAAACAAATAAACTTGAATCAGAAACATACCATCGCTAGTTGTTGAGTTATTGGTGTCGGCGGTGGAAACAGTTGTGCTTTCAGTCTTGTCGCTATCATTGCAAGTGATGATTCGCTGCTCGATGAATCTGAAGTCGTTTTCGGTTGGCAAAGCCCTCGCATAAGCTGAAACTTTTATTGGCGGGACCTGAAAGCGAGCTTTCATATATGAAGACGACCATGAATATTTGTATTTTTTATAGGTTTCATGACAGCCATATCAATATTTGCATCCGTATATGCGGAATAAGATCATTTCATGCATTTCCTATGATGAAATTCTTTAAAAATCTAAACTTTGAAAGATTATTTTCTCATCTTAGTGAACTTAACGTAAATTCATGCATTTCTTCTCAAAGACACGTATGTGATCTCTGTTATTTTCAAAATTTAACCACTCCCTTATGACTAGTGATTATTTTTTTCACAGAAACTTGCACACCGATGAGTTATATTTTCCGAACGTTACAGCGAATTGATGGGACTTGAGAACAAAATAATGAATAAAAAGTGAAGAGTAGCTTGATGGCAGAGCATTTGGCAGAGAAAAACCGTTCGAATTCTGAGCCATATCTGCGCAGTTCTCTTGCCGGTCATCAGGCATTGGTTATCACTCTATTTTTAAATAGGCTCAACAAGTTTAGCATATTTCGAGGCCAGCAGTTCGGGGTTAATCGCAAGAGCCGACAAGAACTGCCCAGATCATTTATAATTAAAGTTGAACACCTCAACTGAAATGATGCTTAAGATCGCCTCACCATTGTTGATCCTTTGGTGATTTTTCTCGATCGATAATGTCGTCGAGTTGAAATTTGCACTACTACATCACATTGCGTTTTGTTTCCTCGCAACGATGAAGCTGCAAAATAAAAGACTTACTGCAAGTAAATCTGAATTTGTTTTACTTTATGATGCCCTTTTCAAATCTTTGAAATTTCGAACTCCTAATAACGTTACTCACTTATCAATATGGCCGACTGATTGCGATTATTTCGTAAACCACCTCATAAAAAGAAACAAAGATTAACCTGTATAAAGCAAATAAAAAGCACCACCCAATAAGTTGACCGTTCTAATGATAAACTATCTGAGTATTCATAAAAAACCCTTTTCTTCCACTGATAAAACAGCTAATATTAATTTCTCATTTTTAAGAATGCATTTAATGTAAATCACTCATTCGCTGTTCAAGTAAACCAAAGTAAGTTTAAACGTTAAGTTTGACAACTTTGTGATAACTCATTGACGCAAGAGAAGAAGTAGGAAAAGAACGTGATGGCAAAAAGAAAAGCGAACTCAATCGGAACGGAAACCTAGATCATAGGATGTAGTCGGATAACCTCGATATAAAATTTGTTCGTTTGGTCTCGAGCTGGTGGCGCATCCCATTGACATTCCGAAAAAAAGAATCTGACAAATGCGGATTCAATCCTCTTGCCGTTCCTATATTCTCAACAGTTCAAGGGACTTAGCAACAAATATGTCACTTTTACGTGGGTTAACACTGTTGAAGTTGAATTTCCATTCGATGTCATAGAAGCATGAAATCTGAAAAATTTGAGAAGAAATCAACTGAAATGATGCAAGATGTCAAACAAAAACCTTCTATGACTCACTTCACATGCCTTTTTGGCCAAATGAGGACCTACTTGATTATTTCTCTTCTACACAGCCGAAACTACGAATGGAATTTTGCAGCAAAACGGTTCCATGCAAATTCAGTGGCGAAAGTTTTGCATTTTTGGACTAGGGAGAGCCTGTTTATGGCAGCAACTTGTTTTCTTTTTACTTTTCAAAAGTGTCCTGTTATTTTGTTTGCTGTTTCTTATAAAGTAACCATAGTTGAATCGTTTACTTTTAAATTTTATATCAGGTTCTATTCTTGCCTCTTTTGCTTCGAATCTGTGGAGACCCACACTTTGTTGCTTTAAAAATATAAAAAAGAAATTTGGAAGCCTCATGTTGAAGGATTCCAAATTCCTTTTTTTTGAAATATTGAGCAGAAAGTACGGAAACATGTTGACACAGAATGATAAAAAGAAACGCCCAAATGATTTCTAAAGCCAGAGTAAAAAAAAGCACTAAGTGCATTGAAAGAAGAGTTCACCAAGAGAGGGGAAGTAGCTAGTGTCTGAAAATTTTGCTTCGCAGCATATGACTAGATCCTTTCGCTGGAATAGATTTGTTATGGATGACCTTCTTTCATTTACTAGGTATTTGCATCGGTGCGTTAACGAAGATTCTTCAGGGATAAAACAACTATGCATCAATAAATGTGAACTGTAATTGATATTTCACAGGGTATTTAAAAAATAACGGTACGTACGAAGTAAATAGAAACAATATCAAATGCCAAAATCGGAGGCAACAAATTCGCTCGCAATTTAGCACAAGAAGCATTCATTGCAACAATGGAATATCTCTCAGTTCATTGTTGCATGCGAAACGGCTTTATGTATTAGTTTTCTGAAGGTTGTCACTCTATACTAGGATATTGCAGGAGGAATATCCTTCAAAGTATAATCGATGAGGATGAGCAAAATGAAGAAACGCATTACTTGATCATGACAAAATCCAAATAGATTTGAGTATGGGCACTGAGGAAAGTGCGAATTCATGGATGCCTCTCGTAGATTGGTGAATAACACCAGCGTTATTGTAGGGGATCAATTCATCACAAAGATCTCTCATAATTTCTTCTAACAATGTATCGCAAATGCTAACTCAAAAGCCTATTATTTACAATCTAGTACCATTATAGAACAATTAGATGGATAGTTATAACAAATTCAATTTTTGAAGGCAAATAATGACTAAATACCTACTATCATATCAAATATTTTCTGCAAGTAAATAATATAATACTAGAAAATTATCACAAATAATAATATTGAAAATTAACGAATAACAGCTGTATGCAGTAATTCATCGAAGTGAAGATACGGAGAGGTGCTTATCTAGAGGGTTCCGAGGAATCCTACATCAGAGACAGCGTTGATCGATTGGGCGCCGCCGCAAGTGTGTAACTTCGAGCCTTCGGCAAGACAACGATTATGTAACGCTCCAGAAAATCATTAACATCCCTTTATAAGCCGCTATTAGTGTATTAACATATCAATGTGATATGGTATGCAGTTGATATCGCATAACATAACCTCCATTATGGGTGAGGCGGGAAGGGTGAAGGAGGGGGCAGAATGCTTGAGGAGGCGAAATTGTTACAGTTTAAATAAGGAGTTCCAGCAAAACGCAATGAAATTAATAAAATTTAGTCTAAGAGATCTAATGAAATGGGCATATGACAAGTGGAGGGGACGCTGTTAACTCTATAAGCTTTTGTTTTCTGGTTACCGATTAGTTTCGTAAGCTGCCAACGAATAATAGAACATATGAAATGATATCCTCATTTTTCAACTATTCATTTACAAACATTTCCGCAAATTGGCTATGCAAGAATATTTTATGTCAACGTCGCATCTGTACGTATTTCCTTATACTTGACTGCATATACGCTTGCCTGCCAAACAGCATTTTCAGTTCGAGAGCCTTTGAAGCTAATATTATAAGATTTGATGAATATAATGGTATGCTAACGATTAAACTCCTCCTCATAACTCAGGTAGATCAGCTAAATTTGAAAAAAAAAAATTATAGATATTAAAACGTAAGTGAAAATTTACATATTTTATTGGTCATGTTGCATATCAAGGCATTATTATTGATTAGTTATGTTGATGTATAACAAAAGCGCATTAAACGCTGGTTTTCGCTAGTAAGTTTTTTTCATTTGCATATTTTTAAACAAATCTGTGTAAAATGAAAAATCGACTAGTGTGAAATACACGTAAATTTTTTTTTTTTTGGCAAGTCTTGATAACAAGTTCGGATGTATTGTAGACCACCCTGAAAGACTGTACTGGAAGTGATTTACAGTGGCTGTAGAAAACAAACTCCACGAACAGGTTCAGTGGCTTCTAGTTGAAACTAGTAGATGAGTAGACACGTGCACTCACATAAAATACGCACAGTTACGACGTTGCTGCAATCTGATTTGCGAATGTAAAGTTATAAAGGCACATAAAAAGTTGTGTTACGTCCATTTGAACATGTGTTTATGTTGTGACACCATCGACCTATTTTACCTGTCTTTTAGCAGGTAACATAACAATGAAAATGCGATAGAAAGCACAAAGTATAAAGTACAGCACAAAATGTGTCATACCATTATAGGCAATAATTAATAAAATGCAATCAGTGAAACGCCCTCATCGCACATAGTAGAAAGCTGATAGTATTTCCAGTCAAAGTAAGCAGGACTATCAGAGCGCAACGAAACATTTCAAATACTCAAAATGATCCTTTTAAATTATTAGCTATTATCAAGGTTCACTCCACTGGAATGATATCAAATTGCTAGAAGAATATCGAGGGCTGAAAGTAAACTAAACCTTCCATGAGAGAAATTCTTTAGATTTGGCCAACATATAACAATAACGTATAGAATACGATTGACGCTATCAGTACAATCGCTGCAGTCTCTATTCGACCATTAATTTCGCTTGGGCAATTGTGAATTGTAACTGATAAAAAAAAAAATTCTATCATTGCGCCGAATTGATCAGAGTCGTAAGTCTGGATTGCGTGCGACGATCAGAAGTGGAAAGTTGGATGGAGATCACGAAGAGGTCAAACCGCAGGATCCTTTAATAACTGCAGTTCGTATTTCAATCAATATATAACTTTACACCCAATCCATATATATATATATATATATATATATATATATATATATATATATATATATATATATATATATATATATATATATATATATATATATATATATATACTATAACTGTAGGAAATTTCTGAAAGTTGAGTTTAGCACAGCAATCTTTAGCTGCCAGTGTGCTAGTGGCGAAATGAACATTTCCTCAAAAATTTTATCTTAGACGGGAAAAAATTAGAAACAAAAGACCTAAACAATAAATAGATATATTTTATTCATGGAATATAAATCAGCTAGCTGAAATGTCATAGAAAATTATATTCCACGCGTATGATGGAATGTTTTTATTGCTGTTTTAAGAGCAGAGATCAACTCAGTAAGGAGACAGTGCGTGTTCACTACCGGTTTTTTTGAGGATTCATCACAAACACCCAATAAACAAACCCCACTTTTTATTAGTTCATTTTGCAGGTATAATGAGCACGCTCCACATATTTCTCTTCTTGCTCGTCAACATTGTCGCTAATTCCTCTTCGTCAAAGCTTCTCGATGAGGTCAGCGATATCTTGCACTTTGCAATCACGCTCCTTTATTACAGATTTACTAGTTTCATTATAAGCTTGGAGAAACTTGCACTTGGAGTTCTAATCCTCCGTTGGAGTAGAAAGAAAACACTAAATAGAACCGTAGGAAATCCTCCCCCTTCCCCATGTGGAATAGTGGTAGTTTCATAGCTCGCGTAGTAGAATCAGAATGCGATCACTCAAAAGTTGCAAAGGGAAATTCAGAACAATGATGATTCACTTTTACTAAGAAGCTTTCGCGTCGCTAAATGTGACAAGGTGGCCTCGTTGAGACCGAAAAATGAGGTCAGAAAAAGAAATCGGTTTATTGTACATCAAGCCCTTAAGAGGCAGGTGGTGATAGCGGAAGCAGCATGGGCTTAGATTAAAACATTCATAATTATACACAAGATGTTTGATGCATACAGGTGGTATGAATTATAGGGTGCGCAGATTCGAGTATTCTTTGGAACTATATGCTAAGTGCATATCTCTGAATGAGTTCACGACACGCAAATTGCACAATCTCAGAATATTTAAATTTGCATATGAAGCAATGTGTTTAGAATATTCTAAGCTATTGTAGAGTTAGAGAATTATGCTGTCACGTTGCTTTTTGAACCATGTTCCACGAAGGCATCATTTTTTGTTACTTTCACCTTCAATTATATGTAGACTCAGGAAAATTCTTCAGTCAAGTATGGGATATTTTGATTGTAATTAATGCATTTATATTTGATGGCGTTTAGATCAGTGAAAGTGGCGTTGAAATTCTGGAGAAAGCACGTGACGGAACACAAATAAGGCAATGTTCTTGTGCCGAACAGGACACATGCGTCAAAGAGATTGAAAGCGATATTCTCAAATGTTCAAAGAGTTGCTTCGGAAGTGTGGAAAAGGTAAGATTATAAAATTTACTATTTTATATCTATAATCGTTCAGGGTAGAGTATTACCCGTAGGAGAAAGAATCTCATCTCATAGAATTAGAAAATCTTCAAGTCGTCTGTTGATACAGGACATTCTTGTTGAAGAATAATTAACTGCCATAATTTCGATCATTAGACGAATACATCAATGTCCTTATGCTGAATATGAAACTCGTAGATAGGATCACCTAATGTACGACAAATGTTGCGTTCATCAGCAAAGGTTTGGCATTATTCGAAATATTATCGGAAACATCGTTAGCATATGCATGAAAAACAAAATAGGACACAAGATACTTCCTTAAGCGATATCGAATCAAATTGATTGGCTAACTCCAATTCTTGCTTTAAAATTTCGCTCACAGTGGAATGTGCTGATCCACCTTAGAATCGAAGATAGCTGCTGATTAACAGTGTTTCTGACAACGTTTTAAAGAATATCCAGCTGCTTGCTGAAAATTATAGATATTTTAGAAACTTTGCTCAAGTAATCCCATTATCAGTAGTGAAAAATTGCAAGCAGTTTGCGTGGGCGTCATGCTACTCGTATTTTACAGGATTCTTTTATAATCACTCAACTCAAACAACTATCAAATCATAAACCACCATTATCAACTTATAAGGAACCCTCAAGTTAGCGTAGGTTGCTTCAGCTTGTTGCCTTTTACTTATAAGAAGTTTATGTGATCAGTCGGTCCATCATTCGTGGATGCGTTTGTTCTCATATTTACTCTTCTCCCAGCCTTACTTTACTGAATGAATGTAATTCAAAGCATGCAAAAAAGTAACGATGAAAGCAAATTTAATAGTAGTAGATGTTTAGTGTGGTATCATGGCGAGTGGTATGGTGGTCTTGTTCGTATAAAATCTTAGCTAATAGAGATCACGATCCACAATCGATGCTAACGGCATAATGCTATGAAAAGTATCTTTAAAATAATATTTTTTTAGATGAAATTCAATATATATTTCAGTTAACAGCACAAACCGAACAATTGCGAGCATGCTTCGAAGCACGTATTTATCTTGCCGAGAATTTCCTCAAATGTTTCATCGAAAATATCGAAGGGTTTGCATAACGCTTTATAAATCTTTATAATTTCATAGTTTATAAATATAGTCTATATTGTTTCAATTATTTCAATCTCATATTTTATAAATGATGGTCCATCTATATTAAATGATGATCCGCTACGATAGTTACCGATGATTCTTTTGTACGAAATAAAGCTTGAAATATTGGCTAACAACTGCCTAGCATATTATATTGAATCCTGAGCAATTATGCATAACTGAGCGTAGCTGTGTTGATTTTAAAAGTGTTTGTGATGAGGTATACGGCAGATTGCAAGTACTTGTAACGCCAATGACGATGGCAAACCTTTATTATCATCAACAAAATAGACGAAAAACAAAATCAACGTAGAAATAAGAAAATGAAACACATTAAAAATTGACGACAATAAACATATCAATCAAACATTCTCGAAGAATTCACTAACATCTCGTTTAGAATAAATTTTAAACATAAAATAATTTAGGAATGATTAGAATTTTTTGAGGTAATTGATTTAATATAATAATGATTCTGTTGGTGGGAAGAACAATATTTGCTTGTATCTCATCTATAACTTTAAGCTTGAATTTTTAGACTATTTCTCTATCATTAGAAGCGTTCTGAAACAAAATTTTATTGTATTGATCACTATAATTGGAGATTTTTAATAGGATTATTTACAACTCCTTTGATTTCTGATGTCTGTAGACTTCACTGCCCATGTCTTCCATCATAGCTTATCTAGGATTAACGAAATCCAACTAATCTTCAAGTAAATGGTTTCTAGAGAGATTGCAATAAACCTGACTTTTAGAGTCTTATAAGGCCATAAATAATAATGCCAAAATCGACAATGGATAAGAAATATAGTTTGCGCATAAGCATCCATTAAACCAGTGTTTCCATTGACTTATCATTGCAGTAAGTAGTAAAGCGTAAGTTCAATAGATCGAACGTATGTCGTAGATCCTTGACTAGTTCATTTTTTTTTTTTTTTTTGCGAAATACATCTGAAAGTTGACGAAGCTTCACTAGCCGAGGTTTTAGATGACTCGATCTCAATCTGCATCAAGATAGTTTAGAGTGATGATCACTTCTTACTGTTTACTTCTTACTTCTTACTGTATTAAAGTGATGGTTACATCTTAGTGTTTGCAGATTTTATTTCCGTTTCCTACTTCTATTTCTTTGTACGTTTACGAATAAGTCAGAAAAATATTTTCTAAGAAAAAAAAGTTTTATTGGAGGAAAAGTTATACACAGTTTAAGTATTCCATAGATTCATACGCATTAATCATTAAAGAGAGTCATTCATGACCGTTTAACTCTTTCTCTTTCTATCTCTCCCTCTCTCTCTGCTTTACTGTCAGCCCGTTCACCAATACTAGTTGTTATAAACTCTGCTGAAAACTTTGTATTTTTCGTCGATCGTATTGTAACTGTTTCATCTTTCGGCGAATCATTTCAGATGTCATGTATTCATTTCCCCTTATTTCTGCATTACGAAGTCAGATCATTCGGTTGGCCATCACTTAAATTGTTCCCTCAACTTTAATAAGTGCACTAAGTGCGGCTGTCAATAATCTATGCTATATATCAGATGCGTGAAAAGTGAAAACGGTCCAATGATACCCCGAGTTGATATCAACGAATTGATTCGACTTGGTAAAGAAAGGATACATGCTCAGGTAGAGCATTTCACAAAAACGCTCGCTAAACCATTCGATCGTAAGTAACTATTTCGGCATTTCAAAGATTTTTTCACCTGTTCCAATTCCAGGAATAACTTCTAATGAGATTTTAATTAACTATATTCGTTTACTCCACAGTAATTGATGTTTTTTTTCCCTAAGCAATAATAAAAATGGTCTAGGATTAACAGGTATTTATTTCTATTCTAAGACTCATAAAAATTTAGAAAACAATTCGACGATTTTTGCAACAAGTTGAATGGCGCCGATCGATATGCAGTATTCAAAATATCCTTCAGTAGACATATGTTTCGCAGATTCAGTTTTGCTCCTAGTGTTTCGTAAGATTGAAAATTTGTTCACCATTGAAAGTATTTTAAAAGCGAAATTTGTCTTCATTTTGCAGCAATCATTCATTACCTATTGAGAAGTTGGTGAAAAAGCGATATGAGGAAAGCAGATTCGTTATCAGTGAATAATGATAGTTTGCACCGGGCAAATGTCTCTTTTAAATTCAAAAACTCTTAGGTACCCTTTCCAATAGTGCTAGGAAAATAAGCGAATTTCCGAAGGAAGAGATTCTGCGATTTCTTCTTCTAAAGCTTTTGTACCCACAACAAAATCTGCTAATTCAAATGTCATTACTGCAGCGTTTCACTCAAATGATATCGGGGATAGAATAGCGCAAAGACGGACTAAAATTGAGCCTATATAGAAGAAGGACATCAATAGAAGGGGAAGGAACATTGTCTTAATTGCATAGACGTGGTAGCGTTCAATTCGCCTTATAAATAATAACCCCCATAGTGTAGGCATATATGAAAAAAAAATTTAGATTTATATTTTTGCAGGGATGTTGGCTGTGGCAGCCGAAATTGGAGAATGTGCAAAGGAGTGTGTGCTGAAGAAGAACAAAGATGGCTTCTGTTTCGATAGAATGAGGTAAGCTGATGCTTACCTTTAAACGAAATTGCATTTCGAGTGAACAAATAAATGACGCGTTAAAACTATCAAGATTACTAGAATACTGCTTGTTAAAGTTTAATTGTAAGGAATAATAAGCTTGCATATAGAAAGATTCATTTCCGAGAGGAACAATATATGGCTTGTCCTCATTATGGTAAATCCTTGACCATGATTGAATGAACTACAATGAGCTCCTTTATTGGACCACCTTTAGTGTGCAAATTCAGATAAGAAAGTATCGAAGAAATTCACTATTAACTGCTTAGTTTCTGATACATTATGCCGCATCATCGAGTAGGTCAATCGCTTAGAAAATTCTCTGAAAAGGTCAAGAGAACATGAAATTAGAGATGTGTTTTAAAGGCTAATATCATTGCAATATTTTCTTGTTCCATAAAATTAGAAATATAATAATTCTGTCAAATAATCATTCTATGAGTAGTGAATTTTCTATGAGCCTAAATAAATGCTTTGAAAAATATTCTTAACTCCTCTAGAACTACGCAAAAAATCTCCGAGTGAATTTCACAATAGCCTATCGTTTTTCAGGTGTCAACCAAAACTTGATCTTAAGAGGGCGCAAAAAACTCTCCGAAAGTGTTCTAAGAAACTCGATTGGAAACGAGAAGCTGGAGCACTTTGTGAATGCGCCGTTAGAGCAGGAATTAGGTTAGTGATGTATTCATTGCTCTAAGACTTAATGTAATGCTTGTTGAATCATAACGCCACCTATGATCATCTTATTCCTCAGTCACTATCCCTCTATATGAAAATTTTAACAAGAGATATTATCGTTAATGATAAATTTTTAAGGAGAATTAACAAGACAATAGCATAGTACATTTTGCATAAAGAATTTCGGTGAGAATTGCCGATGAGAACAAAATTGCGAGAATCTTTAAGAAAACAAGAAAATGCCAATTTATTTTTGAAAGGAATATTCCAATCAGCGATAACGAAGAATGAAATCTGCGAAGATGGAATCCTTGTCAAAGCAGAGAAAGCATATATGTGTAAATTTATTCACTGTGTAGCATAAATGGGAGCGTTGAGAGTGGGAAAATATTTGAAAAGTCAACCGAGATGACCTTGGTGACGAAGTGATGAGACGATTATGGTGTTGGACGGTGTTCGCCTGGACGAGATGAGGCGAGCAGACGATTCGTGCGACGGACAGAGCTGATAGGATGCGATGAGAGGAAGATGAGAGTCTCAGAAGCGATCATGAGTATTCTTCCCGTTTAAATCCTATCCTCCCAGATGCGCACCAGGCAACGCAACTCCGCAAAATGTTTACTTGCTGAAATTAGACTGCCCTTCCCAATAGGCAACATCTCTCCCCTACAGAAAGCTTTCTATGCCACATCTTTTCGATGCATTAAGCTTGTATTTTCCCATAGGTTTCCAATGCGTCATTTCGATTATTTGAGTATTAATTTCCAACGTTATGAAGCAAACGTCGTCAGTGTTCTTGTGTTGTTAAAAAAATCTCGTGGTAGTGTGGCAATGGCCTCAACATGCGCTCTCCAACATATGCAAAGCAATTTGTTTGCTGGTCGAAAAGTCAGGTCAGCAATGACTCAAAATTTTTGAAAAAAATCAAAAACATTTAGAAAAAAAATAAACAAACCGGTTTACAATGAAGCAAAGATGAAGACCAATTCAAATAAGTGGTCATATAAATAAGTGGCTAATTCAGTAAGTAAATAAGTGGTCAACGACATGCACAGAGAAATGAATGAATGAACACAATAGGAATTCTTATGAAATAAATAAAGAGATGATACTCTATATGCCTCTCATAGATTCTATGTTATCTGCTCACTAAAAATGCCGATTTCCATATTTTTTGGCAACTATTCAATGAATTGAACACCAAATTATATTAGTAAAAAATTATTGTTAATTTCAGTAAGAAGATGAAAAAAACACTTCAATTTTCAGAGAACTCGATCAGTATTGTGCGTTAATTCATTCGATTAGTGGATGATGCTCCTTAAAAATATGAGCACAGTCGACAATAACGAGAAAATACTTCCAATTTCAAGCATAATTTTTAACATTTTCGATGGATTTACTCGCGTTTGTGTTATAAATGTTCACTCCGATTCACGAATTTCTTGAATTCAATGTTTACATGAAGTATATTGCGATATAATGCACATATGTGTTATAATAAACGAATGACCTCTTTTATGCAACTCATTTATGCATAGCTGCTGATTTTTACCTCTAGTTAAATAAATGACTGTTTTCTTGACGCATAATGAAATGCTTAGGTGAATTATTTTTGCTCGAAATGATAAAACATTGCTCCTATCCCCTTACATCTTAGATAAAAACCTATTCTTTAATCAAAGAATTCCCTCTGAAAAAAAAAGCGAAGAAAATAGAACATTCCACTTCAATATAAGACCACTTCTCTAGAAACTTGGTAGAGATAGAAAACCCCCCTTAGTACAGAATACTGTTTTCGATCTAGAAAATCACGTTGAAATCACACCTTGAAATTCTCCTCGAAACGATGGATGAAAATTAGGATGCTTATATGCTTTAGTTGAAGCAGACACAATACTTCTGCTGCATTTTTCAAATAGCTACAAATTGACGAATTTTTTTTATTCATCTTAATGTGTCGTACCATATCGGAATCACATTCCTGAACTTATTGAAACATTGCAATGTTCGTTGAAGAAGATCAATGCGATGGTCATTTCAACACAACATATATTTCCGCCTATATGAAAGCGAATGAGTGATATGTGCTAAACACAACCCTCCAATCATTTTAAAAGCAATTCACCATTACTGGCAATTGATCAATTTCACTACTAAATTACAAAAAAAACAAAAAAAAAACAACACAAAAATTCAAAAGAAACATTATCCATTTACAGCCAAATAAACAAACATAAAAATTCAAATAAACATTTAATTGTGAAGTTTTTGAAGTGATTTCCACATATACATATACATGGTAAAATTCGGAACGGCGGATTCATCATTTTTAAAGTGGAATTAAGAAAAAGCATGCTAAACCCGTCCAACATAAACCCTAAGAAGAAAAAAAACTCCACTATAACTCTAAAACCAAACGATCTGTACACACCTCATCATCGAAGCAGAAACACAATTCCCGCTACCAGTATTTATTCACTTCATATGAATAATGAAAGAAAAACAAAGACACTTTGATAGGTGGGAAAATATCATATGCCCCAAAAACGATTGCCTTTAGGTAATATAAAAATTGAACGCTTGCACACATTAATCTCTTCTCAAAAACTCCTAGAACCGAGATGATCCTATTTTATTAGCGAGGATTATATCCCAAAGAATTGTTAATTGATGTACGTTACGGAATCGTTCGATTAAGAAACTCGCAAAGACAATATTGTATTAAAAAGAGTACGCATCTGCCCAAACAATTTCTATTTAATTGCATAAATATCAAACAAACATTGCAATAAACTTATCAGTATTCCCAACAGCACTATGCGCTAGCCTAAAACGAAAAATCGAGCTTGCATTAAGCGAGAGGTAAAAAAAAACGATTAAAACACATTTGTATTAAAAGTGAATGGCTCACGCTTTAGAACAAACGTGAAAACCCATTAAAAATAAAAGAAGAAGAAAGATTTCATGGAAAGACAACGGGTAGATGGCATTTGATTCCAAAAATGTTCCTCTTAACTAGGCAGCAAGAATTCATTCATGAAATTATCTCCACACGTTTGATATTTGGACTATAACTTCACATGGCCTAAAAATCGTGTATATACACTTTTCAACGAATTGTCCTTAGAAACCTACAATAATTTCGTTTTCATTTTTAAAGTAAACATTTAAAAGCTTTCAAGGCACTAATGCATAGAATAGAAGATGCAAGAGAGGATGGTGGTCTTTTCAACCCTAAAACGGATGGGTTTTGTAAAGATCAATGTCAGAAGTTTATCCCTGTTGAGCCCCCCCCCCCCCTCTCCCCTTCTCTGCAGACCTATTTTCAGTGCTCCAACTGGAAATTGTATCCCATAAAATTTTATCTTTTGCGGCCTACTCAGGGCCATTTATTGTTACTAAGCAATTTCTTTCATACCTTTCACTCTTTTCTGCCTCAAACCTGACATACAACAAAAATATATTTTAGATAGGACTCCACTGAAGTCATCCTCTATAATAATGGATATATCATGCCTATCTATTGAGCAAATCAAAACTGCGTTAACGGGTCAACGATACTGCCGACTCGTTCATAAGAGTGGCCCCACCGTTTGCATTTCTGGTGGTCATTCGTGTTATCACTGGTTCCCAAACGACCCGTTGAGAACGTCTTGCGGTTCCGTTCTCAACACCACCGCCGTTTTCCCTTGCAACTCTCAAGCCATTCGACGACTCCCCGTCCGATTTATGCTCCTCACTCTTGAGCAATTTGTTATGTGAGCTGATAAGCTGAAAACAAATATTAACTCATTAAAAAAAAGTAAAAAACTGCAGTTATGCATCAAGTGGATATGTAAGTATGCGCATAAAGAAAAGTACATACATATCCCCAGGTGTTCGATGGTGTAATGTACGCCATAGAAAGAGCAACTCTACGTGCTTGTTCCACCACAAGAAACTGGTGTTCAAAATGTGAAAATTCAAAAACACCTGTGGAACCTTCTATCCCTCTTCCACAGCGATATACCAGTGGTACCATCAGAACATCTTCTTTTCCCTCCCCCACAATACTATACTTTCCATATCCTTCTTCCCCTGTGCAATAATAAATCCTTCGTTCTTCTCGTTCTCCGATCGCAATATAGCTCAAATAAAACCGGAAACATCACAAAACTGACCTGCTACAATCTTGTCACCTATTTTTTGCTAAATGCTTTAGTTCCAATCCATCACTCGAGCGCAATCATACTTCCTATGAAAGCACTTTCATCGTTTCTTAATCGCAATCACAGAAGCTAAAATCCAACTGCCCAACAAAAAAGTCAACACTCCGGGCGAACAAGAAATAAAGATGAGTAAGAAATTTACATATTCGAGGCGGAACACAGACTGCTTGTCTTCATAAAAGCGTCGTACCATATCCGGCGTTTTCGTCTTCAATGATTCAGCAACCGCTTTGAAATTTTTCCCGAAACGACAGAAGCCTGAAAATCAGCCGGATCTTATCCACCGAGAAAACGACCTCATTAAAAAGTGGAAACGTTTACCGAAGAGAGTGATATAATATGCACTTTCAAAATTTAATGCACCACGCCAGTTAGTTTTATCAATCGCCAATAAAACATGCACGCACATTATCTATGCGTTGAATGATTCAACTGCTCACATAAATCTACAAAGGATTCACTCTCCGAACCGACCAATTAGAAAATGCGAAATCCCCTATAAATATACAGACTTCTTAGCACCTTAAAGTGATCGTAACTAATTTCAAAAGTGATTGGTGAAGTTGAGAGATAGTTCAGTGAGTTAGCCCGAGGAGCAGATTACATATATTCACCAAATTGGGAGCTCTAGCTTCAATGAATGTCTAGTCCAAATGACCCGTTACATTGAATACTTATATGCAGAATGCCCATACAAAGAAACACCTACTCGATCCGAGTTAAACATGGTTGTGGAACTGAATAAAACGAAGTTGCATTCATGGAAATCGATCAGGATTGCATATAACACATATGCATATTTCCTTGGACAACTTAACGCGCGATGTATTTTAGCTGATCGAGGAATGACAAAGGTTTTTAGTATAGAAGTTAGCTTGAAGAAAACGATGATAACTGTCGAACACAAAAGATTATACTATGTTTCTCGTTTCCTAGGCCAGGTTTATTGTATTTCGGCTCTCTAAAATGGAGAAGTTAAATAGAAATGAAATTTAAAGCATGAACTCCGTTCAGAAACAAGCATATATTCGAGTAAAATCGCAAAATAGTAAACACATTCATGGGCACTTCTATCTTTCAAGTATCTTTGAGATTTCCATAAAAATTGCGACCCATTGTAATAAAAAAGCTTTCAAGAAGGGATCGAGGAAATGGAACGAAGAAAAATGATTAATGATTACTATGAAATCCAGGACGAATTCCCGAAAAAAATATTTGGTTCCAGTTCCAATAAAATATCTAGAGAAAAATAAACGGTGGTCAATAAAGATACGTGGAAAAAAGCCAAACAGGAAACTCAAACGCATGTAAATTCTTTCCTTCCACCAGAATACTATAATCCAAATCTTCCTTGCAAAAAGTTTTTTGCCCTTAACATCTACGATTGCGTTAAAAAATTCACCTTTAAGAGCTTGTAGTTCCTCGTCAACACTCCATTCGGACTTTCGTTCAAGGCGAATCTTTGAATAATGGGACGTATTGAATGAACAGCTATGAGTGCTCGCAGGAGTCTGAGGCTGCGTTTTGAAACTGAAATAAAGCACTCGTTTTCAGACATAAACCAACATTTGAACAGACAATGCTTCGTTGAGATATACATTAGAAAAAAGGATATGAGAAGCACAATAGTGATATAATCTACCTTGCTGTCGAAGAGGACGCTACAGCATCCATTGGTTTCGTACCTAAAATTCAATCCGTTGAAAAGGAAACACATACAACTTATACAAGCCAATGTCAATATAAAATGTGTCTTTGACCATTAAAACGCTTGCAAGTGCTTTGAACAAGTTTTGATTTAATTCCAGTGATGCTTTTTTCTTGAATAGTCTTTTCTCATGGGTTTTCATGAAGCAATTCCACATGCATGTCTCTCCTTCAATTCAACGACTCTACAGCAGCAAGACTGAAATTCTAGAAAAGAGTTTTCCCTCTCAAAAAATGTCCCCAGTGCTACTCGCTGATATCACATATGACGGACCAAAAATACATTATTCGAAGCTTCAGAAAATGAATAAATTGGAGAAAAAAAAAGAAAATATATATAAAATTCGCAGAAAAACAAACTCGATTCAATTTCTATTAACTTCAATGGTACGGTGAACGGGCGAGGTCGTTTCAATCTCCTGAAATTCCAACCACTATATTCATTACTCAGTAAAAAACTCATTATAATAAACAGTTGACCATCAACAACATAGCAATCAAAGCATCAAAGGTATGGGCGTAACTTAACCTAATATGGTCTTCAGAGCGCATTTATGGATAACAATAAACACCTAGATGTCATAGAGATCTATGAATAAGACGGATATTCATATTCAGCCGTTTTTAGATAGATGATTAGCTTAAACGGACCGCAGATCATGAACGTAAAGTACAACGCACATTACTAAGAAGAGTCGAAAAACCTATTACTGTTGAAAGATCAAAGCGAAAATTCAGGAAAAATTTTAGCACATTCAAATATGCACTAAAAATTCGACAATAAGAACAACTCTAACAAAAAATATGTGCATACCTGAAGTAAAGATCACAGATAGCACAATATCGCCCTTTTTTCCTCTTTTGATTTCGTCCATTCGCAAGTGTGCAATTGTCACATTCCCAACGACTCATAACAGGTGCCTCTTCATCACAGATCCTATAGATGGGAGTAATAACACTTGTTTCGTAGATGCATGATCGATAGATGTAATAGTATAACACTCTTTTAGTTATGAACCATGTGATGCGTCGAGTAGAGACGGAATGATAAACTTATGCCGACGTTTCGGCTCGTTGGGCCATCATCATAGCACACAAGTTCAAACTTGGGTAATTAAACCATCACCAGTTCACGAAATAATAGCCACGCTCTAGAAGTCGAAGTGTTCCCTTTGCAATAAATAGAAGCCGTTGCAATATAAGTACAATAGTTTTCGCTTTAGACGATCATTCCCACTGCTACATCATAGTGGCTAGATTCTATGACTCCTACATCGGCAATGGCAACACGTTGCGAAAAGAACGACCTGACTGTTAGGAACTTGAATCCTGACTACTCAGAAAGAGTAATTAATAACCAACTTCAGCATCAGCGGGCATGTCTCATCTGATACCGCTCCGAAGCATCGTGCCTTCTTCGTCAGATAATAGTAGTTAACTAAGGAGCTAACTGTGCGTGAGGGAATCTGCAATAGAGGTGCAAATATTAACACTGCATTATTTCTTCCACATTTTTCAATCTTTTTTCCAAGAAAATATTGTTGCAATCTAACTTAGATTGCTTAACTCAACCTTCTTAAGAGATGATACAGAATTCAAAAAAGAATTCCCAAACCAAAGTTGATGACATGCGGAATGTGAAACAATATGGATGCTATAAAATGGCGAGCATCCAAAAACACAAAAATGAAAGTCATTAATTGACAACTACGCTAACAAAGAGCCGGGAACATACAGTCAAACCCTCAAAGATTACCTTAAAGTTCATAAGAAAAGCTTGAGATTGAAATATGAGGAATTTGAGAAGCTGAAAACTGCCCTTTAATTTGCTCCTCTGATTACCAGGAACGACGAAAAAATGCTATTATTGCTACCTAACAGTTGAATGTTACTATTTTCCTTAAAGATCTGGAAAGCTCTGCCAAAAAAAAAATTTCAGTGATTTGATTATGAAATCACAAAAATACGCCCTCTCTCAATTGGTATTTGAATTACTACAAAATTAAAATCGAAAGATCGAACAAGTATCTAAACGTCCTTAATGACCGCATCCAGCTTCTTTGAATGAACAATAGCTAGAAAAACGTTGTAACGCTTTCGTATCCAAGTAACCCATGCAAAATCTATGACAAATAAATGCATTTATATAAGAGGAAGCGTTAAAATATACATAACAACCTTCTAATCCCAAAAATTAAATACATGCACTAGAAAATTAATATAAGATGCTTATTTTTGCATCCATGAACAACGAATTTCAAAGTTTTAATAATAACAGTTATAACAACGTCATAAAGTCGTATTAGAGACTTCTCTGATACATTAAAAAAAACTATACCATTTTCTGCATGCGGAAAAAGTTTTTCCCATGCAAACTTAAAGATCTGACAAAAAGTCGCTGCTCTTCAGCAGTAAGCGGCTCCTCTTTCGGCGGCACCAACTCTTCGACCCGTTCCATCGCACGCACCATATCGTAACTGTTGCGGTAAATCACTTCCAAAGCCTGTAATACGAATGCTCATCGTTCAATAACGAAAAAAAGAAGGAAGGACAAATCCAACCTATAATGACGCTACAACGATTCATCTGAACGTCTATAAGTTTACCTGGACATCCAGATGAGTTCCTGGATCTATAAAACATTCTATGCCTTTCGACTTGCCGTAAAAGCCACCTAAAGTGCTCTCGTTGTTTGCAGTTTGCAGCTTTCCAAAGCCAGTGTGAACGTGAGAGGATTTTTGCAGAAGGGATGGGCTTCTGACGTGGCAATATTCAAAACGAAAATGCACTGAAGCGAAGAGCACGAAAAAGTTCCAATAAATCAGTCTGGGGAGACGCACATTTCGACTCAAGATGGGAATTCCCATACTTAAAAACTCGCATATTTGGACAAAGGAGGATACGGACTATGCTCTCTTGACGATCTCGTAAATCTCTCAACGCTGACAAATAATTAACGAAAACGACTACAGTTTCAGGCTGCATATATTATAGGTTGCAGTAGCGTGACAGGTGCTCTCATTTATGCAATGCAACAATAGTGAACTTATCCTTAACGCATTATACACATGCTTATTCGTTATTCCAGAAGGCATAGATCACGAGGCATCACATTATGGTATTTATACAGTATTACGGCATTTCCACAATATTTATTTCAAGGTAAAGTTTCATGCCGTCGCATGCTTCTTTAGCATTATCGTGGCGCGGCATCACTAACTTCATCTAGTCACTCTCTGCTGAGCAACATATTCATCGAAATTGATCCCCTCCCCAGCTCAAGCGTGCTCAACTTCCTCAAAACTGCCTTCCCATCTCAGGTGTATTTCAACTTTTTCGAGATTACCAGGTATTTATTCATCTCTTTCCCGTATTCCATTCATCACCTTAACTTCTGATAAGTCGTAAAGAAACATTGTTCACAAATAAGCACATCGAAGAGTCGAAAAGCTAAACAATTTATCCCGTATAACCATGACCATGCTTTCACATCGTAGCAACCTGACTCAAAAAGCTTTTGAAATGAAATCACAAAAAGTGCTATTGCTTCAATTACTCAACCGATTCAAGATGCATCAATAAAAATCGATATCGAGCATGATCAACATACATCTGCAACGTTGAAGCCAAATTGTTGTCGCGTCACTTGATAGAAATCTTCTAATTCTTTACTCTCTATTCGACCATGATCATCACGCCATACACATACATCTCTATCCTCTTCTTCTTCTCTTAATTTGATTGACTCATTAAATCATCGCAAGAAAAATTTGGAAATATTTGAAAATAATATTTATTCATTTTGTTGAAAATATGCGTCATACCAAGAAATGTCGAAAATAAGACGACATTATAAGATTACAATTTTAGGCAGTAACGCGAAGCTGAAATCTAAACAACTCTCTAGGAAAGAAAGAATTGATACTTTTCAATATGAATAATTCTGCGTCTTCCTTCTGTTAAACTCACCAGTTTTATAAAAACCTAACGATCTAGTTTCTTTGAGGAAATCTAACGATATACGAGGCGTCATCCAAAAATTCCACAAAACTGACGGTGGATGTCACATAGGAGAGAGATTTATGTAAGCAGAAAACTTCAACCTTATTATGGTACAATGACAACACAACATATCTCAAAATCAACAAAGCGCTATACCTCCGTTGATGGAAGCACAGCTGCATACTTTTATAATTAAAACATTTCAATATGCAAAATAAATAATGCACGTCATCACTAATTTATAACCTTTCCACCATTCCATTCCATATGCTTAAAATACTCTTTTATGCATATCTTTGTCTATCCATATTTATTTTCCTCATCGACGATTTTCTACATTTCGTACTTGTTATTTATGATCGATAATACTGTTAACGTTGATTGCAGATAATAGATCAGTGTTTATTTCACTATGGAGAATGTCCCTTTCAAAAGTATATCAAATCTACTAATATCTAGCCCAGAATTTCAGGATTTTTTGAGAAAGAGGGAGAATAATAGTTTAAAAGGAGAAAAAAGAGGGAGAATCAGATCTGCTTGAACAAAAAATATAGTTTAAAAGGAAAAGCTAAGTTTATAGCTAAACCGATTTGTTACCTGCAACTTTCAGGTGGTTCCTTCCAATCTTCACAAGGCACTACTTCAGCTTGATACTCGACTCCCTCACGAATCCTGCTCAATTCTACAAGTATCACATTCAAACATAAGAATAAACACTACGATGTATTAAACTGCAGGTGCTTACCCAATATGAAACATGTTACTTCGGAGCCAAAACTGTGCTCATTGATGAACTGGGACATGAATATTTGAACTCTGATTAGGTTACTTCCGTTAAAAAATCGACTGTATTAAGGGAAGAAACAAAAAATTATACAGTGCAAGGAATGACGAGAAGAGGTTGAAGTAAATGACAGAACCCTAGAATACCATAAATTACAAAAATTTCAAGATTACAATAATGAACCCAATTATTATAACAATCAACTGGAAAACTCGTTCATAATATCTACTGAGTGATCCTCGAATTCACAACAATAGGAACCCTAGAAGTGCCAATATTCTATGGAACTTTAGAAATGGCATTCGAAATGATAGCTGCACCACCACCAACTTCCCTTCCTCTCTCCACCTCTTCATTACTCGCTCGATTGCAAGACTTGCACTAATCTCTGAATACGCTCTCAAATCACCTCTTTCATGTACAGTTTTCTCACATCATGGGTGTAAAAGATGGCCTAGGAACGGCAATTACACATAATAAACCTTCAATTTTTGTTTTCTTAGGTGGATGAGACGATGTGGATGCACCATCAGTGGAATTGTCGGCGAGTTGAGATCCTAAAAGAAATTATTCGATTCTTTCTGAATGTTTCAATAATTGAATTCAACTCAAATTCTAACCCCTTTCTAAGGACATTAGCTGCACGAATTATACCCTCTGTGGTCGTTTAAAAAATGCCGAAAGATAACATGCTTGCATTCTATTTTTCCCTCTCAGCTTTGGTTCTGCAAAGTCCTGTAATGTCACAAAACTTCCTTTCATTTTATTGGAATATCGGCATATTTTTCTGAAACTACTTCGACCAAATGTTTTCGGTCCAGTGGGTACTCAAGAATGAAGAAGGCATCAATATTTAATTGTCTCGTTGCATTTCGAATCTACCCTATTGTTTTTAGTATTCGTCTCACCGAAATCTTTATAACCCATTTTTATCGCTAATCAAGTTTCGAGGCTGAAAAACAAAGAAGACAGGATAAAACACCTGGTCGAAGAGATTCATAAATGTTATCAAACCGATTCTTGCTTTCAGAAGCTTCCGAAGCGAAATCTACAAATTCAGGCTATTTTTACCAGCTCTCCATTCTCGTCTCGACGCGTTTTGGCTACCGCTTTTGGACACTGCGACCAACCTCTGTACAATTTTTTCAACAGCTACTACTTTCGCCTTTTTCGAAGAGTTCAATCGCATAAATATAAAGTTTTAAAGAGGCTCCGGTTTCAGCATGACGACTTTGTTTTTCCCGAGATTGGACATCTCGGCTGCTGCTTTGTGTATTTATTTTTCCATCTGTCTGGCGGTAGATGCAGCCCGCCCACCCTCGAAGTGGATTAAGAAGCAAGTAAACGAGAGGCGCTTCTGGCTGTCTCACATTATCTAAGGATCCTCAAAAAAAAAAACACCCATTATTTGCACATTTCAAAGCTGTACCATAGCACATTTCATTACTATTGTATAAAGGACTCTTTTTTCTAAATTTCAGTGCAAATTACTGCATCATTGATTTTGAAAAACTCCTCCCTCTCTAACAGGTTTTTTAATATCTCAGGTAAGAATCCAACTTTCATCTTTCTTTTATCCCATGTCCAAGACCAAATTATTCGAAAACAAGTTATGAACTTCAAGTGAGAGTATCAATTAGTACAATGAAAATACCTTTCGAGACGATTGGCCCATCTGCACGATGCGGTTGCACCGTTATACGCTGCGATCGACGCACCTAAAAATCAACTGATCAGAAATCATCCTTCTAAAACAATAAAATACGGCTGTGATCCACGGCTCACTAATATAAGTCAAGCGCAGTGATATCATACAGCAGTATAATAATTAACCTCTCTCGAATTAGAGCCATCTTTCAAGCGAACCGGTGATCGGGCCTTCGATGCAGATGCATCCGCATGTTGAGTTTCGATTAAAGCTGTACCGTTACTTATCGGAGTCTGTACCGGTAGAACCTCTATGGCATCCATATCGGTATCCGTACCCGTCAACTGGAAATAGCGAAAATAAAAATCATATTAACATTCACGCACCCATAATTCAACAATAAAATATGAAACAAGCTGTTAGGTGGGAAATAATGTAATCGACACAGAAGCAGTTAACTGGCCAAATGGACGGCAGCTCCTGCTTCGACAGTGAAATTTCACAGCTCATGTCTCTAAAACTTTTGTGCAATTTTCACTGACGCTCATTTTTCTAATATAAAGTATTTTAAAAAAAAATTTAAAATATAAAGGTCTGTCGTCTCAATAGTACCGACAACAAGCAGAGCGCTTTTTGAACCAACGAGCCAAAAACCGCCCCCAAAGATACCCCGGGGCGATGAGTAAATGAACAAACAGATGAGTCGAGCGCCCGATAAATTATTTCGTTCGCTAACCGCCCTCAAGAGTAGGAAAAAAACCGGAACAATACTCTATAAATTGGTAATAGAATCACCATTTATTGCATGGTTACCTCCGATTGAAATTATTAAAATTTCGGTCACAATCAAATGTGAAATATTGTTTTGCATTTATGATGCAGATATATATCTTTGTTTTTTTTTGTAGAAATTTTTCACAATGCAAGACAACAAGATTATTATAAGTATGCCGGTCGCTTTTCTCATTGGTGATGTCTTCACTAATTCCGCATATCGAACGCTTATTAAGCTTTATTAATCTAAGCTTTTGCTGATTCCGATCTTAGAATACCTTTTATTCACCCTGAAGGACAAGCTGAAATGTTCAAATTATAGGTTGACTGAAAAAAAAAAAACTTGACGTGCAAAATCCGAGAAAAAGCCATAAGAACTCTTCGATGTAGAGGCCGCTTGGTGCCTCTTTAAATATGACTCGACAAAAAAGATGGATCTCAGTTTCAACAATCAGCTTTGGGTGCCATCTTGTTATCTTCTACTTTCGAACATAACAAAAACGTTAGCCTAAGAGAGTTTTCAACTCAAATAAAATGAAATAAAACAACAACGAACTTCACGTTTTATAGGTCTACTCAATTCATCGCCATCGTATTTATCGAGTATCGGTGGTGGTGTATTACATCCTGAGTCGAGTATCGGTGGTGGTGTACTACATACCGAAGAATTCTCTCGCCCTTCTGTGACACTATCAGATTCCTGATAGACTACATTCGCCATCATTGAGTTTGCAATCGCCGCACTTCGTTGTGTAAGAATCACTGTAGAAAAGCATTTGCATATACATATTATTCAACGAGCATAACATTAGCATTAATATATGGCCAACTTTTTGGCGAGATTCAATATGGCCAATTTTCAACGAGCATTCTTTGCACTAATATATGGTCCACTTCCTAATATGCATAACATATAGCCAAGTTTCAACCACCATCAACAATGAATTTAGTCATACGAGCGCTAAATCTAAAATCGAATAAATATGGCTCATTTTTGCAGCACTAAACTTTCAAATTCTATCAAGCCTGAAAGAATGTGATTCATTTTATTTAGAAGGGTGCAAAATAAACAAGTAGTTCAATTAGTAAAGTTTATCCGGCACCGAGGTGATTTCCGTTTGTGAAAATCAACTTCGATTCCGGGAAAAGAATAATGGAATAGAATACCTTAATAAAACTATATGATAATCACATGAGTTCGGCTACTTATTTATTAGCTCATTAGATGTTTATTCAGCCATAGGATCCCAACTTCGATATTGAGCTGCAACACCCGATTCAATAGTGCTAAACACCACTGATAGGTTTAAAGTTGGAATTTTGAACAAGATATATCGGAATCCATAGAGTCAAAGGCCAGTATTCTAGAACCATAGCAATTAATTGCAACTTATGATGAGATATTTTAGAACTGAGAATATCCTAAAGCGATTACCTGGATAGCCCCTTGGTGCGGCTACGGTAGGCGATACGGTAGGACCGTTCATATACTTCATCACAATACAAAAAAAAAACGCCAAACGAATAGCGATGAAGTTTTCTCAGTGCAGCGTTTGCGAAACGATTTCAAAGAATTCTGAAACATTTCAATATCGTAAGTAAACATAACGCCTCTCCTGTACAAGTGAACATCGGTGCCAATATCTAGCGTTGTGCGCAACGAAACGCTTAAAATGAACGATTTAAGAAGACGGCTAAAAAGTTTTAGCGGAAGTTTTGCGAAGTAATAATTTAACTAATAAGGTAAATAAAAGCAGTGAATCATTAACAAAAAGTTTATTAAAGTACGTATATCCATATAAAAACTGACCTGCTTAGGTATAAAGTAAGGTAGGAAACACCTATATGGTTAGAAACTTCTAAGATATCACTGAAGAAGCTTTAGCAACTTTGGGTAAATAAATAATATGTAATAAATAAACATCAAGCGGGAAAAAAGTTCGCAAAAAATGCTAACTTTAATCCACGCATAGTCACAATCCGCAAAGAAAACGATTCTGCGCGGCGCGAATTGTATGGCGGCTGCATCACAACGGGACATCGGCCAAAATTTACAGTAATCCGCAATAAGTGGGAGGGCGACCAGCTGGGAAAGGGGCGTGGTAGCGCGCAACGCATACACGCACGCTAAACGAATCGATTTTTGACGCGTTCTTTATGCTCACACCACAACTACGAAAATTTTTGACCGAAAAACCGATCAATATTCACTCGGAATCCTAGAAGAATATTCTAGAAATTTCTAGAAATCTCTCTATTACGATCTCAACGGAAAACAAAGCAAACACAACCAACCAAGAAAGTAACTAAAATGCCGCAAAATTTGCTCAAAAGCTCTCTCTTACGTTTTCCTCTCAGGTGTCCCAATTCGAAGCGAACATTGCGTTAACGTGCAGCTAAATATTCACCCTAGTAAAGAATATCGCCACAACGTTTGTAATGAATTTAACTATTGCCCAATACGGAGAAAAATTCTGTTGTATGTAATTTTCGACAAAACATTTAGAAAACTTGCCGAAATTCCCTCGAATCTTACCATCTCTTCTCCCCAATCGTATCGACCCAACAACCGTCTATGCGGAGAAAAATACAAACATATGGACGATGTGTTTTCCTAATAAGTACAAAAACATGTAGAGTTACTCAGCTGTATCATCTGAAAAGCCTACAATTTTAGCAAGCAAGCGCTATAGAACGTTGGCTATTTCCAGAATCGCGTATTCGGTAGCTGGACGCCATGAATTCGATGGCATCCACCTAGATGGGCACGGTGTTAACGGAAGGGCGTGTATCCATGAACCATGTCATCACTGTGCACCTCACATTTTGTATTTGTTATCCACAAGACGCATCCACATCCACAAGAGATAACTGGGGAGAGGTATGAGCATCCACAAGACGCGGAATGACACCTGCAAGTGAAAAGTGAAAATAGGGAGAGGAGCGAGGTATGAGAGGGTGGGGGAGCGGTGGGAAGGGAGGGGAGATGGGATGTCTGTCAGTATACCACATCGACTTCTTCCGTTTATCGCGCATCACAGCAGTTTCGACTTTCCGTGAATGATTGCTGATCAATTATATTATCCTTAGTGATAAAATTCCCTTTTGTATTAGCAAAGGAACATACTACTACTCTTGAAGATTTATGATATTTTTATGAGGAAGCTCAACTTGAACGATTCAGTTAACGTAACTTGGTGATGCAAAGTTTTCGGGATGTAAATGACCGATCCTTGAATAGCTTGGGTGACATGCGAAACAAAGTGTGGTGCTCCTCAACGAAAATATCAGCAATTATCGTCTTAATTTGCGAAGCAAGAGGGAAAGCGCATCAGGGAAGCTACAACGATATGAGCTCATATAAAGCCCAATCTTATGCGCTTTTGCATATCCCATTCGAAAAAAAAAAGAAAAAAAAACGCATTAGGGCGATGTTATATGTATAGGCATGAAGTATGTCTGTGTCCGACTTTGTTTGGCAACTTCAACTTGCAAGTCAATAGTGTCGTACTCATAAAAATTGATGGATATTATTGAACGTAGAGTGTTCATTATGAAAGATACATTCGACATTGATTGATCAATTTCGAGAGGAGCTGCAAATTCGAAGGTGAAAAAAGATCTGCACGTATTTTGCGATACTCGAATTTTCTTGTTAAGGTGGTCGAGTGAAATAAAAGACAATATTTTGGAAAAATTTTGTATCTATCTGATGAAATATGATATTGTTGTCCAATGTTTCCTTTTTGGCAACTATTGTGAATGATTGCTGGTGAATTGAGAGGGATGCAAAAAACGCATATTGTGCCGGCTTTTTTGGTACCTTTCTTCACTTCTTTCAAGTATGTTCGGTGTAAAGAGTGATTCAACTATGTGGAAGGTAATCAGCTTGAGTCGTATTTGTTAAAACTGTTGATACCTCCAAGCTCTACGAATTAAAATGTTATAAATCGATGTGAAAATTGGTTAGAAGTTTCTGGAGTTGGTGGTCACGTTATACCGCTACTTACACATCCTCGAATTGCGTAACTTTATTTTTATTGGTTTGTGAGTTCAAACTATAAGATGAAAGGCAAACAAATGCAGACATAAATGTGCACGGATAAGAGCGCCATCGCTTTAAAATGCTTTTTTTAAAGTGCAATTCTGTAGATACACTTAAAATCTCACTGAAAGCGGAAGTGATAGAAAGCAGAGGTAAAGAAAACAGCGGTTAACTTTAATATCCTATTATTCCAGTAGGCAGGCGAAAAGAGAAAGAGAGATAGTGGTGATTTCGAATTTCCTCAGCAATAAAGTCAATTTTTTTTTTCCTTAACAATTCACCCTTATTCAGAAAATAATAATATAAGAGCTAATGTTTTCATGACAATACAGCGAACGTTCCTAATAATGACTGCATCAGCGAGCGCTGCGAGTGTGTTTTTCTTATACTCTATAGTACTATTATTAAAAATATGCAAATGTGCAAGTAAAATTAGTAGTGTTTATTTTAAATAATTGGAGACTCAGCAATGTAATTAGGAAGCAATAATATCCTATTATTCCATCAGCAGCACTGGATTCCTTATTTTACTTACACAATTCCTTGTTGAGTTTACGAAATGCTGAGAATCAATAGAATTAACGTCGTTTACATATCAACAAAAATTAAGAGATACGTATTACCTGAGTGATATGCGAGCGATCGCTCAATGAGACAAATAATGATGCTATGGTCATGTTTTGGTCGTTATGGTCAGGTAGAATGCAGCAAATTTTTAATGTATGTCGAGCGTTGTAATTTTGATCGTTATATATATATATATATATATATATATATATATATATATATATATATATATATATATATATATATATATATATATATATATATATATATATATAACGATCAAAATTACAACGCTCGACATACATTAAAAATTTATATATATATATATATATATATTTGTTGGGTATTGAATTCAATAGTCGTTTATAGTGTTCAACAGAAAAGAGGGTATTCGTTTGGCTTGTATTACTTTATAACTTTTCCTTGTAATTTCTTTGTTTTTTTCCTGTTAATAAACAATTTGAGAAGAGCGTGAATAAAAAAATATGCTGCATTGAGGCAGTCAATGAAATGTTAGAACTAGTTGATGGAATGTAGGATAACAGGTGATAAGTTGGTGATATTTTTGATTATAATGCTGGAAGAGAACTCAGCATGATGCGATCTGTGAATGGAAACTTAGCTTATCAGCTTCATTTCGAAAACTATTTTTCCAGTAAGAAATTCTATCACATCCTTTAAGAGGTAGGTCGACTATAATTTATTCCCGAGTCGTATGCCAACATTAAATTATATGGAAGCTTTCTTTCACCTACGTGAAGCATCATCTACCAGTATGCGCGCAGATTTTCAGCTCACGAATTGCGCTTTGAGCAAATAGAATGCATTTCTGGGGTTTGTGTTATAATGCTTCAATTTATCGTCAGTTACACAACTTTGTAAATTTTACATTTGCAAAGCGCATTGTGACAATATCATGCCTATGCGTATGTATGTGTACCTATATATATATATATATATATATATATATATATATATATATATATATATATATATATATGTATATATAATCAATTACTTCAACTTGAGAATGACTGAAGCTAGAGCTACGAAATTTGGAGGATTTAACGCAGATTGCGAGATGACCCAATGAATCAACTCTGAAACAAGTTGTGGGCAACTGCAAAATGAATGTAGCCAACTTTTTCCTGATTAACTTGGTATGGAGCTAGCGATAGATGGATGTAGTTTGGTCAAATGTATAAATTTTGTCGTGGCGATTTTTTTTTTAACTTAACAGCTGACTGCACAAACCATTATACAAACACGAGTTAGCTATGCAAATTCAAATGGCTGACAATTGACTGTAGGACTAAGTGTAAGTCCAATCAAATATGCAAATAAGCGGGCATGTTTTGAACATATATGCAAACACTTGCACGAAAATAAAGACGGAAACCAGGCCCCATCGAATAATTGTTTAGTGCGAATATTCAGTTATTTGCTGATAGTTCATGAAGATCGATGGCCTCATCAGCTCAATTGAAAAAGCACATATCGTGCCAGTTATGCTCCTATTCTCCTTCACTCATCAGCAGAACAATATTTGCCGTTGCAAATGTGTACATTTCTTATCTGCGTGTGACTGTTCCTATGCATACTTGCGTATGTGTGCAAGCATATAAACACATGCGTATGTGCATGTATTTTTATGCTTACACGTATGCCTGCGCACGCATTTGTCTGCATGGTTGTGGGTCTGTGCACGTATGTATGTGTGCGTGCGTCCGTGCATGTATGTGTGTGTGTGGTGTGCATGAGCTCTGAGACCCATTTGCTTATTTAATTAGCACTCAAGTGATGAAATGATTCATTTCGATATTTCACTAAGGATTCATTTTCAACAACATTTCGATCCAGTAAACCTAATTGCTTGGCCAACTAACTGTGCTGATTACATTTTTCGCCTTACTCGAATGTTTCCTGAATTCTAATTTCCAATGGAAGGCGCAGTACGTAGGTAAATCCTCTATTCCAAGCCTTTTCTTCCTAACTGAGAGAGGTTTTTCATAAAACTTAGAATTTTTTGGCAATTGCTCTTAGTGAGGCAATAGACAAGCACAAAAAAGAACTGAGCATTTTAGGCTGCTCAAAAACACGCAAATTTATTAAGGATTTAGAAGAAAATCACCGAAAAGTGCGAAACCTTGGGCTCATTTAGCAAGCTTTTTGTCGCGAAAGGCATTCCTGCAACTTAAGCTTCAGCTGCGTAGTGCTAGAAATAACCTTTGGCAAATGCCAGGGGTGGGATTTAGATTTTGACTCCAATTTTGCTAGTGATGAGCAAAACAATAATTGAGACCGTGAGGCAATAGGAGTAATTAAGTGGTCCTAAATTCTCTGAAAAATTGCCAACTCTTAAAATTTGCTGAAAATATTTGGGGTAACAGCACCCTTGTGCGGTGCATTCTTTTCTTGTTGATATTGTTGCATATGTGATTGGTCGTTCTTATATTGTAATATATTGTCGACTGGCAGTGGTTGTTGCTTATGTGCCCTACCTACTCCTTTCAGAAAACATCAGGATCAGAGTTGCTCGGCCACTTTCAAAACAAACTACTATAATCCTCCTTTATACGAAGACCTGCGAAAATGATATACAAAACTACGCACACATAAGCGTAACTTGTATAGTCTACAGAATAGAAAACGAAACAATGTTGCAACGCGTAATTCCTCCATACTAAATTAAATGAAATGCTAAAGTAGAAGAAATGATCAATCAAAATCAACATAAATTCCTCCATAAAAGATACATTGCTACGCAATTGTAAGAGTGCATAAAATAAGAAATTTCGGCACTCTACCAATGGTGCGTCATAATAATTGGTTGGCTTAACTTTCAACACCAACCTAAATGGTGTTTCATTCTAGCGCTTCTACATTATAAAATAAAAATATTCGGAGCCGTTTGTTCGCATAGATTATAAGTTTTTCAAGTGAGTCAAACTGTTCTTTCAAAGCGGATCGTCCTCAAAGATTTCCTCTTCACTCTGGAGATCATAAGGCATCAATGCTAATGGTCATTGCTTTTTGATCTTTTCATTGATATAGTTGGTAAAAATATGCGTTACTATCATATGTCTTTGTTTGTGGATGATTACAGATCGATTATACCATCGCCTAAGGATCGTTCCGCTGACAGTGAATACAATCGAACAAGAAGTCTATGCAATTGTTGCATTACAATCTAGCTTAGTCTATCTTATCTCAAAATTTTGCTTTCTATCCATAAACGATCCTATCCTACCAAATTCATCATTCTTCCTCTCACACAACTGCATTTGCATATGATGGTTTGTTCGATCATCACCTGAAGAAGGACTTGGAAGGAACAATTAAATGCCAAAAATGAAAGATATCGAAGCACGTGCGAGAAATAAACGCTGCGAGAGGACATGTAACGGAATATTGCATTTGCTTGGAAAAGTTACACCTATCACTTAAAATATTTCTATTGTAGCACGGTTTAACAAGACTAAACTATTCCGATGAAGTTTTTTTTTTTTTTTTTTTTTTTTAAAGAAGGAATGAATCGTTTGGGAGAGAAGATGAACTTTTATTAGACGAATGCTAGATAAACTCGTTGAAAGCTTCTCCACACAAAATTTTCTGTAGAATAATTTCAGGCTCTTTTAGCTGCCCAAATTGGCCAAATTCATTGTTCATGAACCAAATGAAAGTGTTGAAATATCAAGGTGAACTTCTAGGTATGAAACTTTCCAGCCACCAGGTTAATTGTTTCGCTTGTATTGCTGCCTCACTTGCACGGGACAATGCATGACCACCTAAGCATAGCGACGTTTCTTTCGTGATGAGATTCTTTAAAGTTCTCTTCGCCTCAGCTAACTTACCTCAACCAGAACCAGTAAAGTACTACATCCAACAATTTGCTGCCATTGTATTAACGAGTTGCATCATAGCGCACGCGGAAAACTCGAGCTGCTTGCATTAACCACTTAGAAAAACGAGAGGCGCTTCTCGTGCACCATACAGTGGTGACAAATATTCGTTGCCGTCAGCTATGTGATACATCATGAGAGAAATGAGAGTCGGCAACAGAAAATGCATGTTTGCAGACCAACATACCGAGACAGCTGACTGTCTGGATGTCCATAGACGGCGTCAGGATGCTTAAGAATTTGCTTTCCAACGACACGAACCGGTTAGAAAAATCCTCAGCTAAGAAGTTCATTTTTGGGCTCCGTCCTACCAATTTTGTATTAAAACCTTTAATACCTACATAGAGACTTTATAGTATCCTTAAATGTTTATACAGAAGGCGATTGTTGAAATGGAATCTGGTGCGTATATGTATGTCTGCTTGTCTGATGCTTCAAGCCGGCATCCACTGGAACTATGATTGTGGGAGTTGGCAGTTGCAATGGATGCAATAATAAGGGTCCCTAGGCTTAATCTCTGAGCAACTTTGAAAGGAATTCCAAGCATTTAAATATGGAAAAAATTATATGCATTTCAGAGCAACTATCTTCTCATTTACATTGCATGAAATATAACAAAACTGGTATTCTGTAGATTGTTTGTGCTAACGCAATATATGAGGCAATCGTTTGGCGTGTTCATTAATTCTTACCAGCCTGCGAGCCTCGTTGGTTATGCACAGCAGAAAGCAAAAGCACATATCGTGCCAATTTGTTCGATGCGTTTCCCCATTTACTGGTCTTCGTCTGGAGACATTTGCATGGCTAGTATTCGGGGACGCTCGAGTAAGTGGGAGTTAGCGATGACACTAGCACTAGCCAACACCTCGGATAGAGTGGCAAGAAATTTTTTGGCCTAGATAAATAATCATTCCAAAGAAAGAGAAGAAGGAGATTATTTTTCGTACGAAAGAAATCTCATACTCCTATTGTTGTCAACTGAAAGCGCTATAAATGTTTCTGATGGCATCATTTGCTATTCGAATACTGCATTCGTCATTCTGAACTCTCTAATCTGCTAGTTTAAAGATCATTTGAAAATTTCTGATCAAGCCTGAATAGGCAACACATATTTCAACGTTTATTTCTATAGTCCGAGCATTTCGTAATTGCTCATCGAAATTCAGCTAGCATGGCAAGCGGAAATGGCTAGTTTAGAAGTGTCATTCTCATTCATTGCTTCAAAAGTACAATTTCAGAACAAGACGTTTCTGTGAATTAGCATCTGCAAATGGAGTACGGCAATAAAAGCACAACTGCATAAACTGGTCAAATCTTATGTCTCATAAATTAATGCTTTGATGATGCGTTATCATTTTTTGAAGAAGGTTTTCTTTGTGAAGGAAAGAAATCTTCTCCACAATACATATGCATCAAAACACTGAAATGTTGCGATGTATTTAACGTGCGCTTTTATAATCCTCCTATGTTGAGTATTTTCTAGATTCCTAAATGTCAAGATTCTTATTCAGTTGAGTAAATCGGCTGATCATTTCATGCTAATATATCCGGTAAGCTGGTTGGAGAAATATCGCTATATTATAATTAAAGAGCTTAAGTTCAGTCAAGAAATAATACCATGCAAATTGAAGGATAGTAAATATGCAAATGAAAAAACTTTCTGATGCAGCAATGGAACATAAATATGCAGCATCAAAAGGAAAAAGTTTTCACTCAGCATTTATGAATAAAATGTTCGCTGAAAAAATTGCATATTCAAAAAAAAAAAAAAATGCGGAAAACTTCTCTATCCTTAAGTTTTCACATTCCGGAAACTCTCTTGTTCGATGACTGCTACTCTTCCAACAATTTGGTTCCCTTATTTTATTAAGGTTTTCATGTTTGCAGCTGTTCAGAAAGCTTGACTGCTTAAGGCGGTTTAGTGCTGGCTATATGAATTTCCGGTGAAAATTTCCATTCTTTTGCAAATAGGTTTTAGAGAAACATGGAGAATCGATAGTTGATTGTGTCACAATTCGATTTGTAATAATGCAATTACATTACTGCAATTAGAGTTGGAAGAATAGACCACATAGTGGACGAATACACAATGAAAACATGGAGTAATTTTACAATTATGAATTACTGCTGTACTTGAGAAGACTATATGCAAATTTTTGTCGTGATCAGAGTCAAATTTATGCTGTAATCAATCCTTCAAATTCCTTTGTATTTTTTTTTTGAATACATTCAAATTTCCGGTTTCCACCTATACACTTAAAGCATAGAATTTGATCATCAAAGATATTTTGACGAATGCATCTCCGAGCTGTGATTGAATTGTGTCTTTTTGATTCGATTTCATTCGGAATTAATTATTCACTTTAAAGAAGAGATTGATATAGATTTCTATGGATAAATCGAATTTTTTGCTTAAACAAGATATGAAAGTTACGATGTGGATTATGATCAAGTTCGATCGGCACTGTATGACTCCACGATCCTTTAAGGCTCTTGATATTCCACATTTTATAACTCTCTAATGTGCCTTCTCGTGCTCTAATCACTGGAGGGTATTTTTAAAACAGTGAATTCAATTTCCGATTGTCACGCATAGTTATCCATGCAACAATCGACGAAACAAGCCACTTCAAAAGGCACATCAATTCAAAAGTCATCATTCATCGACTGCAAAAGCATTGCTTTTAGTGTTCTATTGAAGTAGGAGGACACTGACCTTCTCTCTTCTACCTGCTGAGCAGTGGCTGACTTATGAACTGCTTTAATCCGATTTGAATGAGTTCTTATCATAGTGTTAACATTGATAGCTGTTTAAGCTTGATTTTTTGTTTTCTCAAATGCTTAGTCCTAAATTGAACGTAGACAAATGAGTGGAGAAAATCTCCAGGTGGCTTCGAACACCATTGGAAAAATCATTTCGTGGGTAGTTTCGAGTTCTCATTCGAATATGAAATCAAACGAGGTGTTTCCTATTGTTTCCTCACCTTGATGACAAATGAAACTTCCTACATAAGCGCCAATACTGTGATCAGTGGAAGATCACTATGTTTCCGATAAAATGATAGCAATTCTGACTGATCTACTTCGATGATGCGTGCTGAATGAATACGGTCGTACGGCTGCGTGCTCTGCGTGTGCAATATGAACAGCAGCCGGAACGTGACGCGTCTTTGTTGCGTGCGTATGTGCGCCTCAACTATTAGAAAAGCAAGAAAAGTGCATATTGGTTGAGGGGGTCGGCGCAGGCAAGCAGACAACGAGCGTAGGGACCATCGAAATAACTAACTACGCAGCGAGGAAATGGGGAATGTTTAAGGGGAAAGGTAGGAGATTAGGCCGACCTAAAGACCACATGAGTTAAGTGGACAAGAGAGGCATTGGGTCAGAGCAGGTCGAAGCGATATGAAGAGACATGTATTCGTAATGAATACTCTGTTCATTGAAATAAATTGAAATGAATGAATAAATGTAGAAAATAAAAAAAAAAAAATTGAACGTTAAATGATTTTTTAAGTTATTGCCATAAATTTGCATAATTAGGGAACTTGCAACAATGCTTATTTACTTCATTGATGGCTCTATAAAGCGGGCGGAAATGCGTATTAGAAACAGCAGTGAAATGAAGCTTGAACACAGCAATAGCTCGTCTTGCTAGCAGTGGAATGAACTATGGAAGATTTATGATGCGATAATATAAAGGTAATTTTGTTCATTGCTCACATCTGTGCTTTACCTCCTCATCGATTTCCAACTTGTTGAGCATGAACGAAATTTCTCTTCTAAGATAGACTTTTACTAAAATATCTTGACTTTTACTAAAATATCTTCTAAGATAGAGTAAATTCATTTCTACGACAGTGAAGAGTGGCTGATGTTTTTTGTTTGGTGCTGCTTTCTAATATTTTTAACATCTATTTCATTTCTATCTTCCTCTTTTCTTGATTTTTTTCTAAAATGCAAATACGATGTACGTGTATCGCGTATTGCATTGCTTTTTTTTTTTTTTTAAGGAAACGATTGTTGAAGTAGAAATTGAAATGGTTTTTATAGATAAATTTTGGCAGAATAAGAATGTATAATGTGAATATCAGGGAGTGTATAATGTGAACACTGCCGATGTTAAGGTGGGGCAGAAAACTATGATTCGAGAGTAGAAAACCGCAATATATAGTGCTAAGAGGAGGCACAAGACACATATCCGCCAAAGATGAGCCCACCCTCCTCTTATTATAACCGTAAGGTAACGTGCCATACGTATAAGGCTGCGAGTTTTGTTTTATTTTGCAACGGAAGTATATGGCGATTCGAGCAATGTCATCGTTATACAATGGCATCCTAGAAATCAACTACAGAATTGAATCTTTATGTTTGATTTAAAAATTGGTCTCTTGAAATTTGCATAATCTTTTGCGTAATTTGCACAATTCAAAGTTCATCATACATAGTATTTTTTTCATTTCCAGTTGATGTGCATATAAAACTATTCCAGCTCACATTAATTGCTTACTGGAGCTCTTAATTCAAGAATCTGTGGATAATCCGAGATCGTATTTGGTTAAATGCATATGCAGGTTTCGCGTTTATTTTTCATGTATTTATCTTGGAGACCTAAAAATGCATTCCTTCCATCGTCGTCCTCTTCAATAATGAGTTAGCAACATGATTCATTTTCCGCTTGATTTCGACTGTCGTATCGAAAAGCTGTATACATACCTACATATATATTTGCATGAATTTAAAATACAACAGATTTGATGCATTATAGCAATTGAATAGTGAATAAGTTAGGGAAGAGGGAAGTGAGAGCGAGGAGAGAGGATGTTGAAGGGTTGAAAGGCAGAGATTTTTTTGCAGTTCTGTCAAGACGTCCAACCGACTGTGCAATGATTGAAAAATGCAATGGTGTAAATCGCCCTAAAAAATTCTCAAAGAAATCGACCATTTTGTAAATTAGAGATCTGAAATTTGTTTCCGCTCCCAACCGACATCTTTCGAAAGAAGTTAACATGCGAAATTCATATCATCTTCATTTGCCTTCACATTATACAAACCCGAAAAAGTCCTAAAAGAACGACCAAACGGAGGTACACAGTGCATATGAGACCATGTAGTGATACATTACAATATCATCTTAGTGGATAGCACTCACCTCCCCTGAGCTCCAGTTTGAGATTACTAGAAGTTAGGTTGGTATAAATTTGCGTGGATGAAGCGTCATATGCAGAAAAATCATAATCATGAATAGACGCAAATGTAATTAGGTAAGGTCTTCAAATCTCTTAAAATATGGCTCTCGGGTCGTTCTAGATGACTTCAAATTGCGGTTCTCTCTATGTATTGTGGCTCGACACCTCCTTTCTCAGCTCATCCTCTTGTTTTAGGAATCCGGAAGACTTTTTCCGAAGGTGGTACAACCATAATAGGGGTTCTGTAAAGGTGCGCAGTGTGTGGGAGTAATCACCTTTAAGGATAAAAATGAATGTGGTGCAGGCGAAAAGATGTCTACATAGCCTCATTAGCATTCGTAATTTAATGTTCCCTTCACAGAAACAGTTTCTATGATCAGATGATCGTCGAAAATTTTGATTCCAAGAGAATTTTGATTCTTGAAAAAAAAAATAGAAGTCCGATTCGTTTTTTCCTTGCTTCAAGTTGGCGAAAAGGTCACCTTCTCCCACCCCCCCCCCCCCCCCCATTCTCCCCTCTTCCCTCTCTCCACCTATTGAAGCTTTGTTCTCATATCGCCGGATGCTCCATTCCTTTCATTTTTCTTGCTCAACCCTTTCCTTCAGTATTTGGAATTCTTAGCTAAAGTGATAAGGAGTAGCAAAGGCAAATGCCATAAGGAGGTGATGACACTAGAGAATTACCCTTTCCTTTATCAGTCCCACTTGCTTTTTCCTTCAGTATGGTCATCTTTGTTGTGATAGCTGAATAACTTGATCTTTAATAACCACTGAAACGTATCTCAAACTTTTTTATGATTATAGTTTTAGGAGTGTACACTATCATTAATTTATCACCTTTAGAAATCAGAAATATTCTTTATTTTTTTAAATACTAATTCCGTATATTGATTTAAATAATACTTTTTAAATAATATTAGGTGTGAATTATTAAGTTTTATTTGAAATACCATCATGTATATAAAATGATATAAGATTTGTAGTATAAATACGTAAAATAGTAATTTAATTCCCTACAGTAACCTTTTTTGTAGGAATAGAAAATTTCCAATAGTGTTTCATTGAAGATAGCGTTTAGTTCAAGAGTTAAGTTATAATGAGTTGAATTCAGTGAGCTGGAGAATTTTCGAAAAAAAAAAACTGAATGGGAAAGTATAAAGTTGAAAATCAAATTTCGCCTTGTCGATTTGATAGAAATCAGAGTGAGAATGCTGAAATGCGATTAAATAATGACGAAATTAGTGGAAATAAAGGGTTCAAATTAGAGTTTCATTAATGCAATCCCACAGGAATGAGCGCTCGTAAATTTTGGCTTCTTTTCACCATCGTGAAGATTGTTTCTTCCGGATTGCCGTAAACCTTGGAGGAGTGAGAATCGCCCCAGGATATCATTTGCAGTCATAAGCGTTCGCAAAAATTTCACACGGAGAGGTTTCAGCATGGTAGCGAAAGATTGCTAAGTTGTCAAGAGCACAAAGTTTAAAAACTTTGAAACTTATAAATGATATCGAACATTCAAAACGCTTGCTAACACCTCTATCCATTTATGAACATATACGTAACATATACACATTTCATATACGTAAGGTTTCGGTGGTTGCCTGATTACCTGATTCTTTAGAACGTTGCCATCATTCTCTCGCCATCCCTTCTTTCCACTCCACCGCCGCATCTCTCCCGGTCAAAATATGCAAAGGACGATCTATGACGAATACTGCGCCTTGTTCTTCTCTCAATCAGTGAAGCCTCAGGGCAGATGGACGCTGAAATAAAAAATCCCTTCGTTCGAGAGAGGGCGATATTTCATCTCACCAATTTCGCGGGGAAGATTCTGCGTATCGACTGCCTTGGGGGTGTAGAAGTCTCCCATATTTCAGTTGAGGGATTTATCAACTGTAGCGTCTTATTGCATCACATATTTACTCTTCGCCCGGTCGAGAACCATTTCCAGCTCCATTCTGTGATATAATAGGAACGAGGCATTATATAAAATTTTTAGCAACCTTTCCAAGGTGAAGTTCTAGGCAGGTTGTATGAATAATTAGGTTTCAAGGTAAAGCTTAAGAAAAGTTTCATGAATAATTAGGTTGCCATTACTCATCCAAAATTTTCAGCGAATTGTTTGGAGATTTAAAAAATAAAAAATAAAAATACATCATTGACGATTCGTTCCTTGAGTGTGAATAACCGATATTTCTTATTTGTGAAATTTACTTATTATTTTTTATAGTCGATTATCTTACACTAACCAATAACAATTTGTTAGCCATTTATTGAGTCACATTTTTAATTTATCTATGAAGCTTATTCCACCGCTTTTTGATAAATATAATATATATTAGAATCTAAGATATTTCATTAAGCGAAATTTTCGAGCATCATGGAGACATTGGGGGAACTTTAAAGAAAATATAATCAATACAAAGATCGATCGATATTCGTGCTCAATTTAGGCTATCTTTAATTCGACTTTAGATGAGGTGAATTCCAATAGGCAAATAGGTTTAATAGCTGCTCATGTAATTTGCTCATTGTGCATACTTACTTCAACTATTACAAATGATTTAGAAATGTTTTTTTAATCTTGTGGGGTTCCAATATCGTGGGTAAATCAGACAATTCACAAAGGAGGGCTTCATAATCTTTAATCGTGCTTCTAGGATGTTTGGAATTTTTGTTAGTTCCACATCAAATATCATTTGAAAGAATTTCCATTATTCAATGTATTCATAGATGTTTGATTATAGAACTTTGAAAGAATCCTTTCCCGAGCGAATTCCCACGTGCAAATCTTCCTTATTCCTCTTCATTCTCTTTGCCCAAATCTTTTTTCTTCGTTACTCTCCTCATCAAATCTTCTGAAAGCATAGTAATCCGAAGAGGAAATAGAGAAGCGCCCTATGAAGATTGCTTCAATATGCATTCTCCAAGACTCAACCCCATTATATCAATTCGATACGAGAATAATTGAATAAATAAAAAATTGTATCTGAGAAATTGGCACAATGTGTGTTATGTATCGCTTCCACCTCACCGAACGGTCCTGCGCGAAGCATGCGTTATAGGGCTTTACATTACAAGCAGCTTAGGCAGGTTGTATTGAACTGTAAAAATTTTGTCTTTTTTTAGTTAGCGTGAAATAAAAATTTCGTCGGTAAGAGATGTAGAAATTATAGAACTCTGGCACTAGTTTTTTTTTTTTTAATTTCCTCGAATTTCTTAACTTCGACTATCTTGGCTTCCAGACTTCCGCCGAATTTTGGAACTCTACAATTAGCGGTTTCTTAGTGAGTAACTCTAGTTTCAGCAGTTCCTAAACTTACTTCAAATTCCGTAACTCTAACTTTAACGGATGTCATATTTTTTCTAGATTTTCTAAACTTGATTCTAATAGCTTCAAAAATTTGCCAAATTTTCATACTCCGGCTATCTTGACTTCCTAATTTCTGCCGGATTTCCTAATTCTAGCTTCAACATCTCCGAATTTCTGCCAAATTTCTTATGTCCGGCTTCAAGCATCTTCAAATTATCGTTAAGTTTTATGATTTCGACTTGAGTGGCTTGCAAGTGCGAAACACAGCACATGCATAGATATATCCAAAGCGTGACGTTACTTTAATGCGGAATTTATTAAAATTTGATAACTCTGTTGTAATAAAGTTCAATAAATTTGCTTAACAATGCAGCATCACTAAAGCTTGGCGTTCGCAAGTGAGTTGAATTGGCTATTTGCCATCGTGCAAGCACTTGCAATGTGAACGTTCCTTTTTTCTTAACCCCACTCAGCAAACACCTATCGATCGCAGTTCGACTCTGTGCTAACATACTCGTTATTTCTTTTTATATCTGTGATAATGACCGGAAATTCGTCAAGAAAATAATATAGCATCGAAAGTGGGTTATTTTAAAGAAAATTTTAATAAATTTTCTTATATTTTTAATATTTTGCTTTTTATTTGTTATTTTTTCTTTGAACATAAAATATCTGCACGAATAGAAATTTTTTTTTTTTTTTTTGGCTAATATTTTATGAATCATTTGCATTGGATAAAGACTAGTTTTATGCAAATTTCAGTGCGTTTGAAGGCGAATATATTTGTGCATATGAATATATCTTTGTATTTTATCGATTTGTTCATTGATTTCAACTTGATTAATGTCGGACGCGCGAAATTCGGTGATTTTAATGATAATCCTTTTAATTATATCATTTTTCTCGACCACCCACGAAGTTGGGACGCAGTTTTAATCATTTAGAAGGTCCTCATAAATTTGCTTATAAGTTCGAATTTTCCACTGCATGTAGGAAAAAGTTGCATAGAACCACTCATTCGCAAGCGCCTTTTACGAGCGCTTAGATTAGTTGATATTGAGTGGATTACTGCGCGAATTTTATTGCTCGTTGGCGGTTAATGAAGGTGGTTCCTCCGGCAAGCTATGGACACACACTATACCAGCAAGCCTGGCGCGCTTTCCCGATAGTTTCCACTAATATCTACACTAGTGAGTACTTTTTTAAACCTGACAATGGCTAGAAACTATAAAAAACCCGTATCATTTAAGAAAAATTAAGGAATAACTTTTGTCTATAATTTTTACTAGTACAAATTAAGCAGCTAAGGTATATAATGACATGTTTTCATATATATTTTAATCAAAATATATTGGGACATAAAATTTTTTTTTTTTTTTTTTTGAAAGCAATCGCTCTTTTCTTCGAGCTTTTTCTGCCAACAACAGTTACGAAGACAGTGCAAAAGTCTCTTCTAAAATATCTTGGAAATATTTTTGCTGCATTTCCGTGCAAATAGCTGCATTCAAAGTTCCAAATTATTGTAGTCATTAGACTTTACACCTCATAGATTGGTGGAATATTTCATCACCTGTAAAGCGATACACCTATTACTTGATGAGTTTAATTTGTAGTTGTGCAAGATGACGTATTATGACGTCATTCGCATAATACAGGTAGCTCAATTCCTTTACTAAATCATCGTCGATTATTTCGCACATCAGACGCGTTTTATTTGGACAAAACGATTCGCGCTTTTTCGATAAAACGATTGGTGTTTTTTTCTCTTCATAAAGCCATTCGCGCTTCTTCCGGACAACGATTCTATTTAAAAAGTTTTTCATATTTTTTTTTTCTTTCGGAAATTAATAAGTGCTATGGTATTTGTTGAAATAATGAGTGGACCGTTTGGTCTATGCATCGTATATATCTAGATTTGATTCATGTTTCGTGCTTGAAGATACATAGATTCGCTTTTTTTTCTCCTCTCTCCTCCATCCATAACGGCTAAAGATTCATTCTTTCCCTCTTCTTTTCTCTCGTTCTCTCTTCTTCTCTCTCCATCTGTCTATTGGTGCGTTTAAAAAATCTTGACGTACTCATTATCTTTAATTGTAAGCTTTTGTTTACAAGTTTTTTTTTACAAGTTCACAATGCATGTTTAAGAAATTTTCCTCTTTCTTACAGAAATAATTTACAAGAAATAATTTACAAGTTTCACTTTCGATTTCCTCTATGCTAATGCATGTTTAAGAAAATGGAAAAACGCGCCAAAGAATATGGCCCGATATGTGCTTTCGCAATTCTGCTTGTCAGGGAGCAGTTTTCGCAAACCGCTAACAAATGTATTGATATGCGCAAAAATGCATTCGTTTCCCGCTTATGCAAATCCTTTGCAAAAGGAGATCGTTTTTGCATATTTTTTGCTACTCGTTTAATTATAAAATTGAAACTTAGTATAATGGTCACCGTGATGTACATTAAGCTTGCTAATTTCTTAAGCAATTTTAGATTTACAAAACACACGAAGAGAAACACGCTGATGAACGAAATTGATAAAAAGCACATTTTGTGCCAGCTTTTCTGATGTGCTTTCCTTATTGTCCCTTCTCTCTTGTTTAAACGACTTGCTACTGTTTCATTTTATATTTGTTCCTTAATAAAGTTTATATCGATATCATATTAGCTCCAGCACTGTATTATTAGTCCAGGATTTTTTGTATAGTGTGTCGCGTTTGCGTTCGACTCCTTGCAATCAATTCTTGATTCGCTTTCCAGCAATTAACGAAGATCAGTACTTGAAGAGCAGTGGAGTTATTGAGTCAATCCGGAGCATAATGACTGTTTTTGGGGTTCAATCTTTGATCTTTTTGCATTTTGATTATTTGTGATGTGTGTAGATATAGTGCGAATAGTGTAAAATGTGAATGGGGTCAGAGTCGCTAGATGAAGTTCGCTTCAGGCTGAATTTGGGCGACCGGCCAGCGCATGATAACATTTACTTTTGCGAAGGTATTTTTGCTCATTGTTCTACCTTTCCGAAGGTGCTTTTGCCTCTCCTACTGCCATTCCGAAGGCACTTTTATCCATTCACTTACGTTTTTGAAGATGCTTTTGCCCATTTTTCTGCCTTTTCGAAGGTGCTTCTTCTACAAGTTATTTGCAGCACACGAATATCCTTTTTAAAAGCCATTTCTTTCATCGATAGAAACACTCTTGTTTTGGATACGATAGGATTTATGTGCAGTGTTGAGTTTTTCAGATGATAGCTATCGCCTTGCTTTTAGCTGACGATATATTTTGGAACGATATTTTGACGTCCTAACGAAATATTTTCAAAATGTAAGGGGATTAACCTATTATAGGATATCGGTTTGTAGTCTTGTATGTGATAATTCGCTGAGTGGTTCTTTCAGAAATTTGGATAGCTTTTTGAGGCTTCAATTATTTCCTGTGGAGCCTTTTTACGTGCAAGCGATGGTCTCATCTTGGTTTGATTTGGCATATTCGTATTTAAAATATCCATCAACTTTAACTATATCTTCACTTAATTTCTTTTCTAAATAGCACCATTTACTGGTGACTTTTACTAAATTCGTTTACGTCATTGACGATTTACCCTTCAGACTGTACGCAACGTTTATTGGGAAGGCATTATATAAGAGAAAGTATTGGTTCACCATGTGGAATATCAGTTATGACATATTTTGTATAAGGATATAACCACGTTTTGGAATATAACTGTCTAGTTCGATTACCGTTTTTCAAATCGGAAATAAGGATGCCGGGAAATGTGAAAATTCTGTTCACGAGAATGATACCGAAAAGTTTTCTCAGTCTAAATGGCAGTCCTTATTTGCTTATTTATGTGTTTAAAAAGTGCAAATGCTTATTAATTCAATGACCAACTTTCCTCCTCTATCGTCTAGAAATTCTTCTGTTTTTCTTACAAATTGCTGTCGCATATCCTGGTTTCGATTCCTGAAATAACTAGATGTGTGTTTACGATGCAATCAATGATGCATTAAAAAAGTGAACAGCATCGTGATAACAGCCTAAGCTGGCCAAGTTTCAGCATTTTAGCACAAATTTCGTCGAATTCAAGAAATTCATCTGAACTCATCCTTTGTGGATGACGCTTATGCATTTCATCGATTGTTAGCAGGCGTATTTCGTACTGCAGCTCAAGCGCTCTATTTTTTATTTAAGTCATTTTGCTTGAACCGAATCGATGTTCTATCATCGCCAAGTGGTTATTGAGGTTATTCACTGAGATAACATTTTCGTTTTGTGTTTTTCAGCTATAACTTTCTTTATCAGTTTTTACATTCCTTCAAATCTCTTTCGCATTTACGAACTGCGCGATCCACATCCTATTATACTATTCATTGAGCATGCTGGCAACAAAATTCTTAATGTTTCACGCTTCTTTCAATGTGTCATTTCGAGAATTGTGTTTCTCTAAATGTCCGATTCCATTTGCCTCATCTATTGTCTTATCGCTGACGGCAAACATCTTCAACTTCTTTTTTTTTTCGCTAATAATTGCATACAGTGAAAAACTTCGTTACTTCCGCACAGTGAGTTCATTTGCTTTGTAAGCATTTTCTAATAGAATCTTTGGGCGGAATCTATACTTTTAAATCCTGTCCACGCATAAGTGAAACTTCATCTTGTACTGTTTATCAGTCTCTGATATTCGGTATTTTTTTGTTAACTAGTTCAACTCGTTGCGGATAGAGTATGATTTTATAGAAGTTGCTAATGTTTACGTAGCTATGAAAACTGCTTCTCTACTGTTCATATATGCGAAAAGAAAATATTACAATTTCGTAGCTCCTTCTGAACGAATATTTCAATGATGTTACTGGCAACGATTTGATAGTGGGTATAGGCGATGTACATAAAGAAAACATGTTTTCGATGCCCCAACATGCAGTGATAGCACGCGTTGTTTACATCACAACTAGGAGCCTGTCTTGTTGTTCGTCTGTGTGGGGGCAATAGTGAAAATGAATCGCTAGTTATTCGTACGAGGTGTCGCAGCGAACATTAAGCATTATTTATTTGGGTATCTGGATGGCATACGTGCTATACTGGCTACGTTTAAAGTTTTTGCGGTGTTTATAGGTTTATTTCTGAGAATAGATTTTTTTCACGTATCTGCTCTTTTTTTTTCTTCTAAATTTTAGCGGCTCTTAACAACCCTCCCGTATATAAACCCTCCCACTCACTCCTTTTCCTCATTGCCTGTTTATTCTACTGCCGTCTTTTCTTTAGAATAATTTCTTTCCTCATTATTTAGCAAATCTTTTGCAGATATGATAAAACGTAACGGTTATGGATTCGCTATCGATCGTGGTGGAACTTTTACAGACGTTTATGTGAAAAAACCGAATGGTTCATGTAGCGCACTAAAATTACTATCCGAAGATTTTACTAATTATCGTGATGCTCCAACCGAAGCAATTAGAAGAATCCTCGAAGAGGAATTAAATGTGAAAATACCACGAGGTTTACCCATACCGATAGGTAAGTCATATGGCTATTTTTTATTTTTATTTTATTTTCTTGCTTTTTTTGCTACCTCAACATGTTCAGGTCATGATAAGAATCTTAAATATCTTTTTCTTTCGTAGCAGAAGTTAGCGATCTAGCTGTAACTATTGTTGATAGGGTGATAGTTAAAAATCATTTATCGCTCGTTTCACAGAATTTCGATTTATGAATATGAGCGATGGGAATTACGTCTAATTACAACCAGCGTATTTTTTCTTTCTTGTGATTTTATCGGTCTGAACTGAGACGTCCAGCTTGAAGTGAACATGCTAGAGATTATGATCATTGAATGCATGAGAAAACTCAGTATCTGCGAATTATCTCTAACATTTACCTGTGATTTAAGGTTCATCAAAAATTAAGGAAAAAATCCTTACTTTAGCATATACAATGCTTCGGAATTGGTTAAGTATATATATTCAGATATAATATTTCATATTATAGTTGTATCATCAGAGCATAAATTTGATTCAGTATTAAGTTTTAGGTAATATTAAATTTTAGATAATATTTCATGGATCAGAATGGGAACGACAGTCGCAACGAATGCGCTTCTTGAACGTAGAGGTGAAAGATGCGCTCTTTTGATAACGAAAGGTTTCAAGGTAAGCTTTTTGAACACATGCAATGATAATTTCATATGCATAAGTGACATTGGTCTGCTAGAGAAATAAAGAAAATAAATAAAGAGTAGAGAATCCGGACAGAGGAAGGACCTAGAAATATTAAACGCTTTGTTATGGCCGCTATTTTAGAAGTTTCAATTTCACAAACAAGCTGATGTTTCCACTTAACATCTCATATTGTTTCAGTTAATTGAAAATAAGTAGAAATTTGAAATCATCGGATATTGCTCCTCTCAAATCTTTGAAACGGTGTTCAATTATAGTTGCATATCTGTTAAGTTGTATTAAGTCGGAAATATGAGTTTCATGCTTTAGTTGAGGCAATGCCTTTCTAGGGGAAGATCAATGGACGGACGCTCTATGTGAAGCATAAATTTTATGTTCAGCTTATCCTTTTATTTTATTCTATTTTATTTTGTTTAATTTAATTTAGTTTAATTAATTAATTTTTTTTTTTTTTTTTGAGGAACTTGATCGTTTATAGGATTTGCTCTATATCGGCAATCAGACACGGCCAAAAATTTTCGAATTCGACATTCGTATTCCGGAGGTACTGTACGAAGAGGTTATCGAGGTGGACGAAAGAGTGCTTATAATCCAAAATGCATGTCAACTTAATCTCGACTTACCAAGAGATGAAACAATCAACTATGAGGAGGTGAGCTTGTAGCATTTCTGCAAAAGACTTCTATAATTTTTTAAAACGGCATATATGGTGCGAAAAGATTTCGCTTTCGGATTGGTCGGTACGAGTTCGAATTAAATATCAGTTCGTTGAGTAAATGGAATTAAATAAACCTAATGAGTTCTTATCGCCATCTAGTTCGGGAACTAAGATGAAGGATATTTGCTTTAGATCGTGAACGTATTTGTGATGCTTAGGCTTATTCTTTTCTTTTTTTAATTTCAGGTTTTCATCGAAAAGGCTATTGACGAGAGCATTTTATCGGAACAGTTGAAACGGCTTCGCGCCAAAGGAATTCGCTCACTAGCGATTGCTTTCTTACATTCTTATAAGTTTGCATTTTAAAATTCATATCTTTTCAACTCCCCACTGCGAATATAACTGACTGACTTCTCGAGGAAGAAATTAAATTTTTTTCAGAATTATTTGCCTCTATTTTCATTGAAAGAGCGATTGTGCTAACGATGCTAAACATTACAGAACTGTGCTTTTAGGATTACTGAAACTCATTCGCCCTGTAAAATTTGTATAAGAATGATGAATTACAATAATTCATTAAAGAAATAGGGCCGTTGATCGGTACAACGGTCTGCTGGTCAAGTATTATCGCAGGAAATTCAGAGAACTAACAGATTTGGAATGAAGCTCTAATGCTTTGATAATTTTTTGTTTTAAAAAAGGTTTCACTCTTCAGATGGGCATTTACAACGAATTGATAGGATTTTCATCCGTTGATATGGTAGGAGTCACTCTTTTGTGCATCAATTATTATTAGCTACTCATTTAAACATTCATTTTTGTATTTCGCCATAGAAACTTAGTAGAAAAGTACTTTTAATAGATTTAAATGCGAATTGATATTCTGCTGATGGAAGCGATGCTCCGGAAAGACCACCAGTGTTGGTGCGTAAGCTGTATACCTATTGAGAGGTCTTTTTTTTTGCTATCGTTCCTGCACACCTGTTGATAGATTGTTTACTACAGTCCATTCTGTTTGATTTTTCCCAAATTTTTTTGTGGATTACAAACGCCAAAAAAGTTTTTTCGAGGATTTCAGCGTTATTTTTTCCTCTTTCTCTTTCAGATATCCGAACCATGAACGACAAGTAGGTAAGGTAGCAGCGGAAATGGGTTTCTCAAATATCTCTCTCTCAAGCGACGTCATGCCTATGATAAAAATTGTTCCCAGAGGTTATACAGGTATAATTTTGTGAACGCTTTTCGATGCTTTTTATGCTCGCTAATGATGTTTAACTGACAGTTTTGATCGTTTACTAATAGTGGAAGCAACCTGATAAATTGATCAGTTTTATATATTTAACTGAGTGAGCTATTAGTGATTCGGGATTTACTATTTATCCTGGAAAAATTCTATAGTGGTGTTGATGGAATATTAAAAACAATAAACAGCTGCTCTTTTATATTCTTCAAGCGTTTTCTAAAATCGTTTAGTGAAAATTGTAGTGCTGCAAATGTATTGAATGCAAGATGATTGTAGCATGTGCTGACGCATATCTGACGCCAAAAATTCGAGAATATATTAGCAGTTTTAATGCGGGATTCGCCGGCAACCTCGACGGAGTACGTGTTGAATTCATGCAAAGTGACGGAGGCCTCTGCCCAGTAGAAAAGTACAATTCTTATGCCTTTATTTATTTATTTTTCTTGTGGGTTTTTTTCTGTTTTTTAAGAAAAATATTTTTCTAACGTGTCCGAAATATTTTTAAAAAAATACTTCCTTCATTCGAAACTGTCCCCATTTGTTTTCAGATTCTTTGGATCGCGAGCAATAATGTCAGGACCGGCAGCCGGTGTTGTTGGAGTGTCGTTGACAGCTTTCGATACTTTAACAAAGCAGCCAGTCATCGGATTCGACATGGGCGGAACATCAACTGATGTAAGAAAATTTGCTGAGAAGTTTATCTGATTATTGTGGTCAAATTTCAGTGTTTATTCTTTTGGAATTCTCCTTAATGAGCACTTCATCAATATGCAAGTCTTTCACATTATCAGTAATTCTATGAATGTCTTCATCCCAGTTTTATTCCGTAATTTAATAAAACATTGAAATATGTACCATATTTTATATATGCGTAAGTAAAATGAGAAAAGAGAAATAATGAAATAGATGATGCTTCATTCCAGGTCAGCCGATATGCAGGTTCATTTGCACACGTTATGGAGACGACTACTGCGGGCGTGACTATCCAGGCACCACAGGTTGTGAATCCATTTTAGGTTTTCTAATTCCCTGAGTTTTTTACAGCAGTAATTTGCATATATGATAGGTGTTGAAATAAACTGCTTCAGGTAGAAGAGTAAGGACGCCTGTGCAATTGCGGTTTATGAGAGGCTGTTTGCAATCTGTCTGTGGAAAGTATTTTTGCCTTAGAAGTCTTCAAAATCCACATAGGAGGCGACGATGGTCTCAATGTCACACAGCAAGAATCGAAGACAGGCCCTGCATTGCTGTTTGATCAGCGTTCACTCACATCGGTTTCAGTATCCCAGCCTCTAAAGAAATCATCCTTTCCTACACTATGATGATAACATTGCTGTTTAAGTTGGATATTCATACGGTTGCTGCCGGCGGTGGGTCGAGACTTTTCTTCCGCTCAGGACTATTCGAAGTAGGTCCAGAATCTGCTGGAGCAATACCTGGTCCCGTATGCTATCGCAAAAATGGCTACTTGACCGTCACTGATGCCAATCTCGTCCTCGGACGAATAATCCCCGATTATTTCCCGCATATTTTCGGCGACAATGAAAATGAACCTCTCGACAGGTATAAACATTCTTTTGTGACAGTGCCTTATAAGATCTTCTAAATGTCAGGTGAGATTAACCTCTTGTGCAAACGGGAAACAAAGAATGCCATTACTACATGGAATAAGTATTGCTTCTCTTTCTAGGTTTGTGTTCTTGTTTCATTTGTCTTTGCATCAAACGAATCGCGTAAAGTTATTTAATAGAAAGATCAAAGACCAATTTTTTAAAGAATGAAATATTCAGTCTATGTAATTAGGAAAGTTCGATATTGCTTGATAATCTAGAAAACCTTTACAAGCGAATTTTGGAAGAGTAAAAAAATATTTCTTTGGCTATTTCTTGAATGATTTCATTACTGAATCTAGCGAATAAACAGAAGGAAACGAAATAATGCCATTAACGTTGCAGGGAATCGTCGTTTAAAGCGATGCAACGCATAACCGATGAAATAAACGCATTCTATAGTGCACATTCAGATGTTTCACGACCACAAATGAGTGTTGAAGAGACGGCTTTGGGTTTTATTGACGTTGCGAATGAGACGATGTGTAGAGCTATAAAATCGATAACGCAAGTACATTTTATCACTCGTTGTTTAAGGAATATTAAAAAAAACAAATATATTCATCAGAATATTGTCGATTAAGAAATTCAAGTGAATTTTGCTACTGAGAAATGTTACGTCTATATTATAATTACAAAAAGTTTTTCCTTATTTTTGAAATTTCATGCCTTTTTCGAGGATGAATTGCCTATCTTTGAAGAATTAAGCACATATTTTTGCGGAAATAATTTACGCAGCTTTTCCCTCGTCTCTTCTCTTACACTCTATATTTCAAATTTTTATAAGTGATTTTTAAGGTTTTCGTGATGAGTATTTTTGTTCGTATTTTGACGATTGCGGGAAGTAGGTTATGCAAATATCGTGTATAAAGTTTTTATGAGAGGTTTTATTATTCCTTTCTCATAGTAATAATGTGAATGAATTTTTATGTTGCAGTAATATTTACCGATATTTTCCGAAGTGTTATGTTTCTGCTTCAATTTTTATTCTAATTTCATCTTATTGAAGCTTTTTTGTTTTATTTTTAGAGATCAAACATAATGAGCATTTAATATTCAATTTTTTCATCAGCATAATCGCCATTTTCACTTAAAAGATTCGAGCAGTTTTGAAAGTTCTATGCTCTTAAGCTATTTTTATCTCCGATTATGCATCATTAGTAATTGATTCTCGCTAATGATATGCAATTATCAGCGAAGTAGAAGAGTAAAGAAAATAGAGAATATGCAAATTAAGTGGGATTGAATTGCAGTCGAAAGGTTACGATACTTCACAGCATATGCTCGCATGTTTCGGTGGAGCTGGAGGTCAACACGCTTGTGCTATTGCTAAATCCCTCGGTTGGTTCATATAAAACATTCGTTCTCATTGAGTTTTTTTACTGCAACTGAATTGATCATGTGATCGCTGTGACTGATTTGATTCTCTTCTTATTGTTGAATAGCAAGCAAGATTCTTGGAAATTCAATATTCTTAAAATGAGTAGCTTTATTGGCGATTAGAGATGTTGTATTGTCGACTTTCCTCGGTTGTCCACTATCAACGTCCACTTCATTGGTCATATTGACCGACCCCGGCTGATCATCACAGCCATTTTTTGATTTGTGTATAATGGAGTTGTTCAATTTTCTCTTTATGTTTTTCGTTACGACTGATTCCTATTGCAGTGTCAATTTTTCTTAAGTATAGTAATGATCATTTTCATTCGAAGCCAATATTTCCTTCATGAAAATAACCTTTCATAAAACTACTTTATCAACTCTTTCACAGTGCATGATCATGCAAGAACACTTTTGCTGATGCAGTCATATAGGTTCATCTTCGCTATCCTAACTTAATACCACCTTGTGATCGAAACAATTCGTGTCGTTGAATAAAGTTTGATGTTAATTTTAAAAGCAGTGAAGAATTGATGCTCCTCTAAGAAATGGTTTTTATTTTCGAAAATAACGAATGAAATTTGAGGAATAAGATCGGTATTTGTACATCGCTTCTCTGGTATTCTATCTGCTTATGGTCTAGCGCTTGCCGATGTCGTTCATGAAACACAAGAACCAGCTGGCAAAATATTCACCAAAGGTGACCATTTAATTTTTGGGTGCTATTGTTCAACTTATGACGCTTCTATTTATCCTGAAAGTATCATTCAAAAGAAGCACTCAACATCGCGTATAGGTACATCTGTCCGCACTTGCAGACAGCTGGGATGAATTAGCGTCAGTTGGGATGGATATTTTGGAAGCTGAACCATAAGTACGCTAAAAATAGTTCGTGAAGGAATCATAATTTTCGTAGATTTCAAAGAAAAATTCGTCAGAGAGCAAAATCGATGCGTTCAGCGCCTTTTCTAGTTGTTTTTTTTTGCAACCGGCATCATTTATGGCTCATTCAATACAACCACTGCTATAAATTCACCACTGAAATTTCCGCTTAAAACTTTATTTTCATTATAAAACATCTCTTTCACTTCGAATAGTTGAACCGAGAGCGCTTGAGTGATTGGCAGTTGATTTGACCTCTGTTCATTGCACATTGCTTGCGGGCAAAACTGGCTATATCGAACCGTTTTCATTTCGGATGGAAAATATTCAAATCAGAAATGTGGCTTTAAGTTTACCTTTGTAGGAACTGTTGCTCCTTTAATGGGTGACCTAGGAAATTGTTTAATTTCACCCAGTCGAAAGTATCTGTTGAATTCTCCCAATAAAATCATCGAGAGTAAATTTCTATTTGCAAAAATATTCTCACAAAACGAAATATTTTTCGCTGTTTGATATCCTATAAGATATTCAAGTATTGGCAATTGCAAGATTGTGGTATCATGAAAGGAATGCTACCTTATAATTTTGCTGTTAGTAAGGCGGATACTCCAAACCATCTTCGTTGTTTTTCCTTTTTTTATAAATCCGCTCATCTCGAGGCTATCAAAATATATGTCATTTCATCCGTTTCACTCGTCAAGTCTGTCTTATAAATCTTCATCTGAAATTTACATATTAGTTGTTGCATTTGTTTTTGATGCTTTTTTTTGTATTTCAGAGAATTTTGAATATTTTCGAAATCGGCTCGATTCGCTGAAAGAGCAATGTCATTGTGAACTTATGAAAGTCGGATTTACTGATGACTTGATTCGATATGAACCCTTCTTGCATATGCGATATGGAAGGTTAGTTCAATTTTTTGTATGAGTCCTTCAAGATTTGGGAAATGCCCACTTCCCATGAGGATTTTTCATAGCTTTTGCAAGGTCAGTAATTGGTGACCTCACGAGAGTTTGATGAGATGGTAGGGCTGTTGAGTTCCCCTAACTGAAATGATGCCTCAGCTTAAGAGATGAGTGCACTGTAAATTTGCTTAAGATGAAAAGTCCAGTGATACCGATCTTCTTTTTGTTGCAACGATGGGAACTAATTTTCCAATTTCGATTGCGATCACGTCGTAATTTCTCTAGGAAATCGGACCTTTGAAATTTTCATTCATTTTTCTTTTTCATGGATTGTCCTCGGCGTTCGAATGATGTTTATTATCTACATATTCTCTTCATCAGTGGGCGAAACCAATGATGCAGTATTAAATCAGTCAAGAAATCGAATAGAAAACGCTAGTGTAACTATTGAATAGAAGAAGAAACTCCACCAATTTCACTGACAAAAATCCAGGATCTGTTGAGAGTAATGTGTGAAAATGTCCTCAACCAATAACGTCGCAATCAGAAAGGTGGCGTTTTTATTTATTTCCTCTTCATTTCTTGTGATATATTCCCATTGTCAGGACGGACTGCGCACTTATGTGTGCACCACCAGGTGGAGAGGCTGTCATATTAGAACGATACGAGGAAGCTTTTCATGATTCGTACAAACGAGAATTCGGCTTCACAATGCCTGATCGAGAGATTATCGTCGATGATATCCGGTCCGATTTTTTAAATCAACTTATGTTTATAGTTTTGATTGTTGAATTTAAAGGACACTTCTAGCCATTCGGTGGTGATTTTCTCTTGAATCGTACGGGCAGTCATCGCTATCCTTTGTGAATATCTGATGTTTTACTAGCATCCTTCCATGTGAAGCAACACCGAAACATTTTTCCTCATCTTATATGAAGTTTAGAAAAAACGGGATCAAAATTCGTCCATCTGGGCTTGAGAAATGACATGAGATAGCTGGTGACCTGGGGAAAGGTGTGGCTGATAAGAAAATGTGTGCGCTCGCGGCGAAGCCACACATTTCCCCAGGTCACGCGAAGAAAAGTAGAGGAGAAAAGCAGCGAATAACACATTCGGGCCTTCGACGCTCGCTATACCTCTTCCAGTAAGTACAGGGGAGCTGAGCCCCCTCTACACACCACACACACATACCACGCACCGCACATACACCGCATACGCACTACACACAAACACACACACACACCGCATACCACACATACACCGCACCTTTGTTAAAACTCTGGTGAGTTCGATGCGTCAGAGAGATGATAGGCAAAAAAACGAAAACGAAAGAATTCATCTGCTCACGTACTCACCGAAGTCAACATGAACTGACAAACACAAAAAACCACCTTCACATACCGGTAAATATTAATGCAGAGACCTTCAGCGCACTACGCAAAAGTCCTACTGTTTGTGGTACGCGTAAAATGGAGTATTGCGAGATCTAACTTCGTCACGATATACTATAACACACAAAAAAAACGCACCTCATTCAAAGAGAAAAGGAAAATGATAAGACTCAATCATCGGAACTAATTTACACACTACGACTGAGCAAATATCTCCTTTATCTCACCGTTGCAATAAAGTAGTAAAAAATATCAATGTACACACCACACATACCACACCCTCCCACGCACACATGCCAACCGGAACCTATACTAACAAATTGAAACAGACCACACACGACGCCCCACACACAGATACACGCACATGCATACCTCCTTGTCACGCACCACACACCACAAAGAACCCCGCACGAAATCGAACCCTCCCCCTTCTTCACCTGTATACTTACCCTCCCTCCGATGGTAAGCGACTGCTCTGTGCTGTGCTAAATACACCCTCATGTACACCCCCCAAGGGAATGATACCTCAAGGTAGGCAGAAAAAGAGGTAAACTTTACCCCAAGAAAGGGACACACAGAGAACACGTAGAGCATATAGAAGGAAAGGAGGATGCGAAACTATGAGGAATATGGGCAGAACTGAGGATTCGAACCTCTATTTGCTATCTGGATTTCATTTCAGTACTTATGCTAGGCATAGGGGGCTTCACCCTCTATGACCCTCTCACAAGGGGGCCTGTCGCCCCCTTGACCCTCTGCTTTGGTCCACTTACAGTCGTCGTTGTAGATGTCACACCCTCGACGCAGCACCCTCTAGTCTATACCGCACACAGATAGAAACATACCACACACCACACCTAATACACTTTTAGGGAGATATGAGGTTACATCAGAAAAATTCACAACTGAATTAATTATTTTGAGATGGTGTGCAGTTTATTATATATTTTGGCATACATTGTTTAAATTAGTTATTTCATTTCGATGACAAGAGCCATGATGAAGAGATATTTGAATGTTGAGAGGTGCATTATTCGAGCAAAGATCAAACGAAAAGAAAGCTTGCTTCTTGTTACAGCGTTCGGAGTATTGGGATGAGTCGGATGGCTGAGTGCGTGAAAATCGCGAAAGCATCGAAACCAGATAATCCACCAATGAAGGCGATGACACAATGTTATTTTAGGGTTCGTTTTCTAATACATATTTATTTTGTGCTATCCTCGAAGATCATATTCGTTGCATATGAAGCGCTTAAATATGATATGCTGATAAGGATTATCAAATTATTTATGAGAGAAATTTATGGAAAGACTAGTGATAATTGTCAATGCAAAAGGGGGCTCTTCTTACCACTTTTATGGCATCCACCACCATGTCATGGAATTTTTGATCCATCCTGAGTCGCTTTTGCAAGCCTTCTTAGCATCGCATTTGAAAATGAATATTTGTGATTATTGTGTTACCTATTTGAGCGAAGTGATCCCTGATAGTTGTTTGGAAAAAGAAGATAGCATCAAATATGAGTGCACTATTTATGAGCTATTTCGATACGATGTAAGAAGAGTTTAGGAATGCATATCTACTAATCTCATTATCCATTACATGAATTGCTCTTTAAAACTGTTATGTTTTCTAGAAATATTTCTGACACCAGAAAAAATTGCAGTTTTTGTTTTTCTAAATTGAAAAAAAAATGGACTTAGCAATATTTGCTGTGCGAATTCCGAACGATAAATGCAATTATGGAAAAGAAATTTTCCAGGAAGGCAAACTGGATACGAAAGTTTATGACTTGAACGATTTGAAATGTGGACATACGATGTGCGGCCCATGTATCATTACTGATATTAATAGGTAATATGCGAATTTACTCATAGGTTTCCTCGATTTTATCTCATAAGTCTGTAAGAATTAACATCAAAGGAAATGTTTTTTTATTTATTAGTTAGTTTTTAAATATCATTGTTTAATCATTCTATTCGACTGTCGAAGCTGTATTAAGTATTCGACTGATTACGGTTGTGTATGCGTACGAAACTTCATTTCCTTCAATCTCAGTCCACTCATTTTCCCTCACATTGATTTCTCAGACGTCGAACTTTTTTGTATTATTCCTCACTTTCGACTTTTTGGTTCGATATTCCTGCATTATTTTATTATACTTTATCTTGCTCCTATTAATTCTATTTAATCCCTGCTTTGTAACTACTTATGGCTTAATCGTATAGCACGATCGTGATTGAGCCCCTCTGCAAATCGACAATCACCGACGAAGGCAATATATATATTTCGATTGGTGATGAAGCTCGAGTTTCTATAGGTATGGGATCGCTTCTTTATTTCGATTGCACTACCCTAAAAATATTTGTAGTATTCAATAAGGTCGTTTCCTTCGCATTAGACGTTGCATATGAATTATTCAGCAGAAATGCAATCAAGGCCAATAGGCACCTCAATTCAGCTGTTGCATAAAGGTGAGCTTTCAAATGCTTTGATATTAATGGCTCATAGCCACATCATTGAACTACTTGTACCTTCTAACGTAGCCATGAAGGTGGGTGAACACCTCACACGGCAATTTAAGTCCAGTAATTATGGAGGTTCATTTTAAGGAGTTGACATCGACCCAATTCAACTTTCAATATTCAGTCATCGTTTTATGTCGATAGCCGAACAAATGGGACGAGTACTTCAAAGAAGTGCGATATCGACGAATATTAAAGTATCATTTTAGATTTCAATGTGAGCGTTGTTTGGTGGATCCAGTTTGCATAAGTAATGTTGTAAATTTGAGTTGTTTCTTTAACAATATAGTAGAACTGAAGAGGCGCAATTCGCTATGAGAGTGACTGTTTCTAATCAGACTGTTATTTTATCTTGATGGGATTCCCTTTTATAAGAAATGTCAGTGGCAGTGTTCGAATCATTCGTAGAGTTTGGAGACACCGAAATGTGGAATGTATTCGAAGATGTTGTTTTCTTCTTTTCAGAAATATGAGCTGATTAATGAATCAATCCTAAAGTGTAGCCGTTTAAGAATACGGAATATATTTTAACTTTTAGGTGTCATTTAGAATTTATCGATAGAATTTTTTAGGAGCGACTCGATTTCTCTTGCGCACTATTCGGCCCTGATGGAGGATTGATTGCAAATGCACCTCACATCCCTGTTCATCTTGGTAGGCCTTTTACATTGTGACTGAATAAACTCGACACGGATACATGATTACTATATTACAGGCGGTATGCAGGCAACGGTACGATTCCAAATAGAGCATCTGGGATTCGAAGGTTTACGAGATGGCGATGTGATTCTGTGCAACCATCCAAAAGCAGGAGGTTCTCATCTCCCTGATCTTACGGTCATCACACCGGTATAACCACTTAATATATTTCATAGAATGAATTTCGCTCTTATTTCCGCATTAACCTGGTTCTTTCGTATGGTAATATGACGTTAGTGGTACTGCTATGATTGCTTTCAGATTTTTATTTTTAACGCATGTTCATAAAAATTTGCTGTTCTGGAAAAATAGTATGACTCCGCTCAAACTAGTCGCCCATGTGCGTATATGTGTTTGTCTATCCTACCCGGCAGTGAACAGCTCAGAAACCACGGTTCCTAAGGCTATGATATTTAATAGATATAATTTTAACGACGAGTAATGCTATACCATCTTTAGACCCGATCTACATTTTCGAAAGAAATAATAAATGTTCAAAGGTGGCAAGAAATTCGCATACGTTTCCGATTTTTATTTCACTCAGATTAAATCAAATAAAACGATTCTGTTGCAGAAATTTTACGATCAAACCACTCACAACATTGCTGATTGATTATAACATTCATCTTGCATTATTGCTCAAATTCTATTTTTTGTTGGCAATTCGTAAAAATGGCTGTGAGCGAAAATGCAAAAAGCGCATATCGTACCGATTGCTCTGGGCCGCTTTTATTCACTTGCTCCTAATTTATTGCATTCCTTAAATTGAATTTTTAAGCAGTAGTTGATGAGATGATCAACCTTGAAAACAAAAAACGTTTGCAGTTAATTTTTGATAGAATTGTGTTTTGAAACTTTTTGAGACCAACAATTTTATCATGTTACGTAAGAAATAGGCAAACTTCACATGATGCTTCCTTAAAATATGGTTTTTATGGTCACTTTTTGATGCTATTTAGTGTTCAAGATTTCAGAGGCATATGTAAACATCTTAAATATTCTTTGCGATTACCGCTGGCTTATTTCTTTTCAAGTTTTTGAAATATTATAGGTATATTACAAAGGTTCTAAGCTTCCAGCATTTTTTGTTGCAAATCGAGGGCATCATGCGGATATTGGCGGTTTAGTACCTGGCTCAATGCCTCCACACTCCACTAGCCTCAGCCAGGTATCCTTATTGTTGGATCGATTGATTTCATTTATCGCATAAATAATAGATTATGCAGTAACATGAGCCACGTATCTACGTACTGCCGGATACATGCATATGTCTGCTCGATTCATTGTTTCGGATATCATATTTTATTCTGATAAGAAGATACACTTGTGAACAACGAAGAGATTTTTTCCAATTCCAAAATGGAATATTTTTTAAAAGAATTCTGGCGAAATAGTCGCGCAACATCCTACGATAGTGAAAGAAGACACTGAGAAGTCTATAGGAGAGTTCCTCTTTTTACGCTCGTAATAAAAGCTTTCAAATAGGCGCTTCTATTTAGCGATACTGTTACTATTTCATTGACTTTTTTTAAACGGTTCCTTGTTGCTATCTTATAGCTCCTTTCTCCAGTATTTAGCGTCTTTCAATTCATTCAAAAAATTTCTAGACGCTCTGTTTAAGCTTACTTGAGAGACTAGTTCTAAGAAGTATTAAATGGCCTAGAAATGCATGCTGCTTAAGCTCCCAGTTTGATGCCTCTGCATACTTTCCTCTTCTAGCGTTGTATAAATGGCTTTCGCGTTAATGATGTGGCAGACGATGCCATTCCGCACATTCCTTAGAATTTAAGACGATAGATGGCAGAAGCAATCGGTATTAAAATCTTCACTAGTTGTTAGTAAGGTTATCTAAAGTGGAATTCTCCTGTAACTGTAGATTTTCGTTTAGCCTATAGAGGCTTTTTTTTATAATTTTTGACAGTTCAGCTTGAGTCAATTGCTTGGAAACTTATTTATTTCTTACGCAATACCTTATCCCTACAATAATCTCGCATATTTTCATACATCTGATATCAAATTTTATGTTGTTGCAGGAAGGAGCCGCTTTCGTTAGTTTTAAAATAGTCGAGGCGGGTCGTTTCCAAGAAGCAAAAGTAACCGAATTGCTTAATGCACCAGCAAATGTGCCAGGTATATCATTGTTTCTTTAAAAGACAACTGTGGAAATTGCGGCAAATAAAGAAAAACACTCGTCTGTTTGTTCTCTGAATCTGTTTTTGATCATATTTGTTTACCATTGATCTGCTGGATACCAGCTAATAAATAAGTAAATGAGACTATAAGTGAGACTATTTGAATATTTCGTTGTTTTCGTTATGTTTAAGGAATTTTTCGTTATGTTTGAGGAATATTTCGTTATGTTTAAGGAATTTCTAATGTTTTGTTCTTCACATTTTGTGTGCTTCTTACCTAAACTCACTTTTATATTCGTTCAGAATTAATTCTTTTGATGAATTCTCGTCTGAAAAATATATAATGAGAGGGTGAATTTTAAAGGTTGCAGTGGAACACGTAATTTAAGTGATAATCTTTCGGATCTAAGAGCACAAATCGCCGCTAATCGAAAGGTATTTCTAAATTCGTTTATCTCAATTAGAGAAGATGTATGTTTGATACTTAGTTATGAAGTGCAGAATTAATAGTATTTGGATGCTCAAGAATGCAATATTGCTAATGAGTGAAATAGCTGAAATAGTGAAATACTTCATTCCCTTCGCATTGGTGGATTATTACTCGCAAACGCTTTTGCAAATTTCCTCTGCCAAAAGGCAATGTGGCAACACCATACCAGAATTTGTCTTTCTTTTCGGTTTCGACTCGAAAAGTAATGAAGTGGAAGATATCAGGTTTGGTGTGGATAAAGATAGAGAATTAAATAATCTCTTGCGTAATTTGTGTTAATCCATCGATGCTGAAGAAAGTTCAAAACATTTGAAAGTGCTAGAAAATTTGCATATGTCTTATATGCAATTAGCATTCGCTCTCGTATCAGACGATTACATCTTTATCAGTTGCACCATTTCGGATTACTCGTTTGCCATCATCGAACGCTTTCTGTTGCCGAAGCTGTTAAGTGGTCTTGCGCCCGCTGTGCTTTATTATAAAACGTTACTTAAAGTAATAGGAGAAATCTTCGTGCGTTAGGGGCTTGCGAATCTTTGCAAGTGAAGAAATGGCGATCAGCCTCGCGCCTTCGGTGCTCGAAATAACAATAGACGAAGAAATAGGAGCGGGGCATGGGGGGAGCTTAATGCTCGAAAAGTTATGCTAACTTCTGTCTCCTTGAGCAAAAGTTAGCAATACATTCGAAGGGCTTCATTTACCATCTTCCGAGAACATTCATGACGTCCAGATATTCGCGATCACTTCATCCAGCATCATTTATTACTGAAATCACCAAAATCGATGTGAAAAATATTTTACAAAAATTTCATTATGTTGGAGAAATCGAAGAAGATTGCCGTTAAGATGCATAGGCGCATGATGATCAACACGATTGATAAATATATGTTGATTAGGCCTTGTATTGCATCAGACTCTTTCATAAGACTTTGTTATTTTTTGTTTTTTTTTTAACATAACGTTTAGACTCACTGAGCTATCATCAAGTAACTTTGAAAACGATTTTTTTATATATTTATCAACTTTTTTTGCTCCAACTTTAGAACATCAAGTAGTAAAAGAGTTATAATATATTACTGCAAATAGACTATTTCAGGGTATTGGACTTGTATGCGAATTGATCGATTGTTATGGTCTTGATGTGGTACACGCTTATATGTCATATATACAAAGTAACGCCGAAATGGCTGTTCGCAGTTTGCTGAGAGAAGTAAATTTTTTTTTTCTTTGACAAAAGACGTAATGATATCAACGGAAGTTGAAATAAGGTAGATAGGCGTTATGAGGTTTGACTATTCAGCTGTATAGGCGTTATGAGGTTTGACTATTCAGCTGTATAGGCGTCATGAGGTTTGACTATTCAGCTGCGTAGGCGTTATGAGGTTTGACTATTCAGCTGTATAGGCGTTATGAGGTTTGACTAAACTGTGACTTCTCTAATTAGGAAGATACAGTTATTGTGTTCACTGTAAATAAGATGAAGAATGAGCATTTGGGAACAATAAACTCCTTATATAGCGGCACCTCATTTGATGACGCATTTCGGTGCAGATCGCCTCATATAAGTGAATAAAAATATATTGACTAGGAAACGATGTGAAAGGAGATTCTTTTTTTTTTTACATTTATTGTCCACACTATGTGGACAGTGAAAAGTCATGGATAATGCATACACTATTCCTATGTCGCTTATTTTTTGAAGGATTTCAGAGTCAACAGTGCAGTTGTTGTGAAGTCTTTAAACGTTCATTCATACTGCAATATTGCGCGTTTCGATCATGAAATTTCCATACATCGGAGTAGTGCCAATTATTTTCCAGTTTCGGTACCTAATATGATGATAGAATTTCATTGGAGAAATATCTTATAAAGAATTAAGCTTCAGAATGCTTGAAATAGGATAGTTTTCAATGGGCTTGATAAATCAAACAACGATCAGTTGAATTATTCTTTTAATTTTCAGGTTGGGCGAAAACGTCGAAAAGAAACGGGAGTTGCGAAACTGACGGCAACAGATTACATGGACGATGGTACGCCGATTTGTCTATCGGTGGAAATCGATGACGCAAAGGTATTCTCAAATTTTCGACTAGTTTTTCTTTTCTTTTAGAATGTTTCGCGAGGAGCTATTCATTTTTTTCTGCGTAAATGTCAAGAAAAACAGGATGTAAATTACTTTCTTATGGGCAAAAAAGAACAATCATGATTCCTGTCGAAGATGGAGCATAAAGTGTGCTTTCTTTTGTGATGCAATTTAAATCATTTGATGAATTTTATTTTAATTTTTTTTTTCAGGGAGAGGCGAAATTTGATTTCGATGGGACTGGACCAGAAGTTTACTCTAGTTGTAACGCACCTCCCGCTGTTACAATGGCCGCAGTTATCTACTGTTTGCGTTGCCTTGTTGGCAGTGAAATTCCCCTTAATCAAGGGTGTCTCGCACCGATTTCGGTTCGTTTTATTTCTTTATAAGTCAAATAACGAGGCGACACTTCCGCTAAAGTTTAACTTTCGCTCAGCAACTAAAGAAACGAGAATAGATGGCAAAGGATATTCTTTTCGAGTTTTATTAGTGAATTTCTAACAATGGAAAAGTCATATCCTCAAAATTTTCAAATGATCATCTTGACCTGCTATCTCCACACCGTCTGCATACTCAGTTCTCATTTTTCTTTGGGAATATGTAAAACAGAAATTATACCTTTCACAGAAGGTGTTGTGTTATATTTTTATTTTCTTTTATATTTATATAAAATTTCATATTGAATATAATTCAACCCAGGTACACTTACGGAAGGGATTTTTAATAAACGTTGCTGAAATTTTACCCAATTTGATGCGAAATTGCTTGCAATATTAAGATCGTTCAGTGTAACGATAACATTTGCAGATAAAAATCCCTCAAGGAACAATTCTCAGTCCCCATGAAACAGCAGCCGTCGTTGGTGGCAATGTGTTGACTTCACAACGTTTATGTGATGTTATACTTTTGGCGTTTAATGCTGTTGCGGCATCACAAGGTGAATACATTCTCTCCACTTGTGCTTTAGCAAGACTTCGTTTTAGCCTGAACTCTTCTTTTTTTGGCAATTTAATATTATTGCCAAACGGTTGTCCTATACTTTGCCAGGTGCACTTTCCACCCTATAAACCTGCCATTTATGATAGTTCTTTTTAAAGCCACCTTTCCATTTTGTTGCATAGTCGTACCAAATAGCTGATGTATTTATGTTAGCATTGGGTTCGTGGAGGACGTACTTATTTCACTTACTTACTTTTTGTTGAGTTGTTACCGGGTTTTGCACTTATCTTCAATTTAATCACGATGTTTGATTCGTTTCGAGCAGATCAATGATAAGCGGCTCCTCCGATGGTTTATAACATTATCACCTATACAAAAGTGGCTGCATGTAGTGTAAGCTTTATGGAATGAAGATTGAACACTAAAAATAGAAATTTCTAATGAACAAAGATGAAGGGATTTAGGTTTTGATTATTTAATTTCATGTTGGTTTTTCATTTCTTCCATTTGTAGGATGCATGAACAACATAGCTTTTGGTGATGACGAAATGGGCTACTATGAGACAGTGGCAGGTGGTGCTGGAGCTGGACCAGGTTTTAATGGACGTTCAGCGGTGCATACACATATGACAAATACAAGGATAACGGATCCGGAAATTTTAGAAACAAGGTGAAATTTGTTGAAAAAAGTCAAATAGAATGGATAAAAAAGGCATTTATAAAATGTAATATTGCGTGCATTAAGTAGTTATTCTATGTATTTGATCCTTTCCTTGTATTTGATTGATTGGCAATAATGTACTTTATATATGCTTATTTTGGTTTGATATGGGGATCGGAAGCATGTCTGGAGTGATTCGGCAATGGAGTATAAATTACGGCTAATATTCTAGCTTGTTGCGACTACAGAAGGAATTTCAATGGAATATTAACTGAGGTTTCTCAAATTTGTAAATACAAATTGAACTCATAAGTGGTTTATAAATGCTGGTCGATATTTGCAAGTGTAAAACCATTTTAAGATATAAGATACGCCATCTTCCAAAGTCATCAATGATTGCATATTCGAACGTCAACTGGCTAGTTCACTTCAGCATCCCAATGGAGTGATCAGTTTACAGCAATAGATGTTAAAAAATCACAATATGAAGAAAATAGTACTAATAAATCATCAATATTTTCCACTAGGTATCCGGTCATATTGCGAGAATTCTCAATACGCAAAGGTTCCGGAGGTAGCGGCGAATTCCGAGGAGGAGACGGATGCACACGCAGCATGCAATTCAGGCGAACTCTTAAACTTTCAATTTTAACCGAACGAAGGGCTCTTCCTCCGTATGGATTGGCTGGCGGACAGCCTGGAGAAAGGGGTCTCAACCTCTTGCATAGACGATCGGGTAGAAGTGTAAATCTCGGCGGAAAGAATTGTCTCGACGTGTATCCTGGAGTACGCTTAATTTATATTTTTCTGTTTATGTGCTTGTTTTCATGTTTTGCGGATTGGCCAAAATATATGCTGCTATATGGGAAATTCTTTTTTCACTCCACAGGAAGTGAATTTAGAGACGTTTTCATGGTAATCTAACAGCTATGTACCATTCATAATATCATCACTGTAGCATTTTTAGAGTGTTAATTCTGTTTTTATACTTCATAATCACTTCCCTGTAGCCATTTATTTCTGTTCACTCTACGATGTTCAATGCGATTTGAAAGTCGATTTATTTTATAATATATTGAGGCATTTGTTTATCAGCACGTCATGTGCGCAACTTGCTTTCCAACGCGCATCATATCAACATCGTGTCTGCGCGTATACGTATTGTTTGTCTGTCTCTTTGCCCGATGATTTTAACTCGGGAACCATCGATGATAGACTCATGAAAATTTATTCGATTTGATTATAGTGCATAGATGCTTGTCTGTCGTAATCTCATCCTCATCTGCATTCAGCAATTTCGTAAAAAAAAAAATTAAAGGATTTGGAATGTACCATGAAAATTATTCATATTTTCTACTAATCGGTTTTTCATCTTATAGCTGGTTAAATCATTCAGACTAACATTTTAAAGATGTTTAGTAGTGATAAAGTCATTTAGAGTATGATGCTGTAATTTATTTTTTTATTCTTTAGTGAAACAAAATGGGAAGTTATTATTCAGTATGTTTCGTAATTTTGAGTAACTTACTAAAATCGCTTTGTTGGGGTAAGCGGAATGTGCAAAAAGCGCATATCGTGCCAACTTCCTTGACAAGTCTTCCCACCAATTTCATTAAAAAACCTCGCTGTTATTGGGATTATTCTTGCTTTCATTTGGCATATAAGTAACTGCTTAATATTTATAGGATGTGCTCGAGCTACGAACACCAGGAGGTGGTGGTTATGGGAAGCCAAAGCATATGGCCGGATCTTTAACGTGTTGCAAATAACACTCACAAAGTGCACTTCCTTTGTTTTTTTTTGTTACTAATAAAATGTTTGCTCAGGAATGCACATGATGAACTTTTAAAGCTTCACTCTTTCATATCATTGATGAATCTTATCCGGTTTTTTAAACATCGTTCAAGTTTTGCCTCAGAATGATAGTCCTGGAAGTTTTTGGCATTATTGCACCTGCCTACACAAGCAGCAGAACTCGAGATGATTGATCGGGGTAGATTGTGACGAGAAAAATGCCATCTTTCCGATCTTTTGATCATTCTCAGGTTCGAAATCTTACAATTCTCGGCTCCATTTTATTTGCTATTGTTGTAGTATAAAATGTTTCTCTGCACTAATTGTTTCAAACCTCTGACAATCCTATATGTCTTATCATACTTGTTCAATTTTTTGCTCGATGAATATTGCAGCCAACCTTTTCCGCAATGCCTTTTTAAAACCCGGTTGGATGACATGATTGAACGTCGATATACAATCATGAAGTATTAGGTCGACTAACTCGATTAGAACTATATGAAAGTTTTTTCCCTATCAAAAATAAGGTTAGAATGCTGGATGAAAGAATATTTAGAGATACCCGTTTATTTGCAGTAGCGATCGAGTTATTACGGCTTAGGATTCCGATAGTGCTTAAATAAACAGCAAAAATTTTTGAGAAGTGAACCCTCCACTCGTAGTAGAACAGTGGTTACCTTTTAATCGGTGCAGCAAGTAGCAAGGAAAATGTACAGTTGCAGACTTACTACTTGTCTAGAAATAACTCCGGGTGATGAATAAAAATTCAAGAGTCAATCGTCTAAACGCACAAGGCTGCAGGCCTTCGTACGTGACTATGTAACTGCCTGAGTTGTGCTTTAATTTCTTAGATATAACGAAAACTCCTACGTTTTAGAACGGCTCTGTTACTCTAGGCAATTGGAGCACTGTATTCTGAGGCTTGAGGGTAGATGAAGTAGGTGACTTTCGAATTCGAACGCCATGTCAGCGCTTTCCTAACCTCGGCGACCTCGAATCGGGGGACTTGAAGCTTGATAATTACTCAACGATTTACGAATGTCCTTGGATCGGAGTTTTTTAGGGGTCAACAGTATTTAAAAATCAATGGCAAGTTCCGCTTCGGATACATTTTACGACAATAACGATGTATTATTTTTTACAAAAAAAAAAAAGAAATCTTTCAATAAAGTGCAAATAGCGTGAAGAATGATTACGATTGCAGATATCAAATCATTAAAAAAGCATTAAGGGACATTTAGCGCTTAAAAAAAAAAAAAAAAATAAATTGTGCAGTGGCATTTTTTCGTAATCACTGTAGTGACAAATTTCTCGATGATCAGTAAGAAAATTTGAGATTCTTTTTGTTCCTCGAGAAATTTCAAATATTTCTCAAAAAGTCAAAATTCTATGCTCTGTTTTTAGAAATTCCAAAAGTTCCTCATATATATTGTCCCTTCTTTTTGTCGATAATTTGCTCTAACTTTGCAATATGCTAAACATCAATTATCGATGATTCTCTACACCTATTACCTGGATCTTATTGAAAGCTTTTAGCGAATTTTGATTCAGTGAATCTTTACTGCTGTTAATCAACAACATTATCTATTCATGATGTCTTCTGTGGAGCGCAAATATGAATGATTGAAGAATTGGAGGGCAAAAAAAAACAGGTGACTAAATAATCATACAAGCAAATTTGTCAATGATCCGATCCCCTTGCAGGTTGACAGTATCGATTATATCAACCATGAACTTTTTTCAACTGTTATTTATTTATTTATTTATTTATTTATTCATTTATTTCTCACTGTACATCAATCAACCCGTCTAAATGCGCAGCCGGAAAAATGCTGCAGGTGGTTGTACTTGTAAATAGTCATTATAATACACTAATGTTGGCCGATGCTCAAGATTGGAAGGCACTTGTATTAACCAGTAATTTAATCCTGAGAGGAAAGCAACCGTTGGAACAAGAAGGAACCAAAGACGCGTTATCGCGGTTCATAGATTTTATTCATCACAAGCCCACCGTAATTTCTCACCTTCGAGCGGTTTCTTGCTACCGGAATACGAAACGTTTTGCCCTTTCACAATTCTTTCAATATGCACAATTGTATCGCTGATATAATAAACTGAAACTAAACTTCTTTTTATGATACTAAAATACGGTAAAAAATATATTCGCATTGGCTCTAATCGATGAATCCTCAAACATCCGTACTGAAAGTTCATCAATTTGTCGATGGTTTTGACCAACGACTTCTGGAAATTGTTGTAGCGGATCTTGCAATGCGTCATGCTGATAAGATGCGAACGCAAACCGAATTAATCAAAGAAAACAAAAACAACTTCATTTGAATTATTGATCGTTGTTGTTACTTGTAGACACTCGATAATTAAATAACACTATCTAGTCACAGGTTTTGCATGATTCACGCTGAGAGGTTTTATCGTAATATGAAAAAGACTTGTGAGGACGAGAGAGTAGAACGAGAAGCTCTCATTGAAGAATCGATCTTTTTGTTGTTTCACTGGACAATTGGGGTCAGCTTTCATTCTGCAAATTTTGTTGTAATTTTGTGTAATTTTTATGTGGAATTCCTCGCAAATTGAACATAAAAAACAAGAGAAGTTTATTGTTGCCCTCAATTATCTCTTACATAAAGCTTACTGTTGCATTGTAGACAGATAAATAACACTCGTCTCATGTTGAACGTTTTTGGCGATGTTGAGGTGCGACGTATCTTTTATACTAAAGGATTTCTTTTTTTTTCCGCCCCGCAGAATAGTGTGATAGACGAGCTGCAATTATTTCTAAATGCTTCCGCGTTGGAATGGAATATTTTTTTGATAGGAATGTTCAATTTGTTATTTCAATGAAAGCGAAAGCTCTATTCAAGAGACCTCTATGAGACTAATGAGGTCATCGCGTTGAAGTGTGAAATATTTTAAATCGAATTTCAACTCATTAAAGATTAGCTATCTGTTGTGTTCTCTTTTGTCTCGTTTTGGTTGTTTTAGAGAAATAAAATACTCTCTCTCTCTCTCTCTCTCTCTCTCTCTCTTTGCAAGTGAAAATTTAATAAATCATTTTCGGTAGGATGAAATTTCGGCATTGCCATCAGTTAACGTGAGAAGCCCGCTTACCGCCTTATAAAAAATAAAACTATGAACAATTATGAAATTGGACAGAACGTGTTCATCTATACATTAACACACATCGACCATAACTTATTACTAATTGATATCGTTTCAATATATTATAGAGCATTGCTGGGTATTCTCATATTGACGCGTAACGACTGCAATAATCACTCCAATGAGCCTTTTTCTTCTGTGGAAAAAAGAATGTATCTTGTCGAATTTGATAGTTGCTCGAACACGTTGTTCATACGATCGCATCAAACAATCTCATATTCTATTCCAATAATGCATGAACTGGCGAATATTATTGGACAAAAAGTTTATACTAATTTTTTTATGCCTTTCACTTTTATTAAGATCTCGTTTTGTGGAATATCGCTCTTCTACGTGGAACAACTACCGAAAAAACCGTAAATTTTGCATCATTACATTTTTAGATTTGAGACGAAATATCGACAAAAGTAATGAAGTATTAAAACCGTCAGCTATTTTTCTTCATAGCTGAGCATAACTAAAAGGAGGTTGTGCGACCATCGACCTGAAGCAAGGACGTAATAAATTTTTAGCTATTTTTTGTGATGAGTTTCCAACGAAGTTGTAAATTTTAAAAGCTAGCTAGTTGCTAGCTGGCTGCCAAATATTGCATGACATTTTTGTAATTACAAACGAGGAGTGCGAAATTTTTGTTTGTTGATCGTCACCAACGCAAAATGTGAAAGTCAAATGCTCGAAAAGACTGTTGCATATATCAAAAACGAACCCTCAAAAGGGACTTTATTGCCATCGATGTTTTCATGATATTTGACCTCTTTTTTTCTGAGCCTAAATCTGGTTTTTTCTCCAAGCATCATTTCCCTTTCTAAAGAGAAAATATCACCTGAACGATTCCCATTTTTCGAATATTTTCTTGATGTTTCATATACTTTCGTTTTAACCCATGCCACAAGGTGTCCGAACAAATTAAATTTCATTCTCAAAGCTTGTTTCCCACTTTTTTTACTCATAAGAGGGATAGAATATGAACAAGCATGCAATTTCTGCACCATGCGAAATATATAGAAATCGACGAATGACCGAAGACTTTTTAGTCATTATTCACCCTAAGTAATCAAAGCGTCTGTATTGTTGTGAGAAGTTATTGTGATTTTTGCACGTAAAATGCCCACGTTGGCATCTACGAGAACGCCTCACATTTGCATTCATCTCTCATTGAGCATCCTCACCTCCAAGGTCTTTAGTGGCTTTCTGACCAGGAATTATCGAGCAATGCTGGTGAATGGACACTCCCTTCACATTTTTTCACTTATTCAAAAATTAAAGTGAAACTTAAGCTGCTCATAGAAATCTGCCCTTTCTCAGCTCAGAGTGTTCAATTGGAGTAAAAGGTTTGCCTCTGGCCGTTTAACCTTTACTGTAGAGGGGAGGGGGTGATGAATATTGAAATTTATGACGACTGCCTTACACATGGGCGTGCTTTAAGTTCAGATGAATATCACTGGTGGAGCGTAAGCGTTTGCGTACAAGAAATGATTTCAGCTTCACCTCATGTATGGTCGGCAATAGCATTTCCAAGGCTCATGTCGAGGGAAACGTTTAGCTGTAAGCGTGAAGATCATTTGCAATCTTATGCAGCGTCGCGTCAGCCAGGCTTGTTTCACGCTTAGTCGTCATTTAAAAGCGGAATTTCCTGTCTTATTCATGGTCGTGTTCGATTCGCCTCAAGTTTTACCGTTTGTTTTTGTCTTAAAACCGCTGGTTCAATTGGTTGCATAGGAGTGGTTGCTTCCAGAAATTTCATGGAATGGTTGCTGTCGGTAAATGATAACATCTCAGCAAAGCAAGTCTTCCAGTAAATTCACCATTCCGAATGCCGGAAATAGGAAATCGAAGCGATCTCGATGTCGTCGAATGTCATTTGTTATGAATGATGTTGCTGTGAGAGTGAAATCTTCAAAATTATTTCAGGTATGTTGTCGCCTAAAACTGCGCAATGAAATAGATGACCAGCCAGTAGGTTGGTGCATCCGTTGGTTCACCACGAAAATTTGATGACGACTTCACTTCTAGCACAGCTACGTAAATTCATTGCGACTGCTCTTTTGTTGCCATTTTCCACATAAATTAGATCTGACACAAAATCACTCATTTAATATTGAAACACTTGAAAAGAATTGTAGCAAAAATATGCAGTTTGCACCATAACTTGGAGTCGCTTAAAATTATTGCAATTGTTTCGTTCCACGTTTGCTTACATTGGAAATACTTATTGATAGTGATTTCCCATGGGCAAAAATTAACCATCAAATTTACTCTACTCTCAGAAAAATCATTCATAAACAAGGAACGACTAGCCTACGTGGCAAATGAGCAGTCCGTCAAATAGTCATAAATTGCCCGAACGTTTTATGATGCCTTTTTTCCCGCATAAAATAATTAATTTTTTTGGGGCGAAATTAACCATAATCATGCCTATCCATCAGTTAAGACTCTATTCACTTAGACGACATTTGATTCGAGTGAATGCATGACAATTGCATTTCGCAGTTTTCCTTGCAACGAGTCTGTGATGAGATGTTGTTAGACAACAGACTCAGAAACGGCAGAAGAAGGAAGTTGAATAGAGCTGCAGGAAGCATTTCTAATTCAAAGTTCTGGATTGTTGGTAACATGAGCATGAAGCATTCAGATACTCAAACGTTGTCAGTGACCTTTATGTTCGTGGAATATTTCTGTGGAGAACATGGAATTCGCTTTCTTTAAAAGCACTGAGCTAGTTCAAAATATTGACCCTACCTTGGAGCTAGCAACGTTTGTTTCTATATTTATTTATTTATTTATTTATTTATTTTCTTTCATTTCTATTTCTATTCCTCTCCAAAAGAGTGCTAAGTATTCTTCTGTATTCCTTTCTACAGCGAAAAATTTCGTAACATTTATTTTACCTTCATATAGAAAATGCACAGTGCCGAACAAAATGAGCATCCGCTGTTGCACACACATTGTGGAAAATTTTTGTTGCATTTAGAACGTGCTAGAAAACGGAAGCCAACGAGTCCCCGAATTTTTTTCACTAAAGAATTTTTTAGGAATTTTTACACAGTAAAATCTTTGGCGACGACGAGCGATGAACTACACCATCGATGTTACGTCTGCATTTTTTCGGAATAAGAATGTATGGAAAAAAACGAAAGAAATTCACACAGCAAAGTAGGAGAGCAATCAGAGAATGGGAACTCGTTCCACTCAAAAATGGTAGAGTGAGCACTGAAATGTTCGACTCGTGGTATTGCTATGAAAGAAGATACTTGCATTTTCATGTATGTTCCACACAAAAGTGAATAATTCCTAAAAGGTAATAGCATTCAGTTCCTCTAAGAAATTATGCAGCTATTTGTTTCCTTTTCAGATATATATATATATATATATATATATATATATATATATATATATATATATATATATATATATATATCAACCTTTTAAAAACTTGAAAATAGAGAATTGTGCCAAGAAACCCTCTGAGCATTCTTATCCCCCTTTCAAATGGCCCACCAATTAGAAAAAAGAATATGATAGTAATTCTTTATATGTCTGCTGATCCCATCGCCTACACAACGTTCTCGAGTTGAAAATGCCGCACCGGTGGGCAGATACGCATATATACATTCACATACAAATGTTTATCCTTGCATTAATGTGAAATGAGTGTGTCTCATAGTAATCTATCTGAGAGATAAAGATAACACTGCTTATGCAAATTATAAATCATGCTTAGTAGCGAGCGGAAACGCCGTTTACGAAAAATTTACAAAAAGAAATCTAAGGAATCTAGCAAAAAGTAAAAAAAAAAATGGTCGCTCTTGCATTAGCATCGACTTTAGATACAAATATAATATCATAGTTAAAATCTCAAAACATGCAGTGAATTCGTTGATAATATAGGCAAATTTATGGAGAGTGCAGTGATGAGAAACATAGAAGCGATTAAATAACATATAACTGTCCTTCTCGTTGGCTCGAGATGCAATAAACTTCCGAGCGTTCAGGCGATGACATGTGCATAAATTCATGTTGGATCGTTGAAAGTGGAAATTTGTATTTATCCTCTCCTTCGTTGTTTTTGCCCCGAACCCCTTCGTTTTATCATCAAAATCTTTAAAGTTATTTACCCTCAACTGACTTTATCAAGTAAATCTGATTTCGCTGACTTATACTTATGTTTCGGCCCCCTCTCTTAAGGTTTTATCACTGAGTAAAAAATTTCCAAAAGAAATCGCTGCAAATATATTTCCGGATATGCTATATACCTGCATTGGTTGCGTATTCCGTATTCCATATCCGTTTTCGGTATGGCGACGTTGCAACATTCATCTTTGTACGTGCTATCGCCAAATGAGTTATGAACACTTAAATGCTTAGATATTGCATTCGATGTCGGATTGGTTGAGATTTGAGAGTGGGAAAGTAAAAGTTTTAATTTGTTTATGATGATCGTGTTTGATTTAAACAAATGAAAAACTTTCGTTTCACCAACGATTCCTTCCGCATTAGCCAACGTTCCGAGTGGAACCGCACATGTTTTTTGTATTTTACTTTTCATTTCGACGACTACTGTGTGGGAAATGGATGCACAGTTAAATGAGGCGAAGAAAATGCGGCATACACTTGGCATGTTTTTTGTGATGTATAGAATGCACTGTTACTTCGTAACGTTTTTTTCATATCTTTAGATTTTTGGAGAGCGAAAATTGATCGATTGAATGATGATTGTCAAAAGTGATCATTAGAAAAGGATCAATCACAGCAATGTTCTCATCAGTAGGTTAACTGTTGATGGATCCTTCAGAATCGCAATAATGGATTAACGTAAAACTGCAAAAACAACCTGAGTATTTATGAAGAATAATAGTGGAACATCGGAAGGTTTCGATTTGTCGGTTTTTTCCAGACTACGAGGTTTAGCTATCCGTCGTTTCAAATGACCACTTAAAGGTTTTTTGAATGGCAGTTTCTAAAATTTAACGAGTCAGACGCCTTCAGCTTCTGTGCTCGAATTGATGAATTTAAAGAAATGCAAAAAACAAACTTTGGGCGGGACGAAGAATATATATATATATATATACATATATATATATATATATATATATATATATATATATATATATATATATATATAACAGAGGCTGCTTCCGTGATATTCTTCCAAACACAGCTGTGCTGCATGTGGCTTTACGGTTCATGCACCATAGCACAGTGGCGCTTTGTAGCGGTCATAAACCTTTTTGCATTGCTGAATTGAACAGACAAGTTGAATTTTTTCATCCTAAGGTTCGGAGCTCTACTTCTATCAATCTTGATCTTTGCACTTTGCGTTCTATGTCACGGAGCACATCACTTCTTTTTTCACATGCAGCAGTATCAAGCTTTCACGTTATTTGATCTTTTAGAAAGCGCAGATCGAACAATTGGATCCCCGACACGGCTGTTAAATTCGTATAGCTAAAGGACTGTCAAAAACCATATTTCATGTTTTCTCAGTCACCGCCACACTACTTCTTTGATATCACAGTGCCATGATTTAATAAGTGACAAAGCACTTCAAGATGGCACTCCTATATTTCAGCCCACTAGAACTTACTGTTCTTCAATCACTCAAAAACAGCGAAGAAGAGTCTATTAATGATAGTTGAAATGAAACTGACTGCTGTTACGCGACATCCGATTTAAATTAAGCAAGTATGCAAATTTCGTTGCATCTTAGAGTCAACAAACTTATGCGGATTACATAATATCTGCACATTTTCATTTCCATACTTCAGCTGCCTTAAAAATTCACGAAATCAACCGGATATGCATACATGCAAACACACAGACACAATGCGTTTTTGCAGAAATTACAAAAGAGTACGAAAGCATTTTTTTGATCTTCAACCGTCACATTAGCATCTTCGAATTGCGTCAAGACCAAGCATCAAAGGGTGGCACTGAAACAGTGAATTCATAATATGAAAAAAAAAACAAAACAAAACAAAGCAAACCCATCTTTAATGCGAAATGTCTGCGATACATATGCAATTGGCGCCGTGTTGTATTACATTGCATTCACTCATAAACAACTCCCAACTCGCAACGGCATTGAAAATTCTTCGAAATTGATTGTCAATGCTTCGGTGAACATGAAAAATTCCGCAAGAAAATTTCACAATCCAATCACGCGTCGAACAGAGGTCATTAATTCTGCAAAAGCGTATAACATGATAAACTTAACTAATGAAAATGTCAGCGGAAGACGCAATTTTCCATTATTTCACTGCTATTATTTAGGTGTAACCACAAAGGATTAATTACCTTTGAACTACTTTTGAATAATGAATTGATATATTTTATTAAATAGGGCAGCCAAGAATGAAAGCCGAATGAGGTGATAAAGTGCTAGAAATATAACGGAATTCATGTCACATCTCCAAAGGTTCCTGTAAGAAATTCAACAACAACGTCAACGCTGTTATATCAGCCAATGCTTAGTCAATATTTGGCTTGGCTCCATATATTAAAAAATTGGCCCCATTATTTATCGGTTATATCAACAAAAAAATCACAATCAGAGTTTATTCCTTCATCCATTAACACAAGCGCCTTCTATGAAGTCTAGCAGATTCAGCGAAGATTAAAAAATGAGATTTTTATTGAACAGGTTTTATAAAGACCGCCGCAACTCACTTCAAATTTCGCTGTTAGTGTCCCACCAAGTTACGGTTTGTGGAAGCAATTAGGGCACCCAAATCGGGGCATTTATAAAGGCTCCAAAATACAAGCACTTTGGTGACTAACGTTCACGGAAATGTTGCAGAACTGTGCGCCAACTATATTTTTTTTCATCATCAACTACAGAAATGTTTGTTCGCATGAAAAATGTTAAAACATTGAATGAGCAACTTGAATCCCATCATTACAAGCATGAAGGCTTGCTGGAACTGAAGGATTTCTTGCTTACGATTACACATTGAAGATGCATCCAAACGAGTCACTATATCGTACATTTACAGAGTACACCATGAGAGAATTCTGACTCCAAGAAGGCATAAGCCTCGTTTAATCGGCCCTAAATACGCTTTATTTGCATTGAATATTCACAGCACATGAAAATTTGTCCACCGCTCAGTGGGTGACATATAATTCAGCTGTTCAGTGGTCCGTTTGACTTAATCGGATTTAAAACTACAAATCAGAATGTTTTAGCACTTTCCACTGCTGAGATTATCCTTCATCTTAGCCTTTTTTCTTCTCTACTGACTAAGAAAATTGCCTAGGATTATATTTCTATCAACGTTCAAAGAGATAGCAGGAAGCGTTTTAGGTATTTTTTTTAAAGTTCACTTCGCATTTGAGCAAAAGCATTGGAAATTAATTATCTCAAAATGTTGCATAAGAGAACGTTTAATCCATAGTAAATAATCCAAGTTGGTTTAATCCGTTATCAGTAATGTAATCTGCAATCAAAAAATCGATAACGAAATTGCGGGAATTTCCGTTGAAATTCCTCTTTCATCTCACTACAATAAAGCATTAGGAAATGCGCTCTGAGCACCTACAATCATCTGCAGTATTATTATGGAGAAGTGTATGGGAATAATATAATAGAATGAAAGAATGAGAAGAGAAAAGGCTTGAGAGTGGATGATATGAAAAAATCGCACTTCTTTATCTTTTCTATGGATCTTTTTGTTGAATTTCCGCGCATGACATTACGCAATAAATGGATTTTGTCAATTTTTAAGCTCACTGAATCCCTAAGTGATGCGAACCTGTTGCTTTTATTATATAGAACCCTAAGAGCCAAGTGTAGGAATTTGCATATTTACTTCCTCTTTATTTTGAATATCAATGTTCGCAAATGAGGAAGTACGCAAAAATGTGTGAAGACGAACAGCAAGGAAGAGAAAAATGACCGTAAAGCAACACTATGGACGAATAGGCATTCAACATGCAAGACAGCAATATGTTCGGATACAAACGACTCAAGCATAATTTGAACGATGAAGCATTGGGTCTGCTAACGATATCGGCAAGAAGAAAGTTTTCAGGCTCATGCAGTAGAGAAAACTTAGACCAAAAAGAGGCCGAACTTTTTTACTTCTGTTAGCGCCATGCAGTAAAAGCAGTACACAATATTATAAGGTATAGTGTTATAAGAATTAAAGCCTATAATATTTCAATGACTCAGTGTTTTGGGGTTCAGTGATTCAAGTTTAGTGTAAGTTGGTTGGTGAAGATCGCGGTAGTTTTTGAGAGAAGCAATACCAGTAAAGTGCTTCCGACGAATCTCTAATAGTCTAACATCAGAAACGAAACATGGAGGCCTATATAGGAGCGCATTATTTCAGATTGAGTCGACAGTAAATAATGAGGGCTTTTCGATGATGTCTGCTAGGTTTACTGCTGGAAACCGCGAAGAATAAAGGTTGCGATTTTCGACGAACGCTGTTTACATCCCAAGGGAAATTTTAAAATCCATAGCGACGGTATACAGCTCAAAAAATTCCCCTGAAAACTGTTTTTCACCCAATGGTCATTAGTTGGCTCCAAATGCCCAACAATTCCCTCATGGCAAGCCTTCTTCTAACATAGAGCGGTGGCTAAATGTCCTTCTTTGTTTCCCATTTCACCTTTTGCTGATTGCTACTATTTCTATCATCATATCGGAAGAGATGATTAACTATCGAAGAAATAAAATTCCCTTTCAGTGGAACATCTTCAACTCTTCACGCTTTTGTGGACAGACATTACAGGAAAGTGACACGATTAGTATCATCTCGTTTTCATTCTCCTCTTAAACGCATCGAAAAGTCAACAGAAAAACCTGCATATTCACTTCGAAAAAAAAAGAGCACTTTTATTGTAAACTTTACAAATCGTCTAAGCTGCAAATGAAAAATTTTAAACGATCATCATATAAGCACATTGACGAACGAGGTTATAGTTTTTATTTTTGTGATGTTTTTATCAAAAAAAAGTTTTTTTTTCCACTTAGTTTTCAATGATTCTATGAGCGATAATATTTCAAAATTTTCAAGAAACGTTGATAAGAAGAGTATGTAACAATAAGCCAGTTTTCGTTCAGAGTTTTTTTTTCGTTTTTTGTAGCAGATGCAAAAATAGAAGAAAAGAACGGGATCGTTTTGATTTGATTTGACTGACATTGAAGAGAATCTAAGCTAAAGAAATCGATATGTAATAATATTTCACTAGGTTGATTTACCAGTTATTTGATATTTATATATTATTTGGACTTTTATTCATCAACCTTTTTATTCATTAACCTCTTGTAAATAACTTTTGTTTTTTTGTATTTGTTTACTTCGTTCTTCAATGAATAAATGCTTCGTCATAGAGAATATTAATGCGCTGAGTATGAGACTTTTTAGCAACGATTGAGTACTAAAATAGCCATCAGAGAACGCTCAATGAAAGGATATTCTCTTCATATAAATATGAAAATTGTACTGGTGGTTTTCGCTTATAGGATGAAAGCCACATATTATTTCAAAGAAAGGCAATATAATTTTCGATGTGAAAAGCTGTCAACAAGAAATAACTTCAAAGCGAACAGTTTGAAAGCAAACTTTAGTAAATAGATAACGAAATTTCAAAAAGTTAAAGCAGAAAGTGATTTTTCAAGAAGTAGAAGAGATCCTACTCATGCTCTGCCAGCCATGCTCATCTTACTGTACACTTTTATAAAGTCCTGAGAAATAGGAAAACATAGAGAATAGCGCTTTCATAATTCAACTTACTCGATTGCTTGCACAAATCTCTATACATTTGTTTGTTGATCCTACTTATCGTAAAGCGAACATTCAGTAGTTGGGAAATGATTTATGAGGCAGTACTCCCACTAATTTGAGCTATATTAGGTTCAGCAGTACTCGAGTTGAAACTGCCGATCGGACGATTGAAAGAACATATGCGCCCATAAATGCAAATAATGCGCTTTCTAAATGCAGATTTGCAAAAGCGTTTAAGAACAAGTGCACGCAAGAAACAACGCTCGGTCTCCTTTTCGATGCGAACACCTTTCCGTTTCTAGAAGATTTCTTCCGGGAAGCGCATGCCATGCAAAAGCATACCGGAACTGAAAAAGGACATAATCACATGAGAAACAATTATTTCAAGCATTTTCGTCGTGCACCTAACGAACGCTGCCGCGAATTTTCATAAACATATCGATTTTTCCTTACGAGAACACAAGCTGAAACAAAGAAACCCTTACATATCTTATTTCAAGCACAATTAAGTGCAATGATCCTCGCATGGATAATACACTCCAGACCTTTGACATATTACGAAAGTACTTCAGAAGTCCTTGAGAAAAAAGGATGACGATGTACGCCCATTGGTGGCTTGAACCAGTTTATAGAAAGTAATGCACAGTGGCGCATAAAAGCGCCACACAACGTTCCATTCCTTCAATAGTGGTGCAAACAAAATGAGGACCGTTGTCGTTTTGTTTGCGATCGCGTTGGCCGCCGACGCTAAATCCCGTAAGTAAATGCTAATCGTCCTCTCAAAGAAATCTTCATTCTTTCAATAACCAATATTCTCTACAATTTCTTTCTTCACCATGAAATGATTTTTTCGTATTATCGATATCGTATAATCAGCATATCTTCGTTGCGATTTTATATTTTCTAATAGGTAAAGAGGCAATGAAAGTTGAAACAGATGCTAGGCTTTTAGTGTACAGCGAGTGTTACCTTATGCAGAAAGCAACTTGTTGTGCGAGGTGTTTTGAGTGATCAATTCATTTGCAGTTAATAACCCCTTCACTTATTCAGCCCTTCGACAATATTGCTCTTAGAAATGCTCTTATATACTTGGCTGAATAAATTTGAATTATGGATCGGTTAGGGGAGGGGAGCGTTGATGGAATGGAGGGTAGGGTAGGAGGACATGCATGTCTTGAAGTCTAAAATTAGAAACATAAGACTGTGTGAGCTGATATATCATTTATTGCAAGTGCGTTTGAATATGAAGCATATAGTGAGAGATGTTTCAAAATATCGTGCATTATTGCGATATTCGCTATTTCGATTCGTTTTACCCGTTAGTAATAACGTTCAACAAGAGCGGCAATTCTTAAGAAGATATACTCGACTATGTAAAGCTCAATAATTTTTTAAATGCAAAACACTGCATTCAATTCGACTTCAAATTTTTCTTGAGCGGTTAGCGCCTGCCCTCCTTTTGATGAAATAGTTCATGGATTAAGGCTAGGATAATGGATATAGAATTGGTACTTTTTCTGGAAATCAATATCAATTAAATTTCTTAAGCCGTTTATATAAACTGTTCATTATTTATTCAGTGAAGTTATGGTTGAAATATATCAGTGTTCTCAATTTGGTCCTTTGATACGCTTCAACTAAAGGATCGTTATTTGAACATCCTGTCAACATTCAACATCAGACAAAATGTTCACTGTTTTAGGAGGAAAATACTCCTCTATTAATTTTACAAGTTGCAAAGGCGTAAAGTTCCATGTTTTTGATATTTTTAGTGTTCCCTGTCACCTTCATGCCTTCGATGCTTTTTTCTAAGAATGAAACTATTGTGAGTCTTAGCGAAAAGTGCCCTTGAAGGATATACGCCACGAAATATGACAGAGTTCTCCTAAACTTTAGATCGGATTACAAGATGCAAATTGTTTTATGAGCTCAACTTGTCAATGCTGGAGAATTCTTATTAGAACGAATCTCTTTCTGATATTTGCATTCTGCAACGGTCTCTAGGTATATTGTAATCTTCGAGCTGCTCATGAAAGAACACATTCAAAGCCTAGGAGATTCCATCAGGTTGAACTGATGAAGCCGAACATGTATCATAGTCATTTCCTTAATAAATACCACCAACTATATATACATCCTTTCTGGTCACGCCCAACTTACTTCCACTTTCAGTTGTCAAGAGGAACAATGCCTACGGAGACGAACCCGTGGCACCAGCTCCAGGGTTCTCCGCGCCAGAGCCGGCACCAGCTCCTGTAGAAGAGGCTCCTGCACCAATTGAGCAAGCTGCAGAAGCTCCAGCACAAGTGGAATCTAGCGGCTACCGCAAAAAGAGGAACAATGAATATGGTGACGAACCCGTGGCTCCAGCTGCAGGGTACCCCGCGCCAGAACCGGCACCAGCTCCTGTAGAAGAGGCTCCAGCACCAATTGAGCAAGCTGCAGAAGCTCCAGCACAAGTAGAATCTAGCGGTTACCGCAAAAAGAGGAACAACGCGTATGGTGATGAACCCGTGGCTCCAGCTGCAGGGTACCCCGCGCCAGAACCGGCACCAGCTCCTGTAGAAGAGGCTCCTGCACCAATTGAGCAAGCTGCAGAAGCTCCAGCACAAGTGGAATCCAGCGGCTACCGCAAGAAGAGGAATAATGAATACGGTGACGAACCCGTGGCTCCATCTGGGGGATACGCAGCGGCAGAACCGGCACCAGCCCCTGTAGAACAGGCTCCTGCACCAATTGAGCAAGCTGCGGAAGCTCCAGCACCAGTAGAATCCAGTGGCTATCGGAAAAAGAGGAACAACGCATATGGTGACGAGCCTGTTGCCCCTGCCGCAGGGTACCCCGCGCCAGAACCGGCGCCAGCTCCTGTAGAACAGGCTCCAGCACCAATTGAGCAAGCTGCAGAAGCTCCAGCACCGGTGGAATCCAGCGGCTACCGCAAGAAGAGGAACAACGCGTATGGTGATGAACCCGTGGCTCCAGCTGCAGGGTACCCCGCGCCAGAACCGGCACCAGCTCCTGTAGAACAGGCACCTGCACCAATTGAGCAAGCTGCGGAAGCTCCAGCACCAGTGGAATCCAGTGGCTATCGGAAAAAGAGGAACAACGCATATGGTGACGAGCCTGTTGCCCCTGCCGCAGGGTACCCCGCGCCAGAACCGGCACCAGCTCCTGTAGAACAGGCTCCAGCACCAATTGAGCAAGCTGCAGAAGGTCCAGCACAAGTAGAATCTAGCGGTTACCGCAAAAAGAGGAACAACGCGTATGGTGATGAACCCGTGGCTCCAGCTGCAGGGTACCCCGCGCCAGAACCGGCACCAGCTCCTGTAGAACAGGCACCTGCACCAATTGAGCAAGCTGCGGAAGCTCCAGCACCAGTAGAATCCAGTGGCTATCGGAAAAAGAGGAACAACGCATATGGTGACGAGCCTGTTGCCCCCGCCGCAGGAGTTGCAGAACCAGCTCCTGCTCCAGTTGAGATGGCTCCTGCACCTGTTGAACAGGCTGCAGAAGCTCCAGCAGCAGTAGAATCTAGTGGTTATTGATTGTTGTAGAAGTTGCTGTACTGCCAGGATGACGACGATTCTCATGTTCCATACTGCAATTTTTTTCTGCTTAAATATATGAGAAATGTGCGTAAAATCACATCTCATCGGTTGCAATTGTGAACAGCTTTGATACTCCTCTTTTCATGGCCTTAAATGAAACGATATTTTCATTAATATGCGTTCATTCTCGTTATTAACTGAATTTTCTTCTCAACATCTAGGCTTATTAATGAGTGACAAATGAGGATAGTGGGCCTCCTAATTTTTGCAGAATCTAAACAGCTCCGAGAGAAAATGTGACCGAGTCTCACACAAGTATTTGTGGCTCTTTCATAGATCATATGCATGCAATTTGTGGAAAACGAACCAAAAGAAAGCAATTCTTTCTTCTAGAAAACTGGAGAAAAAATATGCTAGAAGTTTTCCTAGCGATGTAGAAAAGATAAGCAAACGTGCCGGATTAAAAGGAAAAAATATAGAATATATACTGATTGTGTAAAATGGTATTTCTTCAATTGCAAAAATAGTTAGTCGCTATTGGAGGCAAGGGAATTTCGTTGAATGTTGCTTTGGTGATAGTGAAAAAGAAAGCATAAATTAGTGCTTCGATTGCTGCATAAAGAAATACTATATGCCGAAAATCGATGAGTTGGAGTTTCTGCTCGAGAAATTGACCAACTTATGATAACCCTAGCAATTGTCAAATGGTGATTGAGTTAATGCCGCTGTTGACGCTGCAAATCTTATTGTGAAACTTCACCTTCACAACTCTTTTATACAACGATTTAGGAAAGTTGCTTACCGATGATCGGTATGATGCATTTGTTCTAATCAATTGTTGTCATATAGTCATGAGAAGAAAAGCGCTAGTTCAGTCAGGAAAAAAATCCTGTCATGAAAGAATCGTCATGGAAAGCGATAGCGAAGAAAGACCTCGAGATAATAAAGCGAGTAGAAAACCATGCCAGAACATCTGCCATGATACCAGATTTTGCTTTTTGTTCACTCCATAACCGGATTTGAAAGCTGCCAACAAAAATTAGAATGTCAAGAAGATCGCCTTATTATTTGAAATGACCTGACCTCTTGCACAAATCTCCCTTTCTAAGAAAAAAAAAAACTCGTTTTTTTGCTGCTCCATCAGTGTAAAATAGAAACCGGTTGGTACAAGGCGCATGCAAATGTTTTTTTCTTCTTTGAATGTTTATTGCTAATTTCAAAATTGATGGATCAATACGGTATTTGATTTATGAGATCATTCTATTTTATAGACTACCGGCCAAATTCTGTGGTTCCAGGTATGAAAGCAATACCCAGACAGCCAGACATACTCTCATATATAGAAAAGGTGTGACTCGAGCACAATGTTTTTTTTTCAAAAACCAGGTTTGCGAACGAGAATAAAAGTGATAAGCTGAAATAAATTTCATGTGGCTTCTCTGAATAGTTAAAACGCTTCCAAGAATATTGCTTTCATCACGTTGCAATCATGCAACCTTCTGCTAAAGTGGCGCCTTGCATCACATCAATCTATGGCAAATTGAAGAATAGGAGGGATATGGCTCATAGAGAAAGCTACAATGAGGGCCATACGCTAACAGATTACACGTAAGTACACGATAAGTTACCCATAAGTGTCATAAATTGCCCACAAGTGAAAGTTGAGTTTTGTTGGAAATTCCTCAGCAATAAACTGAGTGAATATGTTACTTATGGGCTTCTTATTAGTGTATATCAAAGATACGTGTTTATGGTAATACAGTGAAGTACTCAAGCTATGAGCTATGAAGATTGTCCATTATTAGTGGGCTAATCCAATGTGGCTGCTAACAACTCGAAGGGCTAGCTAGAATGAGTGGCATGTTCAAAGGATCAATCCATATAATACCTCTGCAGGTTCAGTGTTGTTTGCTGAAATAGAAGAGCAATTAAATGACGAGTTCTGCAATGAGATTATCATGAGGTACAGAAATAATATTTACCTGCAAAAAAGCACACTTACCTCCTGAGTGATTTCGAAGGAAATGTAATCAAGGATGTTATTTTTTTGATAGAAATGTTACCGATATATGGCGTTCATTATTATATCACATTTAAATAAAAAAGTTTAGGCGGTGTAATTCCTTCGATAACCATTAGATTTTACAGAAACGTTAAGTTCCTTCGCTAGTCGGCCACGTTCACTCTGGTTTAGGCACAATGAGGGAAATTTTTACATATGCAGTAATATTTACTGTCTCATAATCGTTGTTCAAATAGCTCTTAATTTGGCTGGGCCATTCATCACTTCACAAAACATTGAGAAGAGTCGATGCGTTTTCATCAAGTGATCTCGACTAGAATTGAAAATATTTGAAATTTACAAAAATTTTGTTGCGATTTCCTCGCGGAAACGTTCAGTAGCGATGCCAACGTCGAATCAGTTGCCGAATAAGCATTCTCTAAACGCTGTTAACAACGCAGCCAGATCAGTATTAATCACAAGCAACACTAACTAGGCTCGAAAACAGAGGTTTCTGAAAGCATCTTCTGTAGTAAACGAGATAAAAGAAGGCTAACAATGAGAACATATTCAGTTATTAAAAACATGGGAAAATGTTGCCAAAAAGATCCGGTTTGAGTTCCTAAGTAGGGAAAGATGTGGAGAAGCTTCTGCAACTTTCTCGTTTAGCCGATCAGATCTATCACCTACATATTAAATAAGGGTTATGCTGAATACCTGCTTTCAAAGTTTGATCAACCTGACTCTTCCAACAAACTTTTACAAGAGATTCGTTTTCCTACAATTCAACCGACGTAAAATAGAAATCTAACCAGCGCAAAACACATACAACCTACTTTCAGTCTTCAAGTGCCTATAGCTTTTTTCTCAAAAATGATGGATTAAGGTAAATGTGGTACAGGTGGTGATCCTACGGGATGCACTACACCTAACGTCCTCCTCTGGCTTCAATGGTTCCTGAGCTAATACTTTTTGATAGATACAGACGCACACAAAAATAAATATGCACAAAAATGAAGTCACATAACATTTCATCTTTTTTCTCCAACGATTTTCATACTCACCAACCAACATTTCAAGGACTTTTCATAGATTCCCAGCGTGATAATATTCTAGCATATAATTCAAATCTCATATATATGTACTTCTCCGAATCGGCTAATCTTAGCACACACCGAATAAACCAACATTCCGTTATCAGCTTTGGCTAAACCGATACAGTTAAAGCAATAAGCCAAACCAATAAACCAATGCAGTAAAAACCAAAGATTTTGATTAAACCAATAAACCGATACAAAACGGAAACCCAATTATTTTCTCTCCTATCAAGAACGCACATATTGAAGATCAACGCTTTCAACATGTATATAAAAATTTTGCGCCTCATGTAAAATTCGATTGAATAAACAAAGAGTTAGCGGTTATCATTGAAAAGCGTGCAAGAAATTTTCTTATACTTTCTGCTTTGTCTAGACACTCTTTTGTTAGTGCGTTAATCGAATTACACCAGTCCTAGAATACCTGTCCCGGACATATTTCTTGTGGACACTATAAATGAGAATTCAATTTAATGAAAGGAACTCATGGCACTTTATTTTGAAATTTTTTTTTCTTCACAGCAACAAAACTGATAGAACGATACATTGAAAATTTTAATTATTTATTTCTCGAAGAATTGCGGATGTCTATAAATTCGTTGACCTCGAAGCGGCAAAAATTTCAATATGAAAAATAAATTTCGCTTTCCTTTGAAATTTTTACTGCCAATATTTTAAAAAAAAAAACATCCGGCAAGAATTTTCGTTCTTCGATATGATTGCATCAAAGGAAACATATGACATTATTATTGAACTTCGAAAACCAGACGACTAGAAGAAAAAAAAATCCCCTATAGATATGTGCATGAGCGGAGAAAAACGCAGATGAAAACTGCAAAAAACTAGTCGAATTTCTAGTGAGAGTTTAAACTATTGTTTCGCACTTTCTATGTCGTAAATGATGCAACGATATCACATTGAGACAGTTAGCAAAACATTAGACTGTGACTCTTCGATAAGTGATGCAAGAAAACTTGTTAAGATAGAAATCAGTGTGCAAATTTCCTAATAGAGTTGAATGTTGAAAATTTTAGCAACTGCCATTTTCGATTTGTCAATACAAAATGTGGACCACTATGGAACACTAAACGAACGTTCATTGATTTAGAAATTTTTATGGAAATAAACCTTAAATGACGCTTACTTATGCCATTCACTATTCAGGTCACCTTAAGTTGGACAGAGTAGCAGTACAAAATCAAATTGCTTCTCTCTCATATTCCCTTTTTACTCCTCATTTCGCTACTCTAGAGACCTATACTGTATAATTTTCACGTCGATTTCTATGCACTTATAATGATATTATTATTGCTGAAAATCCGTATTTTTCATGACTTAGAAAAATGCTTCATGTCAATTCATGCATACAAAATATCCCATTCGACATGCTCACTATGTCAGTGATAAATTATCCTAGAAGCACAACTCGAAGAGCAACAAAAGATGCGTCAATTTAGGTAACAAGGTGGCAAACGGAGTGATCGGGGTCCTCGTAAGTTATACAGAACAGAATGATTACCACTGCTCAATATCCACAATGAGAATGAAGATAATGGGGCAAGATAATATGGAGGAAAATCGTTCATAGAAAGGCTCTTTATGATTTTCCCATCTGCAACAATACAGCGCAACCACAACATTTTTGCACAACAACACCATCGTGCACAGACCGGTGGCATCTTTACTGTACTAGCAATTATCTTCTAGTGATCTCTCATCACAAAATCAACGCATACTTAAACGATGTCACCTTTTATATATCTCTGAAAATTGCATCTGCGAAGCGTGCTGTGGCGACCACATTCGTACTGATATGTTATATTATATATATATATATATATATAAACTTAAATATAAATTTAAATATAAATATGAATAAATATAAATATAAACGAACCTAAGTAAATATAAATATAAACATAAATATAAATATAAATATAAATATAAATATAAATATAAATATAAATATAAATATAAATATAAATAAACATAAACATAAATAAATGCAAATATAAATATAAGAAGTAAGCAAATAAATAAATAAATAAATAAAATTATATATATATATATATATATATATATATATATATATATATATATATATATATATATATATATATATATATATATATATATATGTCCGGCACTCCCACTTCGCAAACTATGAAGCGAGAAATGTGGAATTTCATATGTGTACTGCGTGATGCCACACGCGTACATACTCGGGATAGATGAGTAACTGAGAGGATTTATAGCAATGTTAGGAAAACTGCACGCATTTGACAATCAGTCGAATCAGATAATAAATGTTTTCTAAGGTATTCTTTATATATGCTACTGTGACATGTTCCATTATTCGATGAGAGGTGCTGTGAAAGTTACTGGTCGGATGTCTGCGATGGGAAATCCCCATATCATTTCAACTTTTTTTGCAGGATTTCCTGCTCTCAAACATACAATCCTCACCAATCACTGATTTTTTTTTGCCTTTTCGCTCGACCAGAATCTCTATGGGAAGTATCGTTAAAGCCATTGGGGCAGTATGCGTAAATATGCTGTGCTGGCTCAGCGAAGAAGCAAAAAATGCGTATTTTGATTTTTCAAATAATTAGCAGTACACAAACTACATTTATCATTTCTGCGTCTTCCATAATCACGACGCAGATGGCTTGATGTTATGATGGTATATTTTTGAGACTTAAAAGTCTTTGACGTTAATATTCGATAACAATGGATTAGAGGGCAATCCAGATTTAAGCTAGTCTATAATTCATATCCACAATTTCGACAAAATATATAAATCTCGGATCTCGGCAATACTACAGGCTATGAATGTGGCAATAAATGAACCATGGTTTATGAAATTTTCGCCAAAAGCTCGCAGTAAGAATTCCTAATAAGAAGGCAAGATTCCATTAAAGATCACGACAATGAGCTCACCTAGATTGTACATGATGTTCACCAATTTTCGTGGCTCTAGCTTTAGTAGACGTTCAGGTGAAAAGCTGTAATGAACTCCACTCTCATCAACTTACGGTCTGTTATCGTAACAATAACATGACTGTAAGCCATCAGGTTGCAACAGGTGAAACAACTAAACAGGTAGACAAAAATAAGCACATATAATGCGCAAGGACGGGAAGTTTCTTTCCACTTGCAACCTCACAAGGGAGCACTGAATGAAATAAATGGGAGAGATACCACTAACCAACCTACCCTATTCTGAGACTAGATGATCTACTAGAAGGCACAGCTCAATAGTCACATTGGACATGTCTGTGATGTTTGTATATCGCCTACATGTAATAGGCGAGTTGATTTGTGTAACGCCTTAACGACCACCGATTTGAAGTGGCATCCTTCACTTATGTAACCATCAAAGCGGAAGCAACATTAACAACCTAATTTCAAACAATAAAGCGTACGCATTGTCTACATTCTTCGTAGCAAGTTTTACGATCAAATTAAAACAAGTAACAAAAAAAAAATCAATTTCTCCTCAGATAATAATGTTGTAGAACGTAGATAGGTGATTTCAAAGAGGATCGCAAGCACCTGTAGTATCAAATCACTCTGCGTAGGTTAAAAACGATTTCACAATTCCGGATTTGCATCATCAACCGCGTGAGTTTCATTCAAGTCGATAATTCGATCAACGAAGAATTTAAATTGGTAGATGCAGTTTCGAACGATTCAATGTCATTTTGCCTGGCTATTTTTTGTGCATTAAATAGAACTGAGAAGATAATTGGCCATCATTGCATTGGTCCTTATGGTCTTCTCCATTTTGACCCCATTTGGCGATGCTGTTTTCCTCGGGGAAAAATGTTTTCCTCGGTGCATTGAGTGAACATACATGCTTAGGAGGTTAGAACTCAGAAAAACATCAAACAGCCGATTGATGCTAAAACCGGAAAACAATCTGATGTTGTCAAGCAACACTCCGAGGAGTGTTGGTTTTTTTAAGCATCACGATTTTATGGCATCATAATTTCATCGTATTACAAAACCGTTGAAGGAAATTACTAAAATCGTTGATAAGCGTGAAAAGAAAGAAAGACCGTTAGAAAATTCCAAGCAGAATAAGCACACTCGATATTCTATCACAGTGGTGAATCTTCTACTGACTTTGTTAGTCGCCTAATTTAGAAGCGCCGTTTTATGCGAAAAGCGAAATATAGAAGCTCATTGAGTTACCAGATATATCGTGGACAGGACATGACAGGAGAGGACGGGCAGGACAGAACGGAACAGGACAGGACAGGAAAGGACAGGACAGTGAATACATTGTCAGTGAAATATTGTTAATGTTAAATACACTCACTGAATGAAGCCAAGGTAATGAGTTTCCATCCGAGCTATCTGCCCCGCCAAAGATCACTCATTAGGGTGCAGACAAAATTATGGAAAAGGCAAATGTTTGTTGCAAGCGTATTCCAAAAATTGCTGCAATCCACTGCCATGGATGGTGGTAACAAAATTGGCGAACCAAAATATACCCGACTGTATTATAACTGATTCTTCAGTGTCATGTATTCATACACTTTTAGTGAGTGCGTCTATGGAATGTGCGGATTGATGCACCTTTGAATGGGGGAAAAACATAGACATCAAATTCGTTTTTTCATTGCATGAACATCACATACACCCATGTAAATCGTCACAAGTGGAATCATAGTGAGACAACATGTTGTTCAGGTGAATTAAGGGCACTCATATGAGCAGCAAAAAACGAAAAGGAAGCTGGAATGCACGATAACCGTGGCTTAAACCAGTTTTAGATGCTAATGTAGCAAACACGCATAAAAGCGATGCGATTCGATGTTGCTTCACAAGCAATATTTCCCTACGTAACAATGAGAAGCATCTTCGCCCTTTCTCTTCTTATTGCTGTTGTAAACACTAAAGCAGGTAATATTTTTCAAGAAGTAATAAATTTCTGTTAGTTTCTAGTCGAATTAGAGGTGTGATCTTCTCTCTCGGAATAATAGTGCATATTTAGCACCTTTTAGACGCAAATACCAACAATGACCTAAACGCTTTTTGGCAAACTCAAAAGTATAGTGATTGTCTAGAATAACATATGTGAGGAGGATGTGATAGAATGGTTCTGACAATTGATGAGTGAAATTATTTACTCTTATATTCATGGTATACATAGTATTTTCATGTGACGAAAATTGCTCGGTTGTAGGAATTCCAACTGAATTAATGAAAGACAGCTGATATTCGATGCAGTAAGAATAAATGATGAGTGAACTAGGTGAAGAAACGCTTTGAGCGACTATGTTCATGAATTTCCACTTGTTACTTACAGCGTTTTCTTTGTCCTGCCCAAAATTTCATATGCATATAAATGTTCCTGTACTCTAACAACCCAGCCAACCAGTTTACGACTTGCTAAAGTAAAGTGGTATGTAGTGTGAATTATCTTCACACATCCCTTCCAAAACTAGAAGATCAATGTTCAAACATTTCCTTCCAAAAAGAACACACTAACAACCTAGCCAATGGAATCAACTTGTTTCTACTGAATTACCTGGTTTTTCATTTCCGACCATTCTACGTGCGTGACTGGAATAACTGAGGTTAAAAGCAGTGCTTTTAATCGTTAAAAAGAAATGAAGGAATATCCTCTTTGGAATATCCTGGTTGGTGGCTTAGGCACCAGAAGTGCATCTGAATATCTTTTATACCATTTTAAGAATATACTTTTGATAGAAAATTATGACAGCGTCGTGTATTTCGGCGTATGAACTCGCTTCTGCCTATCTGTCCATAAATTTCAACATGAGAATCAATAAAGTTAAAAGCGTTAAATTTGATGACTGGAATCTACATCCTAATGTGATATTTCTACTGAATTTTAATTCAACAAGTAATCATTTCAGTATATAAGAGGAACAATGAGTACGGAGACGAACCCGTTCCTCCACCTCCGGTCCCTCAACCAGAAGGCGGTTATAGTGAACAGTCAGTTCCAGAAGCTCAGGCGGTCGAAGAGGAAGCTCCAAAAGCAGTAGAGCAGCCCACTCCGGCAGAAGGACCAGCAGAAGTTGAAGCCAGTGGTTACCGCAGGAAGAGGAATAACGAATATGGTGACGAACCAGTTGCTCCAGCTGCAGGCGGTTATGCGGAGGAATCAGCTGCGGAAGTTCCTAAACCTGAGGAAGAGGCACCAAGTGCAGTAGAGCAGCCCACTCCTGTAGAAGGACCAGCAGAAGTTGAAGCCAGTGGCTACCGCAGGAAGAGGAATAACGAATATGGTGACGAACCAGTTGCTCCAGCTGCAGGCGGTTATGCGGAAGAATCAGCTGCGGAAGTTCCTAAACCTGAGGAAGAGGCACCAAGTGCAGTAGAGCAGCCCACTCCTGCAGAAGGACCAGCAGAAGTTGAAGCCAGTGGTTACCGTAGGAAGAGGAATAACGAATATGGTGACGAACCAGTTGCTCCAGCTGCAGGCGGTTATGCGGAAGAATCAGCTGCGGAAGTTCCTAAACCTGAGGAAGAGGCACCAAGTGCAGTAGAGCAGCCCACTCCTGCAGAAGGACCAGCAGAAGTTGAAGCCAGTGGTTACCGCAGGAAGAGGAATAACGAATATGGTGACGAACCAGTTGCTCCAGCTGCAGGCGGTTATGCGGAGGAATCAGCTGCGGAAGTTCCTAAACCTGAGGAAGAGGCACCAATTGCAGTAGAGCAGCCCACTCCTGTAGAAGGACCAGCAGAAGTTGAAGCCAGTGGTTACCGCAGGAAGAGGAATAACGAATATGGTGACGAACCAGTTGCTCCAGCTGCAGGCGGTTATGCGGAGGAATCAGCTGCGGAAGTTCCTAAACCTGAGGAAGAGGCACCAAGTGCAGTAGAGCAGCCCACTCCTGTAGAAGGACCAGCAGAAGTTGAAGCCAGTGGTTACCGCAGGAAGAGGAATAACGAATATGGTGACGAACCAGTTGCTCCAGCTGCAGGCGGTTATGCGGAAGAATCAGCTGCGGAAATTCCTAAACCTGAGGAAGAGGCACCAAGTGCAGTAGAGCAGCCCGCTCCGGTAGAAGGACCAGCACAAGTTGAGGCAAGTGGCTATTGACAGTAAATTGCTCATTTTTTTATTATAAACGTGGTCGGCCCTATTCTGGTGTGAAAATTACGATTGTGTTTTTCGTGAATTCATGTACGTATCCATTATGTTTTGTGATGAGATGGTTGTATTAGCTGAATATAGTTTATAAAAGTTTTACTCAATATGCTAGAAGAATTCTAAACGTTTGAAATCATATGAATGAAGAAGGAGGTGAGATGAAAAAAAGATCGTCTAAGATGGTCCGGACAGAAGAGTTTTTAATAAGGGTATTCAACGAAACCTTGATGAAGTTATGAGGCGTCCGCCTGAAGATGATGACTTCGATGAAATTTTTTTCACGTAAACCTGAATTTGACGCAACCATTTTCGCTGCTACTTTTGGAAGACGAAACAGATCGTATATACCTTCAACCTTAATTGCTCGATAGGCCAAGTATGTTTGACCACAAGCTTGAATTTGAGCAGGTTGAGAAAGACACTTGAGCTTTCAACATTTCAATTCCATCGTATGCAATCTGACAACTGTACTCGAGTCTTGCACATTACGGTAGCAGAAATAATATGTGGGATTTTTGGAAAAATGTGCAAAACAGTGCGCCTCTCGACAATCACCTATGCATGAAAAAAATTATCGACGTTTCAGTTGGCAATATTACATACGATTATAATAAACTCCACGATATTACATACGATTATATTAAGACTGAGTTCAAGTTTCCGAACAGCCAGTATTAGTGATATAAAAAGTCACGAGATGCCCGCCATGCGCAAAATGTCGCTTCCAGATCTACTATTCTACTAAATTCAAAAGCAAACAAGCTTTACTAATGTTATCTAGAAAATATATAAAGGAAAAAACTGATAGATCTCGCCACCCATTATTGGCGTTCAACGGACTAAAGGCGCACTTCGATTTCAGAACAAGTTGGCAGGGCGCTACGGTAAAATGCCCGGTAAAAGATGGTTGATCACGGCATGATCAATATTTTGAAGCGCTGCAGAATCTCGACCTCCACCCATGGGAAGCATAGTATGAGGATGAGTCAGACGCAAATGTTGGTCTAAGAGGCCGTTTTGTTGAGAGCATAAAATTTAAATGCTAGACCAAACATGTTTGAACTGTCAAATAGTAACGCTTGCCCTCCATATACCCCACAATTCTCAAGTGATGAATTATTGTCTACCGTAGGTTTTCGGCCCATTTGGCATTTCACTGTGTTCAGCTTTTCCAATGCAGTAGCTGCTTAGTTCCCTTTGCTATGCATGTGCGATGTCGTACGAGCGTATACGCACAGGTTGAAAAACTATAAAAACGACTTCAGGTTGAAAACCTTTTGACCAGCTCAATGTCTTTGAGCATTACTGACTTATCAAACAAAGGAACTCACCTATAATTTACGCACATTTCGCAGATGAACTCTCAGTTATGATTATTATATGCTTTCGCTAATTTACATGAATAAATTTGCATAAATTAATGAGGACTTCAGTGCATATGCAACTATAGTCTAGTTTTGTTCGTTAGTTTCAACTCTGTAGCCACTGAATTCAATCTAACGAAATTTTATTGAGATAGTGCGCACCACGGGCAACCTGGTGATGAGTTACAACAGCTTATAGGCCGGAAATTAGCTGCATTTCTTGATTTGGTTGGGCTCCATTTTGTATCATTTGGGCTGCATTTTGATCGTTTGGAGTGCATTTTGGATCATTCGGACTGCACTTTGCAGCATTCAGAATGCATTTTGACCGTTTAGAGTGCATTTTGCATCATTCGGGCTGCACTTTGCAGCACTCATTGCCACATTTCGCAGCGTTGAGACTCACTTTGAACTAATAGGATCGAAGAAGGTCAGTTCTTCTGCGAGCGGTTGGATCACTCAAACTAGTATTATTTTGCACGTTTAATAATTGTTACAAACTTAGTATGCATCATAAAATGAACGGCTCACTAGCAAACAAAACCTAAAAACAGACGTGTTTTTATGACGCATCTGTTTCTGCCGCATTTGCTTTAGAATGGTGTTTTGAATGCGGCCAACTGAACGGCATAGTACCATGATTTCTATAATCCGACCGTTTTCGGATTGTAGAATTCGCCATTTTCAGATCACATGATATTTTCATTTAACATTAAGGGAGCTACTTTCGCATGTATTTCTAATAGTCCAATTTGTTAATTTGAATTAATATATCTTCACGAAAAATCATATATAGAGAAATGGCGAATCCAGAAGTGCTTCGATCACAGCTTCGAGCAATTGATGTAGATAATATAATTAAATTTCTTTCGCTTTCTTCTCCACATTATAATTTACAACTACGTCATTATACTCTCAACCCATAATATACCATTTATCAAAGATATGGTGTCAATTTTATCAAAGGTTCGCCACCGATTATCACCTATATTTTTATGAGAGCTATGCAGCTCCTTCCATCAACTATTAATAAATTTTCAACAAGTTTGCGGCAAAACATGCATTTCTAAACGTTTGGCAAAGCGCTCATATTAGCCCACTTACAAAGATAACAATCTCTCTTTAAAAGCGTCACTCAAAAGGAATGAAAACGAAAGAATTGGCACAATGAACTGGTTTTTTTTTTAACAGTCTCCGATCCGCTATAATAGATCATCACAGGGGGGATCATTTTAGCACGAATTGAGCGCATTGAATCACCCATGACAAGAAACAAATATTTATTTTGTTTACGCTCTTTATTTTTTTATTATTTCGTTTTCCAAAAGAATCCGAGTGATTCAGCTATTTTAATTTTCATTGACCGTTGGTCTTCGAAACATTTCTCGTTGAACGATCAGGTTCTTGACGATTGTCTTCCGACTTTAATTGTTGCCAAAATATCCAAAATTAAATAGGTTGAACAAGTTCGAAAAATGCCTAGAAGAAAACGCACTTCGGTTTCAGAGGACTGATATTAATTGAATTGTAGCAGAATAAGTAGCAGCCTAAATAAAACAATGCAACAACTTTACTATATCTTCGTCTTAAATGCATTGCGCAACGAGAAAATTTCCCGATCTTATCGGCCAGCCAATGAAATTGATTCGAATTTTTGAAATTAATGATGAAGTGAATTTTATGACGAGCATCGTACTTCATCAATAATGCATTTCGGAGTGAACATTAACATGTGACATTTTTGAGATATAAGGATAATATTGAAAACCATATAACATGTTCTCATAAAATCGTTTTATGACTTTTTCTGTCGTTCGCACAATTCTATAAAAACAAATCATTGCATCGTCGCTCCTTCGCATATGTGCGTGTATATCGGCTAGCTTTATCGTGAGCAATTACCCTACCCTATTCGATTGTTTCAACTCTTGCAACAAAGAAGAAACGAAAGTGATAATATGAATTCGACAATCTCTAAGCGGTCATTTATGTGTGAAAATGCAGTGTTTGCAGCTTTCCAGATTTGCTACTTGTAAACGAACCCCACTGCGATGAGGTTTAGGAGCTAATAATATGAAGAAAGCGAGCAAACGATTGTATATTTCTGTATGCAAATTTGACTAGAAACTATTTCAGAAGTGATAAGACATAATATCTTCGCTTTTCTTAGATTGCAATTAAGGTAAGTATAAGTGTAATATGCCGTAAAGAATCACAGTAAACTATGAAGTATTGGGCTGCCGTGAGCACTTTTCAAAATCCTTCATTACTACTTGGTATCAAACATGATTAGTGGAAGTAAGCTGATTATCTATGTCAAAACGCTGACAAGTATGTCTAGTATGAAGTGTTGATGCATATCGGAGATTCCCTCATTTTGACGAACTATTTGAAATTTAAAAAGCTTATTGTCAACGGTGTCTAGCAGTTATTTGGAGCGAACGAATGTTCAACAAACAAAATATTGTCAAGGATAATTGCAATCCGGCCATTTCTCCGTTTTCAATGTGAACTTATATCGTTTGAAGATTTTGTGCTTAAAGAAATGAGGGAATTAAGTAAAGACTTAGCAGATATAGGGGCGTAAACGTTCAAACAAAATTCTTCTGTCCTTGAATGATCAAACTCACACAGCTGTTATAGTTCAACTCAGAGAGCGAACGCTTGAAACACATATGGGCTGCTTAGCTATAATGAATTCTGGCATTTAAGCACGTTTATGACTGTGTTCTCGATGTTCATTTTTTAGGGTTCCTTTTCAAATTATGCGTATCGATAAGTGCAATTTTCATCATCAGAGATAGACGCGCAGGTTTATCGCCTCTCATTAGTAAATTTGTCTTGACATAGAAATAGAACTGTATATTTTACTAGAATATTATTCTCAATTAATATATCACTATGGTTCGTAATCAGCTTATATCACAAGATCCTGCTCAACAATGTGTTCTTCGATGTTCCCACGATTAATCAACTAGCTAAATGAATTGCGAAAAATCGGTGAAAAAAGAGTGAAGTTATTGACAATGAATGAGCTGAAAAATGCGCTAATCTTTTTATTGTATTTGATCGACATATATAACCAAAACATCGCCCATAATGCAACAAGTCATCTCAAAGGAACAAGATCATGATAACCAAAATGACATAAATACGATTCTTTCTATACTTTCGAAATGGCCGTTTTAATAGAAAGTGAATATTCTGGTTGAGTTGATTGTTCTTTTTGCTCTGATTGATCCCTTCTGAATATCTTCTTTATAGTCGGAAGCTTTCCCTTTTTAGGTGTTATTGCTCGGTGTTGATCGTCCAAATTCTTAAACTTTATCTTTTTCCAATATGATGAAGTGTGCAAAATGCTCTCCACCTCACATATTTCCAAACACGATGTACTATGAGAAATTGAGAATGCCACTAGAAATGCTGAGAAAGTTTTTTGCTAGTTTCGTTGAAGCGTTTTTGCATCTTATAAAAAAAAGCAACGAGAAAAGACGCACGTAGATTAGAATGAAAAAAATCTTGAACATCTACTTACGTTGTAAAAAGGTATTGCTCTTTACTTACACTATGAAACTACTCTGCAGGCAATAAAAGCTTAGGCTGAATGTTTTTTGTCCAGCAGTCACTTGGTATATGATGTGAGATTTCACATTCGACTGCAAGTCGATATCTAAATGGGTAATAGTAAAGACACAAAAATGAACAATTTGTTGCAAGTGAACAGAAAAAGTAGCTCAATGGTGTGAAATACTCTTGCTGTGAGCTATAATATTAATACATGGAAACTACCACAAATTTATCATAGAGACGTGAGCCGAAAAGAGATACACGTACTGAAGAGGCAGGAAACAGTCAAAGAAAAAAACTATGGAGAATTAGAATATTCTAAATAGGTAGAAGCGATTGTTGATACAAGACCTTTTCATAGAGAACAGGATCGAAACGAATATCGTTTCTATCTTTTGCCTCGTCTGCTTCAAATTCGGGGTGTTCGATAGTTGTACGATTTTCTTCCATCATCTCTCTTGAAGTCGTATGTTTGGGTGGCAACAGAAATTTTTTAATTAGAACTCTGGAAATTAAAGTTCGAATTATTTACTCTTTTCTCTGTAGAAATATAGGACATAAGTTATTGTTCAACGTCTGGACAATTTTTGTAATAATAAAGAATAGAAATATGATAAACATTATATTCTTCTTCTCTGCGTGAAGGGAAAGTTGATTAAATCTTCTATAGTATCGAGCAGAAGTACGCATAAAATTTTACAGGAAACGAGCTACGAAAAGCGTTTAACTTGATGAGGTTCAGTTGCACTAGGCTTGCAAATTTCCCCGTTTCAGTCCGAAGTGTAACCAGCGGTGCAACGAATGGGTGTACTGAAGGGGAAAAGCAACCGACGTTACAAGAATAGTGAAACGACGCTTTCAGCCAGGAACATGCCTTGTAACAATTCAACTAGGGAAGTGCGCCTGGAAAAAAGTCGGAGGGTGCTAGTTGTCCAGTGTTGTTGAAAGACTTCAACTGCGAATGACAAATGAGAGCAAGCCATTGGCCGCATATCGATTAACGCCATAATAAGGGGTGGAGGGAGGGGGAGGGGGAGAAGGACAAGACACTGCTCTTCGCTAAGAACCTTTCTTGCTGCCCTTCGTCGCCTTGGTTATGCCGCCCTTTGATATAAAGATCCTTTGACTTTGCTTAAGAGCATTGCGTGTTAAAAATTGGTTAAAAATCACTTCTCGCACATCAGGAAGAAAAAGCAGAGGAAAAGATAGCTTACGGATCGAGAACCCAGAAGTAAAACAGCGGAAGAATAAGTAATACGACAAACAATCCACCACTAACGCCGAACACAGCGATCAGAGAATGCCTGCTTGGTGAGACGAACTCTCCACATGTTGCTGCAACCTTATGCGCTAATGCCTAATTTTATTTAATTGAACTCTTATTTTCGAAAAGGTCTTTGCATTCTTTGCAACTGTCATATATAAAGGACATAATTCCTGAACAGCACCTATTTGTTTGAGAGCAACATTATCAGCGATTTCGTACTTTTGAAGATAAGCTTACGCCTTATAAACGGAATGCCACTATCTCTTAAGTGTTTGTAGAATCCTGAGAATCGGAAGGTCTGATAACTTAAATCGGACGGAAATTTTTGAAAAGACGAGACAGCACATACCTTTACATACACTACGGTAAACTTTCGATGTGTGAATATTTTCTTTCGAGAGAACCAAACAAACCTAGAAAATCGCTATCATCCGCATTCATTGATAGTGGTTTCGGCACGTATCGAGCTGATCGAGTTGACCGCCTAGTTGGAGAGGAAACAGTTAAAATATATCGAGTTGCAAATATATCGAGATATGACAATACTTTCCGCGTTTTTTCAAAAAATTTGCAGAATTGCATTGCGTAGAAATTCCATGCATGCGAATTATGCATTTTGACAATCATTGTTTTCATCGCTCTGCTGTGGGATGAATCTAATTAGCTATGACATCAAACGCTCGACAACGTACAATTGCAAAAAACTGAAAAATCTAAACAAATAAAGGTTGCTAGTGGAAACTCGAGCTGAGTATTCAGAAATTCGAATTGCATATCAGTCTGATCTCAACTAAACATGTAAATAAGTATCAGGCCCACTCGATGATCTCCGTAGATTTATGTATGACCGAATTATTATATTGGTAGATGTTGATTGAATCCATAAGTATTTGGCGAAAAAAACGAACGAATAATTAAACATATCGTGATTGCAATAAGTAAGAAAAAGAAGAGACGGTAACTCAACAATCTCTGAAAAATGCAAACCAAGTTCATTTTGTTCATTAGAATAACATTGTTAAAATCTCAATAAACTACGCAAAACAGTTCTCCTTTAAGCTATGAAACGATTTTTTTTCGAGACGTCATTGAGGAGCTAAAATGTGGACATCGCTGTTATTGTTTGTGAATGAATGGCACGAATACGAGGAGGAATGTTGGTATATTTTCCTGCCGACATATCTATTCGCTCTGATGACCTATCTTCCAATAAAAAAGCCCGCTCTCATAATTTGCGCACACAAGAATAGCCCTTCTTAAGCGAGCTAATTGTGCTTGGCTTGGAGGATGTTGCTATAATGTTGTCGAAAATTAAAGCTCATTATCACCATTTGCCTTCGGTATGGATTTATACCGTACATAGATGATTCTTAAGAAACTTGCATCTTATTGAGTTCGATAAGGTATCAGAGAAGTTCGATAAGGTATCAGAGAGTTAACAAACATTGATAACAGCCTGCTATACAATGCACAGCAGACGAAAGGCAGTAAACCACATGTAGTATGTCACAACAAAAATGTTGTAATCTCTATTGAGTGAGAACATATGACACCTATTTCATGCAACAAAAATTTCGTAGTAGGCAGGATTGTTAGGGCTTTTAAAAAAGTTTTAAATAGTGGAGTTGCTGCAAATATTCCCTAGGTGTGTAAAATAATAAGAAATCGAGTGAAATCAAAAAAGAAATCAAGTTGAGTATATGATAACGAGCCGAAACATAGTGATAACGAGATCATTGCGTCTATAGTATAATGGTTACAAAAGTGAACGAGGAGTTTGTTGTTACCGTTTCACAGTATGATTCAGATGTCATAGGAAGTTATGTTGTAACGACATTCTGCCTCAACATTTTATACGACTATATATCGTCTACTTGGGATATTGATTAGGTTAGCTCTTGTGTAGCAATGTAGGCACTTCTAAAATTTACGAGGAAGTTCCTTCCCCCGTTTCCTTCTCTTCTATAAAATCTAAGAGGTGATTCGAAGAACTTAGTGTCGTCCTCCTATCTTTCCTGGAGGGAAGTTCTAGAGGAAACATTGCTCGCTCGCCAAACCATGCCGTCGCTGTGTTAATTAATGGTCCTAGATTGATTAGACTTCTGCCTCTTCATATCCGCTTTCCATTATGCGCAACTGAACTTCCCAAAGCATCGCCTTTTGTCGCTGATGTTATTCTTAGCATGAGATCGCGCTGTTTGATGCTTGAGTTTTTTTTTTTTGCATGCGACTCATGTAAGATTCTCAGACGTAATAAGCGATCAGTTTCTTCGGTAAATGATTGCGACAAAACGAATCGCGAACACATTTACTGAAGTGTCATCATTTAATCTGCAAGCACTCTCCTTTGGTTATATCTTTAGGTGGAAACGCTGCTGCAAACTAATGACATAATGTAAAGTTGATGATTGAATATTGGCACATTCAGGTATATATGAAAAGGACAAATACGACGGCTTTAGCAGTGAAAGATCACTTAATAGGAAACGGCATAAATGATTTGCTGTAATGGATATAAATGTAAGACATGAATATTATTATAACTGAAATATTCGTTAAGCAATGCCACTCGCCGATTTTCTCTTAAGTATTTTGAGCGCTAACTGAAAAAAACTGCTCGAGTCACATGTGCCTAGGCTATGCGATGAGATGAGCTTGCAATCGTTGTCAGGAATAATACATGCAATGAACCTAGGCACTTTCCAGAGCCTCGTTCACATCTTATACTCTTCGACTTGCAATTTGAGCCATGAGGCCTAGCTTTGAATCTTTTATGCAATTATATAGTGCAACTTTCATCCAGATAAAGAAAGCACATCTAACAGCTCTATATTAGATTGATTTCATCGATTTATCACTAATGATGAGTACCGTAAACGATATTGGCATTGGATAAAGAAGCGATGCTTTTATCGAAGAAGAGCGTTTTTTTTTTTCTAGATGGCGTAGCTCAATGAGAGACGAACACTGGACATATCAATCTCATCTGGAAAAAGTGGCAAATGAGCGGGGCAGTGGTGCGTTGAGTTTATTATGTGCTGCCGAATGCACTTCCATATGGCGCATCTGGAAAGGCCGATTCGATTCACAGCCGGCTATGAGTCTCTTCTTTTTCCGCCCACCCATAAACTTCTTTCTATTTTCCTCAGCAACAACTTCATAAGCAACCACGTTAGATATGCTGACTTTTACGTTCCTTGTTTGCAACTATAAGACGCAAGTTCATACCAAAATTGCCACTTTTTACGCCAAGTACATTTTTCACATCTTTTGCGATAATGAAATAAGTGATGTTTTCTAAAAATATGCAAGCTGAAACACGATCTCAAACAGGAAACGATATCTTAGAAATGTTGACCTTCCAACTTAGATCTAGTGACCTCATCCAGAATCCTATTGTCGTTTCCAAAATTAGCTTCCCCTCTCAAAACTTAATTTGCACCTGTAGAACGACAGTAATTTGCAGCCTTCCTCTCTATGTGGATATTAACGTGCCTTTTCCGGTATGTTTATTCCGATCACTTTTTTAGTACTTTTCTATGACACATTATAGTGGAAAAACGTCTAAGCACTGTGATGAACATTTTATTTCGGCTATCTACAACATCAAGATCATAGAGATGCCCTATGTAGTGAATATCACAAGCATCTGCCGAAAGGCAAATATAAAGGCAAAATTCTTTTAGACATCAAACACCCGATATGATTTTTATGCTTATAATAGAATGAAAATAAAATTAAAAATTCTTGGGTCGGTGCATAAACTTCTCGGATGAAAATTTTTCATTGAGAATTCTGACAGCAAATTATACTTTAAAAAACAGTTTTAAGAGAAAATGGAGCATATTGAAGAAAGGACAGTTTTTGAAAAATATTAAGCCATTGATATGACGTCATTTTCAACTTGCAGGTTTTTACTGCAGTGAAAAAATCACCTCGAAGAATTACCTCATTTAAATAAAATTTTTACTCAAATGCATAAAATTACTAAGGACAACACATAGATGCTCGTCTAAAGAAAAGTTTCACCAGGCGGCCAACACAAATAGTTTTTAAGTGCTTAGTTATCGTTTTATATGCGATTCAGATTCCAATGTCTCGTTGAGAATCTGTAGGCATTCTTCGATGCTGAAACCTTTTCCGGAGAAGTCTTTACCCATTAGTGCGCCTAGATATTGAATATATTTGCTAGCGATACGTAATATAGCCAATTTCGAGAGTTTTGCATCGTCTTCACAAGGCAATAAACCTCGCAATTCTTCAAATGTTGCAGCAATCGTTTGCACTCGTGTACGCTCACGTGCATTCGCTTCACACCTAAAAAAGATTTAAAAGTTTCCTGATCTCATAATATTTTCACTGTAGACTTGCAATTTTTTCGATTCCTGCTACAGACTCATTTGAAGGGCATTTAGCTTTGCAATGTGATTTCCTCATAAATCCTTAAATTAGCATGAAACAAGAAAAGAAGTGAAATATTTCAATTTGCAAAGAAGCCTGAAGGAGTCGTTAAGGAAGCAACAAACAAATCTTTTCTTGTGAAATCGAGACTAATGCAGATAGGAACCTTCAACATATTCTGCGTGACAGAGCTACCAATCAACAATTTAACGTCACTTTTCAGGCGACTACAAGGTAGAATAGTATATAATATTATCCTCAGTCAGTCTACGAGCAAATGAATGAGCTGTTCCATTCATTTCCTTGTTCAGCAATTTCTTCAGTGATCTTCCAGCTCAACCCTTTCAAGTCGGAAAAAAAATAGTTGTTTTTTGGAACAGTCGTATCCCTGTTGCCTCTTTCGAATCCATACCGTCGAAATATACAATAGCATAGATTAGCAGGTCTTTTTGAACTATTACGCAGTGTGCATCAACAAACGGCGGCTACGGGTGAGAATGCTCTACGAACCTTTTTGCAAAGCTCATCTTAGTTAAACTGATCATCTTTTTAAGGAAAGTGGGGATGTGTCGGAGAGCTGCGATCAAATGAGCAAAAGAATTTGAGGATTTGGCAATCATCGATGCGAAATGCGGAAATAAGAGGAACGGGAAGTGCAACGTGCTCGAAACAGACTGATTGGCCACCTGGTTGAGTGAAATTGGTATTATTTGTCGCATTCATCTAATGCTGCGACGATTGTCTGCAATAGGCACAGCTGGTGCTATGCAAATATGAGATTTTGTACTGATAGTTAGATTACAAAAGCGGCACACATTGTGCGCTACTTACGAAACCACTGTTCCTAGATGAATTGAAAACGACTGTTCCGAGAGAATGGAAGAGTGCGTCATAGATTAATAGATGCGATATGTACTTTTCAAAGGTCCGATCATCACTTCGATCAGTTTCACTAATTGCAAACAAATAATAAAAGCACTTATATTTAGCGGAACCGATCACTCATTCAGAAAAAAATTTCTTTTCTAATTCCGATGAACTATAATGCGATTGGCAATGGCTATAAAATGAGTGAAATTTTTATGCGCGCTGCAACTTTTTTAAGTACACCAAAATGAATGGACTAATTGAAGGTTGGTGGAGGGATCGCTCTACGGGCTCAAATTATGTCTGTCAAGTTTCTTGATACTGGTTTCAATGATTCTCGAGTTGCAACTACCGCCCTGGCAGAAATACACAAGCTGATAGGCATGAATATAACTATGGTGCCGGAATAAAGCGCAGTGCAAATTTGACGCTGTGAATGCTCATGGAAATAAATGTTACGGTGGCTTATTAGATTAGGGATGCTGTGCGTACTTCTGGCTGGTTGTAGGGACGCAAGAGGATATTAAAATGCTGCATTTTAGCTTGAAATGCTACGAAGAAATCACCTTTTCTCGACGGTAACGTTCTTGTAATTCCTCTTGCATCTATTTCCAGTTGTGGGATTGATAACGTATCCACCTCCTTCATCCTTCGGATCTCTGTCTGTTGCAGGTTTAATCGTTTTGTCGTATGTTTTGTTTAATTTTGTGATTGGTGAATAAGGCGTTGATGTAGAGGGGAAATATAAATTTTGGTCGAATAACGATAGTAAAACTTTGGCCGAACTTTGGCCGAAAATGTCGATTGAATTTGGCAAACCAAAATGGCCAAATAAAAGTGACGGTGATAACGTTAACTGCTCGTGGCGAGAGGTCAGTTTTACAGCCGTAGTTCTGCAAAGTTCGGAGGATTGTTCAGTACGTCGGGATCTGATAGACAAATCGATAGGCATTGTCTGTAAAGGACTGCCCGAATCGCACTTCGGGTTCGATGGAACTCGTTGATCTTCTTCTATTTCGACATCGGAGATCATTGATGACTTGCTGCTGCATGGCGATGACGAACACGCTCGGCATCTATGAAAGCACCATCACTTATATACAGAAGAAGCCCTCCTGTATCATTATACCAAAAACAGAATGGATTTACACAAGGAAGAAATGCCCGAATAGACAACCCTCAGAGGATCGATAATATAAATGTAAATGAAAATAAATAAACAAATAAATAAATAAACAATATGTTTTCATAACACTGAAAAAAGTGCGTTATAGGGTGTGTTTTGATTTAACAGACGCTCATCGAACAAATGCTAATTTTTCTATATTCTGTGAGTTGCATGAAACACTATATGAAAGCTACAAACTTTCTTTACTGCGCGTTCAGCTATGAACATTCATTAACCGAAGAAACACCGCATGGACTTTGTTCTCTGAACAAATCTATATAGATCATAAGATCAAGAATGATCGATACAAAATCAAGAGCATTTGAAATTGGTCAACGGTTAGATAGAAAAGACTGCCTTCAAAACTGCACTATGGAAATCACCAGCCTAAAAGTGACCATCCAGCCTGAAAATTTGTATTGTGGAATTGAAAAACATAGCCATATAATGCTTACCTAAGTTCAAGCTTTGCCCGTTCTCGTGATGGTAGACTGAAATCAAGTGGTGCTTCATTGAGTGTGCTGTTGATGCGCCGTTTCTTGAGAGGTAAACGCGAATCAACAATTTCACATAGTGCATCGTTATCTAGCATTGTTACTTTGCTGATAAATAACAGATTACAAGTAAGCAGCAGGGAATCAATATGGAATGCGCACAGATTTGATAGAAACCGCTAAATAAATGAAGCGATGACCACCAAAGGTATGTGAACCAAACGATGATGCACACACACACACAGTGTCTGACTGGATGGATTGATGGACAGATGGATGAATGGATAGACGAACTAATATGAGTAGTAATAGCAGCAGGTAGTTAGACGGAGAAAAGAAGGCGTTTCTGTAGGAGCGTAAGAAGGTCACCAATCGGTTACGCTGCTGCTGTTGCTGCTGCTGCTCGGGGTGGTGCTGAATGCCAGCTGCGACCTCCAGGTGGCCCCTCCCTTTCGCCTAAGCGTCGCTCTCGTCAGGGCATACTTCGTCCGTCTTTTTTTTTTTCTACATGCGCATCCTCGCCGAGTGGCAATTTTGTGTCGATTCCGAACGCGGCAATCCAATTTAGTAGCAGTTGCAATTCCAGCAATTCAATCGAAAACATATAACAGCTGGTTGCACCTAAAATGTGCCAGCCGTCGTCGAAACCCGTCCGCCGACTGTCATCTCAGCTGTTTCACGTTCCTTTCATGGCCACACATTATGAGCAGCACCTACATCCGTAAGTGTATGGTAGCTGGAAATTTAGCCGATCCGATGACACTAGGTGACGCCATCCAAATAGGGGATGTAAGTGAGCCAAGCAGAATAAAATATCTCACGAAATCACTCAATTTGTTGGTCATATGTATGAGGCTAGCGTGATCCGACGCCAATATCCGTTGAGTTTGAATCAGTCAGTGCTGAAAGTTTGAAGAATAGATCGAATTCGACTTAAATAAGAATAGGATTTCTTTCCACTTTATCCACTTCCATCTTGGAAAAATACCTCGAGTATAGAGTGAAAGTATGTTCTAGAAAGCATTGATTTCCTCGGATATAGAGTGTGCTAGACATTGATGAAGTGCCTTTCATTTTATCATCGCATTCGTGAAAAATAGTACACTTTACAGATAAATTTGTATACGCTGAAAGCAGAGAAAAAAAATAATAGGCAAAAATGACACGGATTAGAGATATAGAAGTGATTTCGGATCGCCAACGCTTATAGAATAGCAACTGTTTTGTATTTCTAATTATGCGCCCCTCCGTCTCGCCTCTGGTCGTTTGCTGACCACCGAGCAATTTATTTGCCTTATTTCAGAACCCTTTCACGACTAAATAATGCTGGAAATAGCCCTTCATAGTTGTTGTTTTTACGCGCCTTTGCAAAGTTTGGGTTTGCACTTGCAAAGCGCATTGAAAGTGCGTTGTGATGACGTCATGTATACGCATACGAATGTATGAGCTAATACGCCTAACATGTAATTTCTATCCCCGGAACAACAGGAGGCAGAGATATGTAATTTAGTGGGTATAATGCAAGTTAACGGCCACTCTCACAACATCTTTTACGCTGATCCTTCAAAGAAATTCTATATGGCTAAAGAAACTGCGAAAAAATTTATCCGTAAATTGCAACTATTAGATTTTCGGTTAGATGTTTAAAGTTGCAATGACGAATTATTATTATTCCTATGGAATTTATGCGGGTAACCGAATCTATTGAATTCTAAATGCATTATTCTGAACATTTTGGTCTATAACTTTTTGGCAAAGAAATTTGTTCCTCCACGGTGAATCATATACAGAACACATATTGCTTCGTTTGCCCTTACATGTTTCTCAGTGTGTTCTTATCTATGCACTTACAGTTCTGGCTAATACAAACTTTTCAGTAGCCGAAGATTTACATATGATCTTGACGAATTGTCTGAAATTTGGCTATTGGTATATTTAAATAAGTTGAGGAGTATGATGATAAGCTTGCCACAACATGTACTATGGATTATGCTCATCTGATTGGCCTTTCTATAAATTATCTATTAATGAAAAATAAAACATGCAAAATAATGCTTCCGAACTTTGGCTGACTGGATCGTCGCTCCAAATAATTCATAAAAGGTTCGTTTATTTGTGCTTCAGCAGGTACCAAATAAGAATCTGACCGGTGTAAAGCGTGCGCAAAAATTTTTGGTACCTGCGAATGTCTATAATTCTTTTTGAAGGTGGTGGAGTAATATGGATTGGGGGGAGGGGCGGAGGCGGGGGTCGTCATAGCCAAACAATATACGCTGTAGTCACGTTATAGTCATAAACAAACACAACCGCATAAATATACCAAGGAAAAAGGTCTTGATACGTTCTTACAAAAATTCATAATGAGTCTTCTTGGGTTGACTTTTGTGAGGCATTGATTGATCATCGATTGCTTCTGGATTTGCTCTAGGATGGTACTCCAGGATGAACACCGTTGACAAAAACTATCCGAGACGGTAATTGAAAGCGAAATGTATTGATGATGATCCTCGTTGTGCGTAATGCATCTTCATTGCCGATGACAGATTTAGTGGGCTTTTTCTAAGCTTTAAATTTAATTGCCTCATCAATGAATGGTAAACAATTTAGCGGATTTCGTTATATTCAATAATATTATATAGGTTGAATAAGTTGAATGATATGAATATTCCGAATATTCTCTAATATTATACGGAAAATTTGAAAGGTCTTATTCAACCTGTTATTTCAAGAAGAAGGTGAAAAAACTTTTTGGGTAGCATTGTTCGTAGTGAAACTGCATTATGATTTTTTTTTTGTCTTTTTTAAAGTATAGAACCATCAACGTGTCACCTCAAGAAGCGAACACAAATCAACTGTCTAGATGTCACCTAACTTTCAAGGCTTCAAGCAGGTCGCTAGCTGACCTTGCACATTGCATGTGTCACTTGCGAATAGGTGCCACGTGAGGATGGAAGCTGGTAAGTGTGTGCACAATGGAGCAATTTGACGATTGAGAGAGACAAATTCAGACATCGAATGAGAAAGAGAGACACAACACGGAAACGCCATCAGCAAAGGTCAGCAGTTCGCTCTGACCTGTCACTGTATGATGCTCTCGACACGTGGATTTTCGTAGAAAAAGAAAAAAGTGAACGCACATCAACAATGTAGCATCAACGAACAAATAACATATCGACGGCCTTGAGATGTGCACACCTGCGATTCAATTCACTCACTTATGATTGCTAATCTTCACAAATATTACTTTTTTGTCGTAGTGAGCAGCAGTAGTAAGGTTGATGAAAATAAAGGTAGAAAGAACGAAAACGATGAGATGTAAGTTAGTTTGGTTGTATGGAGGCAGTCGTCGATTAGGGGGAGGTAGGAGGAGGAGGGCGGGGGGGGGGGTGGGAGGACTGAAATCGCATAGGAGTTGTGAACTAGTGGAAGCGATAGGAAATTGTGAATTACCTTTCGAGTTATGAATGATTAAAGAGAAAAGCAATAATATCACGGAGATATTGAAGCGAGAACAGGTGAGATTTAAAGGGAAACAACCATCAATCAATCTGTACTTCGTTTCTGTTCTCGTGTTATTTTGTTTTGTTTTGTTTTTGCAGACTGAGAAACACACATCGTGGGGTTCTGTCAAGATCCTCTACATATTTTAACCTCGGGATGTACTTTATGCATATGAATAAAGTTTTTCAACAAAGAGGAAGGTATATTTGGGCCATTCCAGGTGGGAATTCGGAAATCACTTCTCTGCATCTCCAATCAGCCTTTCATGACCCATCAAATTTTTATCCTTCCGAATTTCCAGAGCCTGGGAACTGTGATGTTGGGATATTTGTCGTGATCTACAGGAAATGGTGAACAGCTTTCTTGGGCGGTGTCACTTTCAGCTTCACACTGGTGTATCCTATACGGCGGTGATAGTAGCTCAACTGCTTGAGTGAATGAATTTATCCGCACAAGTAAGAATGCAGCCAACGTGCCATGAATACTGCATAAAATATAGGAGCGAATATAGTGCCAGGTGGATGTATCGCTGAATGAAAATGTGAGAAAAATAAATAAACTGCACAGTGACAATATATGGTGGCATAGAGGTGCTGAAGATCTTTGAATGAAACAGTGCATACCTGCAAGACCGACAGTAACGGAGAACCTCCGCAGTACATCAGAACCGCAATCACGAATGGCTAGAGAATAATTCAAAAAGTAACCAACATCCGGATGGTCACAACGAAATAGAGAATATGTGCAGGTATTGATATATATGTGCACATACAGAAAACACTGATTTCAAGTAATGAGAGCAATAAATGGGCGCAAATATTATTCCCTAATTGGATATATGAAATGAAGTGATTCTAGCGATAGAAAATAGTTTTTTATAAGACATTTTTGCGACTTCAACTGTACCAATTTCAGCACGCTTATCGCCTTATTCCAGAAAAGAAACATTTCAATATGTTCCATTTGCACCTGTTAACAGCAGATGGAAAAACTTTTTGAGCGTGTGCACCGATTTGTGGAAGATGGTTCGAAAAATTCAGTTGTTAAACGTCAAACAGGGATCAAATAAGATCGGTGCAAATCAAGCGTCGACAAGCCTGGACCAGCAATTCTTCAGGCGCAGTTAGAAATTACAAATGATCTACGAAACCTCTTTTCAATATTCAAGAGGTAGTCTTTGATCATCCTGAATCAAAGGTAGAGAGTATAGGCGTAGGGATCCGGGTGGAGAGCAAGCAGTGAGAGCGTTGAAAGTAGAATTGAAAGTTGCCTTTCACCCTTGCGGGCAGGTCTTTAGCTGAAGGGAAAGTTGGAAATGCACATTTGTTAATTCGAGTGAATTTTTAGGGGTTTCATGTCGAATGACAAGAATTGTTTTATCGACGACCAAAGGAAGTAACTATTTTCATACCAATGGTTGGTGCAGTTGAAGTTGTTTGGAAGATTTGTGCTCGTCCTGAAAATACTGAGGTCGTCTGTAAAGAAATAATATTTCAATCGAAGCACCCTGGTGGATCGTATACAGAAATGAGAAGGAAGAAGGTACGTACTACGACAGATTCTTGAACTCCAGGACAGATCCATAGGAACCCCGCTGCTGACATATTCTTAGCTTATCACGCATCGAAAGGTAAACCTCATGTTTCATGAGAGGTTGGATTCCTTAGGACGTGTTACTCGTTACTTCAGTGGGCTTTAACAGCTCAAGGTAAGGGTATTACTCATCCCAGGTTGGACCCCATAACTGCATCCACCTGTTGTTCCGACCTCTAAATTAAGTGCTTCAATTTCCATTACCTGTTGAGGATAAAGAGCACTTACCTTGAAATTTTCATTCACAGCTTTAAATGCTCTCAATTTCGACTTGCACTTTGCAAATGTGGGTTTAATCTTGTCTCATCGAGTGAACTCACCATATCCCGCTTATAGTCTACGACATTTTCGGGATCGGATGCATTTTGTATAAAATTTGCAGCGCTGCATAAGTGAGAGTTAGCCTTATTTTTGAGAAGCAATTTGGGCGATGAGTTTGTTCACTTAATCGTTCAGCAGCACCCGCCAATTAACGACCTCCTAATTGCATTGAGGCAATAGTGATAAAATTTTATTCCGACAGCCTCTGCGGTTGTTTGTTGGAATTGCTTCAATCTGTAGAGCATACCAATGAAGATACAACATCTCCCGTATATTTATTATCTCATTCTTTTTGTGTTTACCACTGAGTGCTTGACTCTACCGGGGAATTCCTCTACTTTCTTCTTTCTTTGGAAACCGATTTCCTGTAAAGCGATTATAGATAAATCCGAGAAACGCTTAATTGCAAGACCATTTCGATTTTCCTTTCTCAGACTACCAAAATATACAGATTGCTGCTCGTAATAAGAACTCTTTTGATAAAGAACCGATTGCAGACAATATTCCTGCCCACTTACCTCTACAAGTTCGAAATTATTGCCTGGATAAATCAAGGATGAGTTTTACATGTTAACCAGAATTAATGACGGTATCAGCAAATGAGCGTGACCTGCAGAGTGTGCACTCTGCTAACTCACTCAACTGTCGAACCATATTTATCCATTGCCAACAAAAAATACGCTACACCGAATAAATCCTCCACATTTTAGCTGCTCTGATAGCCCATAAAAGTAAGTTTTAATCAGCAAATCCGCTTTTCTTGTGATTAAAGTGATGCGAAATGAGCACAAGGTTTTGATAATTATTACTGTCTATAGCCACTTTCGAAGTCACTCGATGAACGTGAAGTATGGCGTAGGGGACCCCTTTATGCTGTGCACAATACCTATCACATTTCAAGACCCAAATTTTGATAGTGGCCAAGTCCAAACTACCGCCTAGACTAACCATAGATACCTATGTGCATTGGCAAGGGAAATTCACAAAAATGCATAACAAGTGGAATGCATTGCATTTTGCGCAATATTTACTTGGCGTTTTACCCAACGTTTTAGCGCTTCGGCAACACCAGTAGCTTGAACACGACTAAATCATACATCTTAATCGAGCAAGTTTCTGGGAACTAAAGAAGGAAGAGCTAAGCTGAAGGAAAACTGGGAAACAATGGGAAAACGGAGAAGACGGCATGAGTGAAGGAACGGAGAATGCATTATGGAGCAACAATGGGACACAAAGGAAGGATCATATAATTGCCGGAAGTCAGTACAGACTATCACACACAGCCAACAGAACTTTGAGAATGGCAGAGGCTTATAGGTCATTCTGTTTTTGAGTACACGACTTTTTGGTGCCAAGACGTTTTGTTGGCAAGAACTACCTGACGCTAGGATGTACTGGCCCCTCCATTTTGTTCTTTAGTAGTTCGATGCTAGAAGCAGTTTAGCGCCGTCACCCATGCATACACTTCTATGCAAAAAACCGGCAAACTTCGGCTGATTTCATCAAAACAATGATATTTTTTCCCCAAAATATTTACGTAGGAGAGATAAGCTATCGAGTGAAACATGTGGGTCTTTATTGATTGTGATGAATTAATCGGTAAAATCGATGCCGCATACACTGCTATCAAATGATATTAATTGCTGCTGAATTATTGCTAATAAAATGAAATAAATTCTATTTGATGCAGCTTTATGGAAAGAATGCTTTGCTGCTAATAAAGCAAAGCATTTTTTTGCAGATTTTCCCAAAATTGTCTTTCAAAATGCACACAATAATCGCCGCGTGGAATTTCTTTCACCATGCACAATTTGTTAGAGCACATTGTACTAGTTAGAAAAAGGCTAAAGGCATGATTAAGAAGAGTTTTGCTAGCGTGATTGCTGCTCGAAGCATGAAAGGATCACGAGCAAGGGCATGCAATCAAACGTGGAAATATTAATAGCGTTTTGATAGGTACGCGATGTTCAGAGGCTTGAAAGCAATAACTTGCCAACATGATGAATTATTGGCTCCATTTAGTGAATTATTGGCTCTATGATATTTCTGAGGTCGAAATGTCCCGACGTCAAAATGGCAAAGGCAAAACTATGCTATCGCGATCTCAATACTTGTTTTCTTAAAACGCCTCCCGCTTCCATTTCATACAGGGTATCAGGTGCTTCCTTTTATCTCCTTTCCTTTAATTCATTGAGTTTATAAATTACATCCAACCAATCCTTACTCAACCACTCACTGAAATGTTTCTCCATTTGAAGACAGCCACTCTCAAGCACTTATCATTCCCGGAGCCATCTTAAATGGTATTTTGTTCCAGGAACTTCTTCTAAAGATTTAGTAGCTTTATTTTAGATCGATGTAGCTCTCTTTCAAATTCGAGAACATAGCTCATCGTATGCCGTTGAATGAAATTCTGTGACACATGCTTATCGTTGTTGTCTTCCGCGAATGCCGACCTATGGTATACCATATACCCATTAAATTCTGTAGCGCTAACTTCAGCGACTTCGAGTTGAAACTACAGTGAAGACATGCAAGCACATGCTCCATACCTAGGCACCGGACACAACGTTGCTACGTTTCGCAAGTGAAAAGCAAAGAATGCATACTATAAGACAACGTTTGAAAATAGCTTTTAAATAAACATACGCTTGTTTGCTTATTGATATATTGCTTTCCAACTTTTCTTCCAGACTTCCGGAAAGTTCTCCAAAAGCCCCCATGAGACGTCGACAATGACTTCCGCTGCGTTTAATAAAAATTCATATTTTCCACTAAAGTTGTGGAGTGGAATTGCATAATCTTCATAACCCAGCGTAGTTTTTGACTTCTAAATAGATTGTGCCGTTCCTAAATAGTCGAACTTGCAAGAAGACAAATCAAGCCCAACTACTTCAAGCTTGCAAATGGGTTGGTTGCGTTCTCACTCGCGCTGGCACTGCGAACGGCGGATTGCGTCACTTGAATTAAGCTGACAAAACAGCTGCGAAGAGTGCGACGAGAGAACCAAGGAACGACATGGAGCAGACATCGATGGGTAATTTGACGAGGATACCGCTGCGAGCAAAGAAGCCATAGGAATGGAAGGAGCACGTCAAAAGATGATAAGTAAAGAGCTGGAGTAGGGAATGGAGAAGGCAAGAGCATGGGGCTTCGCAGTAGAAAATGCAGAAAAATAAAAAATGAGCGAGAAATTCTTAGGCGTTGAGAAGGAAATAGCGTTAGCTGCATGAGGGCTTTGGAAGAGTGATGGTAGAAGAGGACAGCTAGCAATTGGCCAGTGTGCCCAGACGCTACGAGCAGCTAGCTAGCCAGCTTGAATATTCGAAGCAGTCTACCAAAAAATGAGTACCTTTTCATCGAACGGCATTCCGTCCTTTCTGCCTAATACTTGAAGCGATCCAACCTATTCCAGTTTTTCGTTCTTACTGAGAAGAGGAACAGGTATCGGTACTTTACGACAATTTCTTAGTTGTCTAGGTTATACGATTGACCAATGCTTCTAATGATTTGGCTGATTTTGCTCAACCCAATATTCCACTTATTAAAGAAGCAGTAAATTGGACTCCTGATAGTTATAATGCTCAAAAATGTCAATTTAAGACCACAAAACCTTTCAAATGTAGTTTGTTTAGCGTCGAAGTAAATAGTGTAATTTATGGTGTTCCTAGAACAATCGCAAACTCTTTTTGATATGGTGGTTAGCTGCTTTCCTTCTTTTCCGATGAGATTATTGCGGCAATAGAAGTTACTTTTAATATTGTTAATAGAAATTATTGCTCTTAACATTCTTTTGCGCTATCACAGTTTCGTTATAACCGATGAGAGATGAAGCAGTAGAAACGTAGAAAATAAATCGTGCAATATTGTATTTAATTAATTAGAAGCCCGGTCCCACTGTGTACACCGCTAATGGGAGGAAGCTTTTGTTCAAGCATAAGGCTTTTATTTTCTCTCCTCCTTTGGCTTGTTTCTTTTTTAGATACTTGCTATTTCCGTGATCATAGTTTTCTCATTAGCATCATGTCATTTGCTGAAATATGGAACCATATTAGAAAGGTCGATTTTTTTTTTTTTTTTTTTGGTAACTGCTCGTTTTGCTCTGTCATGTTATCACTAAGTTTCATGCTTCCTGCGATTGCGACCCTTGCGCCGATACTGATCGCCAAAATGCTGCTTCATGGTTTTTTTCCCATTGCCGCATTTACCTTCACAACTTCGGATTTTCACCTCGCGCTTAAGTCTAGATGTATTCCTTGGCTTAGGCTTTAGCTTCGGTCTTAAGCTTTCTTATATTAGGTCGACATAAAATCTTAGGGTTGAAGGTGAGCGTGATTTCGGGCTTAGTGACATTTTTCGCTGCAAAGTGAACGCAATGTTCTTTCTCGCTTTCAAAGCTCCGAATCCGCAAACAAAGAAAATTTCAGTCGGTAAGCAGTGAAAGGCCCAAGCGTAATGACACTTGTCACTGGCCAGGTTGTTTATGAACTTGAAAGCAACAATGAAGGTTGTAGCTAAATCGGAAATGCTGTGAAATTATGGGATATTTTTCAATTGTTCATATTGAGTGGATTTTTCGAAGAAAAGTTTTCTCCAGCTATTTTCTATAGCTTCTTCATTAACAAAGGCATAATGAAGATCTAAGTGGCTATTCAATAGAATCTTTTTAGACAAAAACCGATCAATAATTCGACTTAAAAGATGTAAAGTTCATTGAAAGGTGTTCAGGCCATAATATTAATTCGATGGTGATATAAGTCGTCTTTGAAAGAAATGGTAAAAAGGTAATCTACAGTAATATCGCTTACTTTTTAATTGAGTATGAAAAAACAAAACAGCCACTTTGTGACGTAATATGAGAGAATGCAATATATAAGTCTTCAAGTGGCGTTTTGTTTCTTTTTTACCTTGTGTAGTGTAGCACGAATCATTTTCCACCTGGTCGTTTGAGACACACAGTTTATTTAAGAACTTCGATAATTGAGTCAAAGTGTTCAGTATTCTCGGTTGGCGATTAACTAGTTCTTTAGTGATTGCAACCTTTTTGATAGCAGCAAATATGGCCAAGGGCATATTAGTGAATCATCTCCCGAACCATCGGCTTCACGCGCAATTAATTCTGAGCAGTGAAAATATTTATTCCACTAAACTGTGAAATAAATCAACGCTACAAAATATGCTCTAAAATGTGGATTTTCCTTAACGGAGATCTATGATTCTAAGAAGCGATGTCTTATGTCGATGAAGTGTGCAAGTTGAACTGCTTCACAGCATTAGGTAATCAAATAAGCTGAGCATCGAAAAAACCTTATAGGAACCTGGATCATACTAATGTGATCGTAAAATGATGTGCTTCATGGCGTCGAGTATATTACTCAAAAATTTTTATAGATCACTAATTAAGAGTTTTGAGCAGTGAACTTTTCTAACGATTACGATTTGGACTGCGATCTTTGGTCCTAAAGTTTAAATATTTGCATCGACCGCGATTTACTTCTTCGAAGGTTTCATTGAGCATCTTTATCCTCGGGCAACCATACTCGTTGCTCACATCGTTAGGCGGCTAAAAAGGGAAAGTTTAAAAAACACAAAAATCGTTGAGTAGATTTCCTCCATTAGCATTGTCCCGGAGTGCTTACTTTTATTATGTGTGCTTATTGGAACTGATATACTCCCCTTATCCGTTCCTCTATTTTTACAAGGAATTTTCCATTATTAAGACATATACGTTTCTTGGCGTGTTCTCCCGATTTAGCCAGGCCACCTGCTCTCACAAATTGCTTTTCGCGCTAGTAAATTGCGTTCATGTGTGCACATTACCTATCCATTGGCGCCTAGTGAAGTTCACGTGATGTAGACCCTCAATTTCATGTGATGGACGTGAGGCATTCATACGTTGCAAAAGCTGCGAAATGTACACTGAAAAAACTTAAGCGGTTGCAAAATTCCGAATGCAAATACAACACTTTTCTACATTCATTTTAACTGTTCGATCACGCACGTTATGCATATTGCAATACTCTGAGTTACGCAGCAGCATAAGAGACCAGAAATTGCGTTAAAGATCGCGGAATCACGGAATCTCTCGGTATCTGTCGGAACTTCGAAGTAAGAATCACAGTGATTACCCAGCAGCACTTTTTTCTGAAGTGTTCTAAAGTCCGATCTTCACCTCATTCGGCGACATGTTGGTCTCTCACATAACGTTTCTCTCTAGATCTAAAAATGGCTTTACGTATAATGGTGATCTTAGAAATCGGCTTTGATGATCCTGTAAAGTGCATCATCGAAACTACGATCACTATGCAAATTCTAATGCTGCCTAAGCGTAGATACAAAATATGAGATGAAGGTATGCAAACACTCAGCTTATATTGTCTTTAAGGGAACAAATTTTAGTTTCTAGTTTATTTTGTCTTTTAACGGAACAAAAATTTACTTTACACTCTCTTTGAAGCGAACGTTAGTATGAGCTTCGCGAATTGCACAACTAGGCGCTAATATAACTTGTCGCAATAATTAGTATAAAAGCTCTATCACTTCGAAACGATGATCAAAAATCAGCATATTGGATTTTTTTTTTTCAATTTTTCGAACGTTGATGTAAAAAGATCATTCTGAAAAGAACTTGGCAAAAAGGGTGGCATGTTAAGCGAAACGATAAGACGTATCGTCTTCTAAACTTGCCGAGTTGTTCAGGTTGAGGGATTCGTGTGAGTGGATAGGTAACGTTTTTTATGCATCACTTTAGAAAATTGTCTTCATCTATTGTGATGCAAATGACTTGTGTTCACATTGTCATAAGCATTGTTTTGCTGATGAGAACAAATCGCAATAAGTGTCGATAAACTATTCAGCGTTTTAAGCTTATAAGCGTTATGTCGTAAAAATATTTTCCATTATTTTGCTTTAGAAAAACGGAAAATTTATAAATGTTCTTGGAAGTTTTTCACTGAAGGTATTCTTGCAAGTCGTTTTAACTAATATCTGCATGATATGGCTTTCCAAATTTTCGTTGCATAGACCTATTTAATGCTTTCTAAAGGGTTTCATCTGTTGTTTTGTTTTTTTTTTCGAAGACTTACGAAGAAAAATTTAGTGAAATCCATCTCTTTTAGTGTTTTTTAGAATATGAAATGAAGTTTCAATGTTTATTTCTGCCCAAATAGCTGGGATTTTTCATTCAAGCACTCGCGATCGCCTTTATTTTTGCTGCTTTTTTCTGTCTACATTCTGATTGACACTCGTATTGGTTTATCATTTATTAAAAACATTTATTATCTACTAATGATTCGTTCGGTGCTCTGTGGCTGATTCGCGATTGGCTCATTTTCGCACGGGAAAGTGGCGTCTTATCGGTTTTTAGGAGCGCCGACTATTCTACGCTGTGAGGCTGAAAAGTGCGGCACTTCGATAGAAGTAAGGCGAATCGAGCGTTTCGCTACACAGCTGAGCCGAGCGTCGATTGGTTTTCCCGTTGAGACACTTCCCGAGCAGTCGAGTCAGAATGCCGTCGTCAAAATGTGCGCATATGCTTAGTGTTAGTAAGAAACTCGAACGAATCCATAATTTAATTCAATTCGCTAAGACTGCCACTAAAAATCAGGTTAGCTAATATTTCAGGTTATCGCTTATTCATGTTCAACATGATTTTAAAGCGCTTTGAATGTCTTCTATTGGTTTACCTCAAATTTAAGGCATTATTTGACAGCCCCCTGTCTATGTCTTCTAAGCGGGCATTTCAGTTTACAGCGCTGTTTCGCATCATTAAAGAAACTACTTCCTAATACCTCGTGAAATCAGGCTTCACGATAACCACCTCCATTTCAAATGAAGGTGAAAATTCCTTGAAGTTTTCTGCGGCGTCCCAGAAATAGCGCTGTAGACAACTCACCTTAAAGTGGGCAAGTACAGGGTTCATTGACGGGAGCAGGGGGCTACTGGGAAGGCAGATTTTCATCCTTTCGTTCTATGTTATTCTTCAAATTTATTTGAGAGAAGATAGTTTGCAAAAAATTCTCCTTCTTAGCTGGGTTCGAAAGCAAAAACTTGAAAACGGAGCTAGGTCTGGTGAATATTAAACCACGAGATGACGGGTTCGGGCATAGTTTAGAGGGATCCGAACTGAACAGCAGCCCTAGTGTAGCACTATAAATTCGCTAAATTCTATGAAATGTTGAAATGCGGAAGCAAAAAAAAGACAAAGCTTCCGCATAAAAATATTCCCTAATCGTTTATCGTCTAGATTTGCTAGTCCATTTTCTGCTCCAAAACTTCCCATTCGAAAGTAATTTGCCCCAAGCGATTTGAGACAGTGTTATGTAGGCGCTGTGAAAATTTCATCCCAAATTTTTTCGATATTCGAACGAAATGAACTTTTTTCTTGCTTAAGAATCTGACATTTTGCGTTTACATTTTAAGTAAAATTCAAAAAATCCCCAATCCGTTTCATCTGAGAGAGAAAATTACTTTAATCTCATTCGTCAGTGCTAAAGTTCCATTCGTCTTTTTTTCATGCAATAAGCAATTGTTAAAATCCCACCAACAGTGAATTTTTTTCATTGTACTAAAAAAATTTATGATTCACTTTCTTAAGATGCATTGTTCTTCTAATTTTTTTCAAGATGCTTAGCTTTTTAGATACACTGCATATCTAATTTTTTTTCTATGCTTGCAGCTAAATTTTTTTCCACTCAGCTAAGAGGTAAAGAACGTCATGAATCCGGCTGATATGTTAGCTAAAACAGCTCATATAAAGGAGCATCAAAGCACAAAAAATCGAAGCGTTTTTGGCTAATTGGTCGTTTTTTTTTTTTATTTTTCTGAAATCGTCCTAAGTTTTGCGGATAATCAAGACAAGCTTTGCGAGAGTCAATGCTTCATTTAGTATATGTCATTTTCGTGATTCGTACGTTTTCACATACGAATCTCATTTGCCTTTTTTTGCAGCTAACATGCAAGCTTATCGACTGTTGGTCTCAACCGCAAAGTTCAATTACGGAAGTATGAGTTTTACGTATTTTTTAATTGACTTTTTTATTATCAAGTCAGCGATGCAAGTTTCGAATTATTCTTGCTAAGAGGTAATCAAAGAAAATCAAAGAGAGGATTTTTGGGTGATCTAGGGAAGTAGAGCGCTTTGGAAGAATGATATGACGAGAGCATGACTAACGCGTAAGCTTTTCACTCAGGATCGTTAGCCATTTCGTCAGCATGTAAGTTTTTCTTTTTCTTAGATTTCAGCAGCATTCACTGCCTCATAAATTTTTTTTTAGCTTTATTGACAGTGCAGTTATTTAGTACAGGTGGTGCAGCTTTCACTACGTGTTAGTTCTTCCACATAAAATTGCAGATAATTGCCCGCCTACCTTCAGGAAACCGATAATTTGCCCACTGCTTGTTAGAAGCGAATATATTTCTTAGGTACTGACGCAGTGGCACCGAAAGAAGGTATTTGAATAGAACTTAAAGTTAGTTTAACTTAAACTTAAAGACTTGAAGTGAGTAGAACTTTAATCTAATCACCTGAATCAGAGAATATAATTTATTAGTTCCTCATTATTTTTAAGGGCTCAATACTTCTAAGGCTGCGACGACGTTAAAGCTGATGTCAGTATCGGAAACGTAGAGTGTTTTCTTTTTTAAGGTGCGAATATTGCTCACGCTCGGTGCGGATCCGGATAATCTCTATAAAGATGATTATGGTCAAAAAGAACTCGAAGATCGAATAGCAAATGGAAATGTGTGCGCAGTTTGTGCTGAAAAATATAACGATTTCCTCCAGTACGCCCAAATGATTCATGAAGCCCAATTTGGCCAGGTTCATTCTCGATATGTTGCTTACATCATCGTAAGTTGCTAATCAATAGCTGTGATCACTTAAGGCCTGAAGGGAATAGAAGTCCTTTGCTCATATGGTCGTTTTGGCCAACAAAAAGCACCTGGCATTTGCAGCTTTCGTAGATGTTTTTGTTCCTTTATTTCGGGACTTTCTTGAAAGATGCTGTTTGAGAAGAAGATGAACGATGACTTAAAGTTGCTGACGAACAGTTGGATGAAAGAACTATGAAGGTTACATTACTTTGTCAATTAAAAATGTGACACTTTTATTAGAAAATTTTTTAATTAAATTTTTTACTATTTTTTGCATTTATTTTTTCATTTATGAAATTTATTGAGGAAAATCAAGAAATTAAGAAAAAGAAAAATATTTATTAGAAACTGAATAAGCGATGAAATGACTCAGAGATTTAGTGCTGTTATGCTTAGAATCTATTGGTGAATCTATTCGTATGCAGCTTGTAGTGGGTGGGTCACATATGAATCATCTGAGGTCGAGGGTCACCTGAAGCACAAGTATGCCTCATAAGGTGAAGGCTGAATTGGAATCTGCTTTCAAAATACTGCTGTCCGTGATATGTGACACAAGGCTGTCTCTTATCCATGATCACATACAGGCACCTATAAAAATTTAGCACCCTAAGTGAATCGCCTATATGTTATCCTACGCAACAAATGCCTATTTAGAAGCGCTAGAAAGTTTGAGCGATTCGATCACATAAAGTCGGGAGCACTAAAAAAGCCGCGCTTTTATTGGCTAAAGCAATTGCCTCAATGATCTCTGAGGTAGACCTGAGGCGAATGACATCTTGCGAATATGCCAGCTACTGCCTTCGAACGAATTTCACATACTTCTTTTACCTCATGATGCAAAATTGTGGCGATACTACAATGTAGAGCAATGTAGCTAGTTAAATGAAAGATATTTTTTTCTTCCGCAAGGCAAAAATTATAATTGGAAACAAGATATATAAAATGCGGCACTTCTGAAACAACAGTGTGGTTGAGTGATTTCATTGTGCAAGTTAGGTAGTATCGTTTTTTGTTGACATATTGGTATATTGCGACGATATATGGTATTCATTCGAAAATAGCGTTTCTAGACTTCTTCAAGGCGATAAGGGTTTAACGGTATCGTTCTGTGAAGGCAGGGATTTTCATCAATGCACAAAAAATGTGCCTCTGGTGTTGCTAAGGACGGAATCTCCCGATGAGGGGAACTTTTTTGGAACGAGAGTTATTCCAGTGCAGTCCTTGTGGATAGTTTCTTTAGATGTTTGAGTGTCGTCTAGGCCTGATAACGCATATGGCTATGTCCTCGATGTGAACAAATGAACTTAATTTTCTTTGAATTTTTTGGAAAAGTCCAAAATTAACAGAACTTCCGACGTTTCCCATATATTCAGTCCCATACCTGTTTTATCTGGTCTGTTTCCGCATTAATTGCGTCGCTGATACACGCTGTCGGTCGCTTTAATTACTCGCTGAGGCATTTAGTATTCTTCCACTCTGTTTTTCGCGGCATCGTAGTATTTAATCTTATTTTTGAAATGAGTGGAATATTGCAGTTAGCGTGAAAAAGGTATTTCAACAATTAGCTGACAGAGAAGTGCACTAGGTGCGCTAACGCTGTAAATATTTTTGTTGATGACGCATAACTCTTCGTCACGCTTTTTCTATCACATCGTATTCCTTCAAGGTGGGATTTTTTGCTTAGAACGACTTGTAAGCGCAATTCGACTTGACCTATTATGCGAACTTTCTTCCTTCTCTAAGGCCTAGAGTTTTCCATTCCCTAACTTATGCTCCCGTCATTCTGGCGATGAAAATCCTGAAGGAAAACTTCCGAAAACATTTTAAAGCTTTTGCATCGTCGTTACTATAGTTCACTCGTGCACACAAATATTACAGCATTTCATATTCTCAAGTATAGAAAGCCTATGAAAATTTACGACTGTATTTGGAAGTATTTGCGGATGGGGTGGATACTCTTTCCTAAACGGCTAAATGGCTGTCTAAAACTTCCTCTGATAAGCTAGGTTGTTGACTGTACCAATGAACGTATCTTAGGTTTATTGATATAAGCGCTAAATTTTGAACATATATTGTCAACAAACATACGCTGTTTTGAGTGACAGCTCTATATGACTGGAGCCATTTAAGGCACCATTCCCAGCATACTCTGACACACTCATAAGTTTTTTTTGAAACCATAAAATCCATAAACCATAGAATCCATCAATCATAAAATCCACAGACCATAAAATCTTTCGAAGTTAAAAATGTTTAGTAGACGCCTAAATATTTGTGAATAGGACATCGACAAATATATGCAAAGGGTGCGTCATTTTGTAACCAGTCATATTAACGAGGGAAATCTATTGATATTACTATAGATACTAAAGTAACTACTGTATTATAGTTACTGTATATATATGTATATATTGCCACGCTTATTTACGGTGGATACTATTGTTACTATAACAGTTTATTACTATAGAAAGTGGCAGTGTAACGTGTACGATACGTCGCCTGAATTACGAAACTGGAAATGAGTTTTTTCTAAGCGGAAAAACTTCTACGAAGGTAGATGCATTTTAAGCAGACTTAATTGATGCTCTCAGCGCTATTGTCTGGTACTTGACAGATCTCGTCAATGATGGGGTTTCCTCGCGTTAAGATTTATTTTTATTGGAACACTGCCTAGATGCCTTTAATTTCCGAAATCCCAGTTGTGTTTAGTGAGTCGCAGTAGCCTCGTGTCAATTGGTTGTACTCCTTTGATACAAAATTGTTAAATTATTTCATGATTTGCGAAATATTTACCTCGTCGTTCTTCAATTACTATCCGATAAGTTCAATAGACGCTCTATTTGCTGGGCGTATTCCTTCCAGGAAATGCACTTTACATGTGGGTTCTGCGATGTGGTAGAACATCGAATATACCCTCACTGATATAATAAGAATGAGATTGCAGCTATAGTTGTGTATTTTGTTGTATGAGTAGGCTTGCCACCTGATCCATCGCATTAGATACACTACAAATGATGAAGTTAAAAACTGCAGTGATGCCTTTAACAGTTCAAGAGCTGCAACTAGATATCGAACTTAACGTTGCATTGCTGATTGAATTTGTTTGAGAAGTGATAGCGAGCGAAAGCTCTCGTATCGTATCTTCCATTCATTTCGTTGACAGCAAAAATCAATTATTTATTTTTTGTTGATGCCAATATATATATTCTCAAATTCTTCTACGATGTTTTCACCTCAAACTTCCCGATAGCTATTGTGACGTTTTCTCTCAGCTGTTGTAGCGTTCCTCTAACTCTGTTACATGATCAACGCGCTATTTTAAAGATAAGCTTGAAAAGATAAATCGATAATCAATAAAAACAGGATAAATCGATAATAGTGTCAAAGGTTCTACCTAGGTAGAAAATGTGCCAGCATTTACCGCTCATTCCTTTGTCATCAGTCGAGAAGTTTTATATTGGCTCTTTCTAAAACGAATAATAAGCAAAGATAATGAATAATAATTCACGTTTTACATTGGATTTATTCATTGTAGCAATCACATATTTCTGTAGCATCTTTGGAGTGCCAATATTCAAGAATTTCCTAAGGAAATCAGCATACGTCCAGTTTCCTCGAAATGAGATGATAACGAGATTGATGTGGAGACGTATTTCTGTTTGTCCTTCTTCTATCCTCGACCGTCATAAAAAAAGAGCAAAGTAAACAGCACTGTGAAAGAATGTTACGAATTTCGTCATGTAGATTGCAGATTCCGAGGAATTTTTCTGTCTTCCCTCATTTTATTGGATTTTATTGGTCCGAAATTTATAGGCACCTATCTTGATACAACGGCAACGACGATGCAAGAAAGGATTAATCGCATTGGCGCTCGATGGTGGAGGTATGCGTGGATTGGTCTCTGTTGTGAGTCTATTATTCGCTTCGAGACGAATATTCGGTGACGAGTATTTGCCAAATATTGTTGATTGGATGGTTGGTACAAGGTAGGTTCATCATTTTATCATCTATAAAAGAAGGCCCTATATGATTGTGCCATTTTAATCGCTCCAGCCGCCTCATTTTTACCAACTGGTTTATTCGAAAGGTGAATGGGAGATCATTCAAAGTAGTGAAGGCTTTTTTGTGGGGAGTTAAGCATAAGCTTGAATCAAAACTGGGTATGGTCGAACTAGCTGAAGAAGTCAAAGTAAGTTACTGCCAAATTGCTTAGCGAGTTTTCTTCCTGTAAGTTTTTCGCTAATGGACTTTCACTTCGAGAAATTGCTTCCAAGTCCTAGAGTTTTTTTTTTTTTTTTTTTGTTTTGAATGATGAAACTAAGTGTGATATTTTAGTTTGTTACAGAAGTTTAGAAAATATGATTATTGATGGAATTTTTTATGGTAATGAAAATGAGCATATTATGATGGTGGCATTTTACACTATCAGTTCACAAATTATGGTGGTACAACTTACTGCGAATACTGAGGAAATTGGCTATGATAGATCATTCTATTACTATGGTATATAGAATAAATTCAATAGTATAGTGGATTGTAGCAGTAGAAAGCGCAAACTTACCGGTACCGTTTTTTACTGTGTCAAAGAAATATATTAGCTAATATGGTTTTATTAATACGGTGCATAAAAGAACACAACGTTAGCACAGTAGTATAGTTGATTACTATGGTAGAGTTTAGTAGAACAATTCAAAGAGTGAACATATTTGTGCAATTTTTTATAATGGTATAGTTGAATATAGTGATAGAATTCGTTGTGATAAGGTGGAAAGTAAACGTAGCAGCATTGTTTATTCTATGCTGAAATCGGCTATAATTGTGCGGGAAGCAAGTATATTAATATGCTTGACTAAGATACCTGTTTGCATCCTTTCCGTATATCGTACATTTAATTGACGAAGGGCACATGAGACGATGATATATAATTCTTGCGTCGACTGTTTAACCGTCAAGGTTGGCTGAAAATGTTGCAGCTTGAACGAATGCTAGGTTTTAAAGCGTATGAGGCATAACAATTGCATGAAACGACCTGAAAGGACATCCAATACTAAAACACTATCATTTCTCGCTGTGTATGAGATGTGCCTGAATTTCAGTACGGGTTCGATGTTGGGCTTATCGTTAGTGAAAGGTCTCACGTTAACGGAAACGTTCTTTTTATATTGGGATATGAAAGATGAGATCTTTCTTGATGGCTCAACAGTGAAACGGCTATTTGGTAATATGGTCGACCGACAGACACGCAATATGGAAGATGTTCTTTTAAAATGTTTTCCTGACGAGTATACGTTTTTGAGGTGAATCCTTACTGCATTTTGAAGATCTGTTTGTTGGCTTCGTTAACCCAATGGCTTGCTAGCGATTTCATCAATCAGGATGGCCTAGTTGGCAAAATCAGAGGAGTATAGCACAAGGCTTCAAATATAAATCTTGAAATTGAAGCGCAATAATAGTACCGAAATTGAAGCTCGAAACGGGTAGCAATTTAGGTTGTGGGGTTGTGTAGCCGGGAAGAGGCGAAGGAATGGCAAGTTGAAGAACTTTTCCAGTGCAATCATGTCTTCGCATCTGACACAAGCTGCTTCAACATGATTTTCTACAAATGGTTTCTTACAACTTTAATAATTACTTCGATTTTGATGTTTATGAACATTTTATGCACATTTCTGAAACCTCTCGGTAGCATGATTTATTCTACCATATTGGATATAGAATATCAAAAGTTGGGTTCTTCCTGTAAATCTTTGTTTAAATTTTTCACGTGTTGCGCAATGAAAAAGCAATTTTTGAGACATTTTTAGATTGTTGTCGGTGTTTATGCAAACTAACGCCGCATATGATTCACTTCTTACAGCCCATTCGAGTAGTAATAAAGGTTCAGTCGTGCATGTTTCAATGCAATTTTCTAACGACTTATAAAAGACTTATTCAATGAAAAAATATTTCCAAATTATTTTCTTTCAAAATGCTGAATCCCTCGAAGTATCGACAGCAAGAATTTTTGGCACAGCTTGCACCATCTGCATCACATTTTCAAATTCTCGCAGTATACTCAATGAGGTGTTATGAGGTCAAGCAAATAGAATCATCTTTCAGCTGTTCGAAGCGTTTAACAGTGCCTGCACTTGATATATCGACTACACCCGCCAAACTTCACGTCTTCAGAAACTACAGTGTTAATACTGAATCGCTGATGGAGGATACGCTATTTCGAGACGCAGCACGAGCAAGCAGGCAAGTCTGATACAAACAGTCCGATGTTTAAAGCAAACTCGGTATTTTATTATAGAGCATCTGCCATCATGCCTTTGCACTCAATAGGTGTAGGGTTGCTGCTCCTTGGACATTTAATCGCCGGAACACCCACAATTGCATGATGCAGATATTTGGCGTCTATAGAAACGCGTTAAGCAAAACGATTTATAGTGAAGTGGCCATCTGCGTTTTTTAAGCTTTTTTCAGTGAAAAGAAAGAATTTTATTAATATTGAGCTGGTGAAGGGAAGAAAAGATGTTGCAGATGGACAACATATTTAATAAATGAATAAACAAGCAAATAGTAATTTAAAATAATTGAGAGATATGAACGATCATTTGCCTAGCGGCGAAAAACGGAAAGGCTAGTAAACAAGCACAATGTTTGATATGGGAATGAAAATGAGAACGACAGTCAGTAAATGACCCATGAAGCTTGTCAGTGCTCGAAAAATTCAGACTTAAAAATGCGTAGACGCCTTTTTGACGCCGATAATTGAGGTGATAACCTAACAGTAGAACTTCAAAAGTTCCACAGGTGAGAATTTCGGTTCTTTTGTTTTTACTCCGACATTCACAAATTTACTTTAAAATATTAGCTTATAAAGGGACCGAAATATGCAAGTAGTATATGTGAAAGGATATATTTCATGCAGGCAATAGGGATCGAGGATTGTTGTTATAAAGGTGGTTTTTTGTGTAGGTTGAGGATCGAAAGCCGAAACTTTCTTATTTAGATATATAGCTAGTCCAGGATCACATAAGCGAGAGCAAGTTGCTGCACTTACATTACCGTTTGCTATTAAAAAATATTCTAACATATATTTATTACAACCGTTCTCAAGACGGAAATAACGAGCACTAAAATCTCGATCAAAGCCGACCTCATATTATGGATTCTCCCTTAAGATATTGTGTATTGCTGGGATTCGGCCTCTCGAATATGACTTGTTTAAATGTTGGTATTTTTTTGGGCTTTTGTAGCGTTGGTATTTTTTCGCGTGACGGTCGGGATTGAGATTAGGAGTTTTATTTTTCGGATAACAATTAGTCGATTTTCCATCCTCACTTTTACAGCGGAAGAGTGGAAGTAAAGGAGGCTAACATTGAAAATTGAATAAATTTCAGTAATTCAAGATAGACCACACCATATTCTTGAATTACTGAAATTCAGATTTATCAGCAAAATCAGGATTCGACTCAAACCTGGATTTTAATATCAGCTATCTTCCCTTCAATTTTCCCTTAGTTCATTTCTTGATTTTTGAGAATTTCCTTGCAGTCGCATTTAAGGCATAAAATACCTATTACTTCAAATATCTTGACTGCCTGTTAATTTGATACCAAGTTGAAGTATTAAGTTTTAGCGCAGCGCCAACCTATTTCCATCCCCATATTATCGACGGTAAAACTCTTGTCGATGGCTCATTTGTTGCCAACTGCCCGCTGAACATCCTTTTCAAGGTAAAATTTAAATGCACAGTTAGGCTTCCTTTCCTAAGGATTTGAGATTTGATATTATAGAAAAGCTAAAAAAAAACCAGCATTTGCGTCGATTATTTTAAGCAGATTTTGATTAAAATTCTTTTCATTTAATATAAATTTCTTTTCCTGTTTACTTTTGTGCGGAGATTTTTTAATTCCTTTTGTTCTTTAGCTTTCCTTTTCTTGTGCTCAATTCCCTCCCATTTTCATTTTTTTTTTGTTTTCCTAATCCAATTCCTCAAATTTACGTCCGTGATTCATAAAATTTCTTTTAGCAGAAAAATTCCCATGTAGATTCAATTCGATCTGAGACGTTTCTATATTCGTTTCATTTTGCGGGAAGCTGTGTTAAAGACCACAGCTTTCAGAGGATATCGTTTAGTTGAGAAAATTCCTTCCTTCCTCCCCCTTGTCCTCCTCTCGCCACTCCCCTTCCCTCATAAACGAAGAAGCAACACTACAGAGAATCTAGAATAGAGAAATAGCCAATTCATAAATATTCATTACCATCTTTTAAAATATCGAAACAATCTAAATAATGCAATTTTATTGGTGTTGTTCAGCATATTGTTCATTGCATTATAGGAGCTTGATCAATGTAACAGGAATGGCTCAACAATATCATTAGCGGCTGTCATATCAGTAGGAACAGGTGAACCCCTTGCAACTGCTCGTAAATATAAAAGTGGTTCGAATATTACTGCAAAGGGAAAGAATATTATCCATCTTAGCTCATTACTTCTTGAACAAGTAAGTTCGTATATTTCTTCCTCTATTTTTGACGAAATGACGGGAGAGAAGGAGAGAAAGAGAGAGAGGAAGAGAGAAAAAGATGAATAGAAAGAGAATATGCAAATTTTGATGCATTTATTTATATTGAGAATTTGGCCTCCGAAAAGTGAAAATACTATCCATTGGAAATTTTATTCCAGACTTTTCATTGCTTCCATAATTCGCTGATTCATCATAACATCCGTAGTTGTTATCCTCACCTTACTGCTAACTATACACGGTATGCTTATTTTAATATGCAGTTGTTGTACTGCATTATGGTTGCGGTTATTTACCATATTTTTTACCAATTCTCATTTTATATTCGAATTTGAATTTTATTATCAATTTTATTTCCAGTTTTACATTCCAGTTATGTTTATATGTGATTTATAAACTTTCATCGTTTTATTATTCGCAAAGATTTTATTTTCAATTTCCGTTCATGAGTGCTTGAGTACTCCCTTGTGCTACCGTGTGGGGCGTCGGAGGCGTAGCAGCGGGGGGAAAAACGACTCGTTTACTATGATTACGACGTCACACAACCCAAATAGCGAAAACACAACTACTGGTTAGCAAGCAAGATCACAGCCTATTTATAGCCTCGGCTACGACCCTGAAGGCATGGGGAGGTCATAATTCACATGGGGGAGATATCACATCAAGAACAAACAAGTGTAAGCATACAGCCTATTGCACAAATGCATATCACCACTATCACTGCAATCACGAACTCATTTGATCACAATAGATCACTCGTTAACACCTTGAGAGCATCACTAAATTTACTTTAGGTCTTTCATTTTCTTTAGATGCTCTGATAGGCTTTCGAAGAGTATTTTGTTGAATTCTTAATCATAATTGCTGGAAAAGTTCATAGATAATAATATAACCTTTAACACAGTTTTCAACTAGCACAGAGTAAATGCAAATCAATTAACTAAGAATATTCCTTCTATAGAACCATCTATTCCCAATGTTAGACCCACGTCTAATGCTATCATCTACACTACGCTTAGTCCGATAGCAACATTTCAAGCAGTGTCATGATCGCTAGAATAGTTGATATAATGGGAAAAATAGTAACCACCAAATATCCAGAAAATTCTATTAAAGGTTGTTGGCCATGAGCAGTCAGGACTTGAATCGGCAAAAGATCGCTGTTTGGCACAGAATATTCCTTTCGTTCGACTCAGCCCAAAAGGTATAAATGTACGAATCGATCAAATCGATGACGGGAAATTAATGGATATGATTTGGACAACGCTAAAATATCTCACCGATCATGCTGCCGAGGTTGACACACTTGGAAGGATCTTATATGAGTTAATCGGTGAAAACAATGATTATCGCATTCGTAGCCACACCGTCTTATAGAAATAATTTATGTTGACAGATATCTGCTTAAATAGCCGTCAATTTGAGAAGAAAAGTAATTGACAGATGCATAGCACAGCGACGGGGAGATGCCTTCTTCAGTTGGAAGAGCAGAGTCGATCTTTCCTCTGATTGCTAAAAGAAGAACTTGGGCCATTGTAATCAGCATCCTAATTGTTCTATAGGCAAGCAATAAAACCCACTGTTTGTTACTTTCTCTTGCTGCCGCCCACTTCCCCTTCCTTTCATCCTTCTGTCGCTTCCTCTTAGCTGGCTACAAGTCGCTATTCAATTTGAGCTTTTAACGGTTGCATTTTCTATGCATACAACCTTATCGATCTTTATTTCCCAAAAGTCATGCTGCGGGTGGCTTTCATTGAAAAAAATCAAGCTGTCAAGAACTTTGTATTCTTTCTGAAGTTGACATTTGCGGTTATATTTATTTATTATATACTTTTGCGGCTGTCAACTAGGGCTTCTCAGTTTTTATAAATGTGCTGTGGAATAGTTTTGAAATGGTAAGGTTATCATACCATATTTTCTAGCCAAATGTGAAACGGTTAATGTTATCGCTATCACTCTTTTGATTTCTCTTTAATCTGTGGTTCTGCCCAATTATTGACAGTGACTTTGTCGCCTCCACTTCTCCTCACCCTTGATATGTCTTCTCCTTCCATACTCGGATCCTTCTACAAGTCTTCGAACGGCACTTCTGAACGGGTTTATAGTTACTGGAAGCAGGTTGTAATCCTGTGAAGATCATTTCTTCAATGCATTATGGTAAATGTTGAGCGAATACTTCGACGTAAACTTCGACGTGCTGGAATTTACATAATGCTGTCACTATTTAAACGACTAAAGAATATCGTTTCATCGTGTTGAAATTACATCGGTTTGCTTGATTATCACCGTATCATCCAGCCCCCTCACTCTTTCTAGAAAAGTACGAAAATTTCAAAGAAACAAATGAAGATTGAGCATTCGGCATCTATGTCATTTCCAGCACCCCAAATAAGCGATACGAGGGTATAAAATGCAGCAGTAGAAATTCTAGTTTCAAATCCTTATACTAATTATTTCTTACTTACTAGGGTAAACGATCACAAAATACTCGTCGAGAAGCTTTGAAATTTGCATAGCGCACAAGTCCATGTGCTCAGTAATGTTTATACCTGATCGTTCCCCTTGGAGTGTATCCATCAAACGTGTCATAAGAATTCGAAACTATTCGCATCATACAGATAATTGCTTCATTTAGTAAGTCCTTAAATTTTCCACAATTCTTTCTCAAAATATTTCACTCGATGAAAAAATCATTTAAAAATATCAAATGCAGAATTAAATGTAGCAATATCTCATAATATAGTATTAATATAGCGCATAGTGTGCAAAAATTGCAGAAGATATTCACAATCTAAGAGAGTGGCAATAATAAAATCAAACAATGCCAAATGATATTTCAAATATTGAAAGAATAAATTTTACGATTTGTTGCAACGATAGCACCCGTCGCATTAAATGGATAAAATGCAAATTCATATCAATATTAGCAATAAATGAAACAATAAAAATGTCACTACGCTATTTCGTCACACAACATCGAATAACGACGTCATATTAGCAAAAAAACTTGCAATCATCTCATAGACCATTCTTTTTTTTACGCAAGCAGTCATTTTATAGACCACCCTTTTTAGGCGACTGTAGAAATGATCGTTCGTTCCCAATTTACTCAACACTATGAATCCATTCTTGTAATCTATAGGAAGAGCACTTAGAAATACAACGTATCTGTGGAAGAATACTTCGAGCATAAAATAAGCAGTAATTAATTGTTCATTAAAAATGATAAGTGAATTGAAAAGAAAAAAGCAAAATGAAATAAATTTACATATGAAATTACATTAAATATACTATAAACATAAATAAGACCATTCTGTTGATATTTAATTCTTTGAGTATCGAAGAGATAAAAATTCCATCGACGATTTTTGAGGACTTCATGATAGCACAAAGCGCCCGATTTGTTTTACTGCAGAAAAGTTCTTGCAAAGAAATTGCGAACATCTTTAAAAATTTTCTAATTATATCACCTCTAAAACGACCGAACGATTTCCGGCGTTAACATTGCATCCTACTATGGCATTATTGAAACCTATCTTATGCTGGATTATGCATGGACTATTATAAGTGATCAATGAACAATTATAGAGCAAGGAAAGTGAAGGCTTGATTATTGTACTTTCAATAAGAGTAGTGTGCTTGTTGTTGCCATCTGTATCGCATAGAACCCGACATTTTAAGAACAATTATTGGAGTTCCAGGTCGAGCTGCTTTAATGTAAGGCAAATGGTGATCCTGGAATGTTGAAACAATGATCCTAGAAGATTTTGGAATGTTTAAAAAAAAAGATAATTCAAACACTCCACTGTTGTACAGTAATCGCCAATTAAGGAACTACAAAAGCATAACGGAACGTAATGCATCCTCTCTGTGTACCTCGAGTAGAATTTCAGTACCATAATTGAACGGTACAGAGACACCGCCATCGAGAACCAAATGTGCATCACTACATCTCGAACGAACACGTATGCGTGACGCATAACCTCGAGGTGCCATAGCCGGGAAAGTGGCGTTAAAAACTGGATCTCGAACTGTGAATGACATTTCTAAAAATATAACCGTTAAACAATACCGCACCATCAAATCATCACTTACAGAAAAAAACTGCACAAAGACCCGAAAATCGTAAATTTCGAACGATTCGAAAAATACAAATTACAAGGATTTATAGTAAAAATGCTCTAGAGGAACTTCTATAAGATCCCGGGAGATCCTCACGTAATATGACACAGAAATGGAACGAAATATCAACATACTACGGGTGCTGAGAATTGAAACCTTAATTAATATGATACAAAACGGACAACAATGGAATTTCATTTTAATGAATAACACCATGATCACGTAATTGGCTAAGGATGCAACGTTCATGTAAGGCGCCTAAGGCGCCAATTGTCGCCTACTTTGTTCCACATCAACAATGCTCTCAACCGTCGATAACTGCAGCTAGGTGGAATTAGCTACCGTTACACAGTTGCACCAATCGTCAACGCCATGAAATCATACTATAGGTAATGCTTGTATATTTCTTTGCATGAATCTCGCTTAACCTGATAAGAGATGCGCATATTTCACAAATGATGTTTTTGTGGAGATTGTTGCTTCAAAGTGTGCTACAGTCAAACTGCTTGAGTCGGCAGTTTTTCTCTACAATATCCCAAAGCTGTCTAATTGATAATGTGAGGAATGAGACTTACAGGTTGCTAGAGCATCCATAACTCCCATTCATTAACTTCTGTAATAAAATACGCTAATTCAGGAAAGGGTTAATAATATACGAGCGAGTTAGGTCGTTTATAAGTGGCCGAAGCTTGAAGCAATCTTCGGCCCGGAAGATTTCTCAACATCTTCTATAAATCATCAAACTGTGGCCTCACTGCTTTTCCTTCTTGAGCTGCTCACAAGTGGAGGATTAGTGCTAACGCTAGATGTAAAAAAAAGAAGTACAAATTAAGTCTAAACTATATGCTTTATGCTCAGGCTGCCGATATAGAAATAAACTGCAAACTATGAACAACAGATGAGTGAGACGAAAAATCTCGAATTCATGAAACCTAAAAAATTAATATCGCATTAACTTAAACGATGAGTGCGATGATTATCCTGTCAAAAACAACAAATTGCCATTAACATTTGCAGCAATCTAAGCAATTTCCGTTGCATTCCCCCTCCATCCTATTATCGAAATAGCTATACTATCAAACACAAAGAAATGGATCGTGACAATGCCAAACAATTCGAAATAATCGAAAAAAAGGTAAACTTACTCGAAGAATGCGGTTCAAAAATTAATTTTTCGTTGAAACGTCTACAGATCTCGCTAGTAATCTCATCATTAGGTTCAACACGTAGAATGCTCATCGTCTTCATAATCGACAATATATCCTTTATATGTTGATCGGAAACTCGATTGATATTATAATTCCTAAAATAACAGCTTTCAATAGCATCGACTGCAAGTCCTATATCAACAGATCAAGAAATCAACACATGCAAATGCAAGAGTAGACTTTTTCACATGTTCTTCACGCTCATTATTATACCTTAACTACGATGTCGGCATAAGTGGGTAGATCCACTGAAGTTCGGAATTTCAACACCTTCCCTTACCACCTCATACAATTGACTCCACTCTCAAATGCATACGATTCAGAAACCTCAGGACGACAAAGACCCTAGGGCTTACAAACGCTGAAAATACTAGTGATAAAGAACATTCCCACTTCCTAATTTTCTGTGCAGAACACCAACCTCTTGCAAGGAATTGCATCCTAACGTATCATCGCAGAGAGTGTTCAGTAAAGCATTCGCATCATGGCTTCCTAGATGAGAGTAGGAAATAAATGAAAACTGCAAACAGCACTGATTCCATAAAAAAAAACTCTGTAAATCGTCAAATAAAAAACACATTTTCATCGTCTCTCTTAATGACAGCAGCAACGGTTCATTACCGTCTTCTTAAAAGCAGTTGTGGTCGAATGAGATGTCAAGAAACCACAGAAACAAGTTCACATATCAACCTACCACGAAGTCGAACCTGTGCCCGTTGATACAGTTAGACCGGAACTTTTCTGACGTAACATCGGTCCATCGTCCACTTGAACGTCATAGTAACTCACTCTTGCCGCATGACTCTCACCAATAAAAACGTCATTCAATGCGAGGACAGGCATTTCAGGATCGAAGGAATCCGTCCGGAACAACCTACAACGACAGCCGATTTCATCTCCACAATAAGAAAAGAGGAAAAACGGGAAAAGGGGTACTACGGTACAAGCGTCCTCTATACTAAAACCATCAGCTTGAGCAGGATTTCCGAATTAAACAAAGGAAGAGATTGTTGAGCCGACCAAAAGATCACCGTACAGGAAAAACAAAGTGATTTACTACATTTCTACGAAATGCTTTCTTTGATAGTAACGGCTGTGGAAAAGGCGACTACTGTAACGCGCTCCCTCTAGCTCTCCTGATTTGTTAACGCCCGAAGAAATCTTCCAAATAAATTTACGCTTTACATGGTTAGAAATTATCCTCTAATCAAGTGAGTTTCAAGCAGTAAAATGCCTCTAGCAGAAAGGAGTGAGAAAAGGTTTGCGTCAAGATTCCATATGGACATGGTTCCCTCCTTTAAAAGGATGGGTGGGAGTGGGAAGAGATAGGGATTTGCTTGCGAAAGATACCGAGGAATGAGGATTCGCCAGTGAAAACCGCATGGACATTAGAAAAATAACAAAAACAAGAGAAGATGGAAACAGTATGCTGCTATACTTTGTAAAAAGTCGACAAACAACGCAAAACAGGTTTAACACATGCACATTAAACAAACAAAAAAGCAATTTTTTGGCTCCGCTAAGCAATTTTTCTGATAATTACGAAAGCGCCATACGATAACAATAAAAAAGGAGAGAAAGATCATAAGTGGCAATCAACTTCAACTCTTTTTGATGCATCATAAACTAAGAAGAAAAACAATTCTAAAAAACAGGAATGCACCTTGCTTTTCGTAATCCATCACTCTTCTCGCACATTTCGTCTTCAGCCTCTGACACATCTTTGCACTCTTCCACCCATTTAAGAACGGTTACACGGATTCGTTGACGCCACATCCAACTGTAATTGTAATTGCGTCGATTTATTATCCAAAACCGTGGTCTTTTACATGTATTAAATAATTTAAGAAAGAATTCGAAATAGAACTTGTTATTATCCTCTCATGTGGCTGCTATTATATTATATATTTTAACCATAAAAAGACTCAAGCATCGACTATCTACCTACTTTCATAGACCACACCTAGCCGGTCGTGTATATGTTCATCGCTTATTAAGTTATCGAGCAATCATGAACTGCACCTGACACTGCTGCAAAATGATCAACTGTTCGCTCTTTCATCAGCTTTTAGCCTGTATCATTTCAGTACAATTAAATATATGCAAAAACTTTCCGAGAAAAGTTGAAGATTATATGCATTACACACACAAAACTAGTCGGAAACAAAGGCTTTTTGATATGTGACCAAGGCTAAAGTTTTGGATAGCGCACAAACTTTCATTCTTCAGCCTTTTTGTGCCACGTCATCGTGTTTGGATTTATCATTAAGTGATACATTTCAGGATACCGGTAATTAAATGATTTCAGTGAGGAATTCACCATTATCATTGAAATATGAAATTTATCTCAATACACCGGATAACCTTGATAGTCATAGACCATAAAAATTTGAACTGATAACTATCGCATTCAAATGCATACCTGAAATCCCCTTTAAGAAGCTTTTCGATAACTCCACGAACCGGCTGATCAGACTTTCGCGTTATACATAAATGTCCTTCTGAGCTGAAAACTCATGCAATGAGGGAAGACCAGCACGAGTTGGTTTTATAATGTTTTAGCACGACTTTAGCTATTCTATGAATTTTGAGTACGACCCTTATATTAAAAGAGTGAAATTAAATGCTTGTATGAGTGGGCATATGCTGGTGCATCCTCTCATAACTAAAACATCTGCTTGAGACTAAAATTCATACAATTTCACTTTTCAAGATGACTTCGTTCCAAACATAAACATTTGCCAGTCGCAAATTATTATAAAGTGGACTAATTTCAAAGCGCCTTTCATATTATAAAAAATATATAAATATTCTGCAAAAAAAAACGAACCCAAGGGGATCGGTATTGAAGCCGATTACCGGTCTCTGATCATTTATTTTAGCGGCTGCAATAAGAAAAGTCCCATCACCACCAGCCGAGAATACCGCATCAGCCCATAGAAGTGCATCATCGTTGTATTCTTCTCGCGAAACAACCTTCACTTCAATACCGTTGTCACTGCAACTGACTTGAATAAATTTAACTACGGTTTTCTATTTCCCTTGGAACCCATACAATGCAGTACAATAAAATTGCCTTGATACTGCAAAAGAAATGATGTCGCTTTTAGGTTTAGTTGCATTGAAAAACTGCTCTTTTTTGGGATACTCTCATTACTCAATGAGCTAATTCATACTGCTTTAACTTTAATCGTCTGCGGAATATATAACCACAGCACAATGGGTAATCTGGATCTATCAGTGACCAACACAACCAACAGAACGTCAACTACCAAATGCTTTTGTTAGTCATTAAAGTGATCTACTTGCCAAAGCCTACAGGCTCCAGTTGATCCAATCGTTAAAATGAAACCGATAGTTTCAAAGGTGCTCAGAGCGCCGACAGATTCTACCCCTAGATGTTTTTGACTGCGGGAATGCCGAAAACTATTGTTGAACAGACGAGGGGACCAACAATGCCGACGAAATTAAGGCTTCAAGAGTTGAAAACTAATTATTTTTGACATGTTCACGCCCTATGCTAAAAATATTCTATGTCAAAGTCTGATAGTGATCGAAGCACTCGTAAGAATCTCAATTTTGTCTCGACGATCAGCGTACCTCAAGTACTGACGAACCATTTTATCCAATCTAGATGGCTCATATTTCCAATCGGTAACATAAGAAAACTATAATTGCCAAACGCGAGTTCACTGCGCAAAGATATACCCACCACCGCATACCGCTCACAATTAAAAAAAAAAAACCTGATCAAGCAGAAGCATTTGCATAAAATTAGCTTATTGATTTTTGGTCTACAATGAAGGGCTGACGTGCAAAAGAACGTTTTCGCCATAAATAGCCACTGCGGTTGTAATATGGTACAATTGGCCATAAATGGTCGTAAACAATGCAATAAAAGAGTTAAGTATGAGAATTTTACACGTCAAAAAGTGTCAACTGCATTGTAATTTGCATATTCACTAATACGACTGGTTGGCAAGAAATACTCACGTTAACGCTCTACAAATTGCATTCACATAGACTTGTTGTTGAATATGCTTCTTTTTCATTGCTGCATAATTTGACCCTCGTCGTTTGAGCTGAAATCATTAAAATTCTTTAAGTTATAACGCCTCAATGATTCCTTTTATCACAGTTGGCAATATTATCATACTATTTTAAAAGGGATTTCACAAGATTTGAAGTGCGTAACGGTTATTTTGATATCCTGAAACGGGAATATTTGAACCGATGATAAGGCAAGAGAGTATTGAGGAAATAATGGAGTATGATGAATTAAAACTTAGCCTTCTTATCAAACTTGGCTTAATTGATAGTATACATAGTATTTACCTTTGCCGAAAAAAATAAAAATAACAACTCAACGGAAGCATTTTTCTGTGAAAATGGATTAGAACAAAAAAGCGAAATAATGGCAAATAAAAATGTCTACCATTGTTCGAAATTGTTGCAGAGTGAGTTCACTGTGTTTCTGTCTTTCATAATCAAATCGTGTTGTCTTTGAGAGAAGAAGGATATGTTTTGGCAAAAACAACGTTGGCTGCAAAAATTATATATTATCTACTATCCAAATAATACGATAAAAATTCAACATTTGTTGAAATCTGAGTAAATCTTCGATTTAGACTCTATAAGAGATATATTATAATCAAAGAAGAAAAAGCATAATTTCATGTACTTCAAGTGTAACTACTCTATGTCCCTCTTGTTCACTTCATAAAATCAACAAAAAAAGAGGTGAAGTGGAATAAAAGTTGGTGCGCATATCATTCATTGGTTGGTTCAGCGAAAGGCTGTCTGAATGCCGACATATCTTAGGAACGTACTACATTTCTTAAGTTCAACAGAAATGTACTTAAGCACAGTGGTAAGAAAAAAATGCGGAAATCAGTGCAGGAAACAAAACGTAAGATTTCAAGCACAAAATCGATCGGCTCGCACTCTAAACGCTTCGGCACCTTCGACGCGCTTACCTTAGAAGGTTGTTCTCCACCAGAATGGTATTCGATGATATCACTGCCAATTTTGCTAATTAGTTCCGCTGTGCCGGCGACCATTCCGCTGCCCAATAACAGGCAGCCTTTTTTAATTTATGAATACCTGTAATTATCATTTCTGAATGTGCGCATAGATCCTCAAGCAGACCTCGACGATTAAACGAGCCAAGGGGAACTGGCCTCTCATACTTCACAACTTTGAAATACCGATGGATAGACAAAAATAGCATACAATAAGTTAGCTAGTGCCTGCAGTATACCATCGAAGGTTTAGCTGGAATTTATGGGCTTTAGATTTTACAATACCTGAACGTCGGGGAGAAGCCTATTGAATAAACGATCGGGAAAATGCGAAAAGAATCCACCTGTAATAAGAGATTGGCTTCATTTTGCACCTGTATACACCTTTAAAGACTATAACACCTTTATACGCGTAAAGAAGGGACTGTAATAATGCATTAAGTAATGAGGGCAAATAAGAAAGAAAATGTGATGAACAATGTATTCGAATTGGTTGGTTTTATCGAACTGGAACATCTTGGAGGAAGTGATATTATTACAGCATTTAGTATCCACCTTGAAAACTTAAAAATCTATGAAAGTTTAAAGGTTTTTTTATAGTTTAATTAGCAAATACAAAAATTAAAGTATGCAAGCACGCATGCACGCACGCAAACATCCCAAGAAACGACGCGCACAGCTGTGAATAGCGGACGCACACAGCAAACAATACGCGGACTACGCGCGTGATGAATATGCTCACATTGTGGGACGTCCTTGAGGCGGAGGACGATCGTCACGAGGTAACGTTTCGATACCTGTGAATCAATAACAAATCTCTTGAAGCGTTTCTAAGCACTAGATGATTGCATTTGTCTCCCACCCCCCCCCCCCTCCCCTACTCCTAACCCCCTAAACCCCGCCAACCCTTTCCCATTCGCAAACATATTTTCCGGTATTTTCATATAGCTACGACATCATCTTCCATGTAACATTTTCCGGTATTTCAAGATAGCTATGACATCGCCTTCCATATTACTCTTTATCACCGCGGTGGGCGATGTTGAAGGGTCTTATCAAATTCTACTGCAATAATTTCAAGACGACGTTGTTTTTTGAATAGTTAGGTACCACTAGCATAATCATCATATGAAGATTTTTGAAAAAACAAGCAAAAAATTTCCTTAAAAAGCAGCGAAAAACTTCGAAAGTAAATCGATGGTTCGCTCATTTATATCAAATAAATTGGGACAACGTGGATTTTGAGAGTTACGAGAGAAAAACGAGTAAAGTTCAAGCCAAAAACAGCAAATACAAACGAAGAAGTCACTAATCTTCGAAATTCGAGACGTCCTCATTAAATTTCTCCAGCTAACTCAGGTAAATTTCTTCAATTACTTTATTATTCGTGAGGGTATTTGAATTGGAGCTAAAGGTGAGCAAAATTTGCTTCTAATGAAAATGTTATAAGCATCAATCTCTGCAAAAATTTATGACGCATAGAATGCCTTACTTATATGAGGTATGTTGGAATTAGATAAGAAATTACTGATGCTGACATTGCTAAAATTATAAAAAGGTTCGATATTCGATTGTGTTTCAAAAACTTGCAAAAAAGTGAAAATTGTTTCGCTTCATGAAGATAGACAGCGAAACAAATAATCTATCATTTATTAATCTTTTATCTACTTGGGAAATTAAAAGAAAAGAGTGTTAATGATGAAATTTATTGTTTAGTTTAGGCCGGCTGTCCCACACAATCTGAATTCAGGAAGAAGTATTCCATAACAATAACAATAGGCAGAAGTAATCGATCTTGAGTATATAAGGTTATGAGAATAAAATGGCATAAGTTCAGCAACTGGATCTCCCGGAACCATATCACGCTATCAGTTATCAGTTTTTGGTGGATAACTTTGTCAGCGACTTCAATCCAACCAAGAAAACAATTTGCATAATATGTAGCTATCTAATCGGAAGAACTTTACCCCATCAATGGCTAGTGGAACTTCCGATGAAAGCGAAGTGCCGCTAGTGAATCAAGCGAACGCCTAAAACTCTTCTGGTTCCATTTAACTTTGTTCGTACGATATCTTGAAGATTTTTATACCTTTAAATACCTTTGAAACTGAAAAGACGACACCTTATCTTTAAAAGAAGACTGCCTCTCAAATTTCTGATTCCTAGAATTCCAGTCATCACTGATGGAAAAAGGAAAACATTATTCTAGAGATAGCGGTTAGGAGGAATATTTCACATCGCATAAAAACCACAATGCAAAGAGTTAAAGTGGGTCTTAAAACATTCTAGCCAACCGATTTTCTCAGAAAATTTTCACGACATCTCTTATCAAAACGTGTTAATCACTGAGAAAGTCAAGTATTTTCCATATGTTTTTTGATATGCACAAAGAGATTGCAAAATGTATTCAAGAATAAATAAATAGCTCAAAGATTAGCTCAAAGATCATAGGAAGTTGTTGTTCATACGCTTTCTGCAATCCATAAACAACGTTTAATGAGCTAAATACGATCATATGAACGTTTGTTTTTCATCAGCAAATGCCAAAAAGAAGATAAGTACAGCTCGTGAATAATATTCCACAAATCATGTGGAAAAGATTTGTAAATTTTAAAGAAATATGCGGACATTCTGCTCGTAATTTTAAGACGTAATTTAAAAAAAAGCGGTTTATTATAAATTGTTAGATATTATGCAAAGAATTTTCCATATTTTGAATGTTTGAATGCTTAAAGCGATCGCAATAAAAGCTGTGCTATTGGTTTTGCTTTTTAGATACAATAGTGGAAATATAACGATTAGTAGAGTACCATCGCATCGAATTCCTCTCAAGATTACGTCTTCGACGTGAAATTTTCGCTTCGAATGCTTTTTCCCGCTGTTAACATCCACGTGATGGAGTAAGATAACAAATAAATGAATAAGAATGATAACTTGTTAAATTGTTATGTTTTCATATCACACAGTTCAACAATCTATTTTTGTTAAATTATGTTACATGACACAATTTGTGTTATATTTCTCGCACTTCCCAAATAGTTTAAGCGTATTGTTCGTTTCTTGCATTTGAGAGCATTACATCGGGCATTAACGCAAAAACATTTCCATAAAAACTGAACACTGAAAAACGAAGTTCCGACCGTTTAGTGCATTGCCTTTGTAATTCCTATATACTACAAATCTATGAATTTTTGTTGTTCTCTGTGAGTATTATACTACTGTAATGTCAATGCTTCGTCTTCATATGTTTGCTAGGATGTTGTCATGTTTTGGGAGAACGTTCATTCAAATATGTAGAAGGATTAGGATGTTGTCGAGAAAATATGTAGAAGGGTTATTTGCGAGAAGTCATCAGAAAAAAGCACCACTCTTTTCTATTGAATTCATGCGAAAATGAGCATGCTGAACCATTCCTTATAAAGATGTGCCATTTTGAAGAACACGTTATAATCGAGAACACCTTTTGGTGTGCTCGAAATCAGCCCCATCCCCAAGAAGCTTCAACAAATTAAGACGCCTCAACTAAATGAACCGTCGAGATCCTTATGTTGACACATTATGAGAGACATTCTCCCATGTTGCTGAACAGTAAGTACATAAAATATTGAAAGCAAAACGCCTTCACCATAACATCAAACGGCACTAATTTAAATACGCTAAAGTCGGAGTAATAAGAAAATATCTGACTTCTTTTCTCAACTCGCTGAAAAGGCATAAAAAGAAAGAATTAAGGTGAATGAAACTGGCAGTTTATTTAAAATATATGAAACGATTGTATTCATAAAATATAGTGTAAAAATATTTAGGGGAAAAAAAACGAAAGTCACATATATGTAAATATTCAAAAGAAAAGGAAGGAAAAAAGGGGAAATAGTTGAGGCGATATCGTTGAAAGTACAAATTCTAATACTATTATGATTACAATGCAGTTAACGTGACTTATTAGGTACTAATTAGGCGTAGAAGGTGACAGTAATATTAGACATAGCAGTACATACCATTGGAACACGAGACAACCAATTCAGATGAAAGATTATTCGCAAAGAATATGACTCTAACAATAAAGATTTTCTCTACCATATTAATTCTTCATTTTAGCAAAGAATTTAATGACTACATCAATATTAAATTCTTTGTTTCTCCCTTCTATGGCGGACTATTTTATAACACTAGAAAATATTTGAAAAAAACATTTAACTGAAGTGGAGTATCAATTGTGAAAGAAGCTAAATCCGTCACTATAGAACGGTCAAAAAAATCACTCCTCTACGTTTTCATTTTTAGACGAATATTGATGAAAATATTTCTTCGAAAATATAAGCACGTTTGTATGCAGCAATAATCATCACTTCTCAACTAAATGAAAACTTTGTCAACAGCAAAAACAATACCCTCTAAGCATTGAGAACATAGACAGTGCCTAGCCAAAAAAAAACGATCCAAAGCCGAAGGCGAAACCGCATGACAATCTTCTTTTTTCCAAACTTAAAGTTGTATTTTTCTCATATCTTGCTGAGAAGAAATTGACAACAATCTACGAGTGTAGCATTATCATCCAACAATTCCCTGCAAAATTGCACACAGTTGTTTGGGGCATATCGAAGAAGAAAACAAATGAAGAAGCGTCTCAAATATGCACAAATAATACATACACATCATTCAGCTCATCAAATCAACCAGTTTCGTAAGTTACCAGCAAAGAATGAAATATGAAGTTAGAGGCGTTCACAGTTTAGCAAATCTGGCTGTTTGCGCAAACGTTCCACAAAAAATTCACTTTTTTTCATGAGCGAATAGAGCTCGAAGTTTAATTTGACAAAATCTTTGCACTTCATGTATGCGAAGAGCACTAACTTTCTTTGCTACCATGGTACTCTTTCATTTCAAATTTTTAAAGGCTTTCCGAACTCAATGTACCAATATCTCAAGTAACATAACGATTATCCATCAGTCAAGGTGGGTTTATATTTAACGTTGAACGTTTTTTCAAACATGATTTTGTTTTTCAAAGGTGTGATGTCATAATACTCGCAATTTTCTAGGGAAACGTGTTTTCGACAAAGGAAGGAAGGCATAAGTTATCAAAGGTTACAAAGAACCAAAGAAAGGTGACTTACAAACGAAAGAGCATGACGGATATCTCATAGATTTTGACAGTCTGGTTTTCCCAATTATTTTTTCGCTTTTAACATCCAACAAAGTAATGCAATGAAGGAAAGTAGAAATGTTGATACGATGTTTTATGTCATCGCAAATGCAATGTGATTTAATCGTTTTGCATAGTGAGCACATATCAGCTGAATTCTATTTCCTATATTGTTATACCTGTTCTACACCGCCACATCAGTGAATCGGATCTATCGATTAGCAAATACGTGTTTTTCACTTACAAAATATATCGAAATAACTTAATATTTGAGGACAATCGCAAATTTAATTATGTAAAGGTAGATTTCTTTTTTTTTAACAAATATTCTAACAAATTACGTGGGCAACCTTTGAATGGAATACATGAGCACAGAAACAAAATTGCGTTAGTAAAAGCATATATAACGGTAATAAATTTCAACGATGAAAACTTTCATTTATTTTCACATTCATGAGATGCTAAAGTTGTTCAATCATATTTCATCTGTTCTTAATCCATTTCGGCTATAATTTCGGCAATGGTTTCATAATATGGAACACTTATATGGAACTTTGCAATAAAGGGATTTATTTTTCAAAAAAAAAAACCATTCATTATGAAAATTCCTTCTAAATTTTTGAATGCTCGCTTAGAATCGTCCAAAGATTTATGTGTTGAATACGATAGCGCAAAGAGGAAATTAAAATTCCTAGTTCTTTTCCCCGCTGGTTGTATTTAGTGAAACATTTCAATGGTAAAGATTCGAAAATTTTTATCTACCAGTGAATTTTTGTTTCTGCCTAGAAAATTATAAATCATGTTTTCCTACCAGTAACTTTTCTTGCATTTTTAAGTGATTTTTTTTTTTTTTGAACGCTATCTTTAAAAAAAAATTTCTGAAAAATATGAATCATAGGAAATAACATCCACATAGAGTTATAATGATATGCGAATATCGTCGTTGAATTCTCAATCGAAAAAGAACTTGTCGTTGGCCTAGAAACCCAATTAGGCAGCCTATTAAAAAAAAAGTTAACAAATTTCACATCGAATATTACCACAGCGGTCATCAGACGCCTCATTACTAGCTATAAAAGAACCACTGAGAGTCCATCAGAAAATATTCCACTTTTGTCAAACGTTTAGATCAATAGCGAATCATGCTAGAAATTCAAGGCTCCACAATTCTCGACAAATACCTCAAGAAAAGTGTTGGTATGATAAGAGAAACGGGTTTTATTGTGCTTTGCTCTCCACGAAGAGCATTCAGGAAGTATTGCGCGTCATCTTTTTTTATAGTAAGGTCGAGTTTTTTCATACCTAGATGTTTTCAGTCACCTGCTTCATTCCTTATAGTTGGCACTGCCATAGAAAATTAGAAGATGAAAGGAAAATGAAGAAGAAAAGAAAAAGAAGAAGGCGACGAAATCAGGCTGTTAATTTTCAATTTAACAACACTCTTAGTTTACTGTGAAATTTTTATGCTCTGACGGTGTGCCGTTGTGGAAAAATTGTTAAAAGCAATTATCATCATTGCTCAAAATCGAATATTTTCATGTGAACAAGGAGCGCGTGATATTTTATTGTGTTTCTTTTTTATTCGACCACGATATCGAAGATAAAATGCAATTCCTTTTGCTTTCTTTGCAGACAGTTTCAATATACCAGTTAGAAACTTCAAAATATCTATTATCTACCAAGAGTTTTGAATATTTCAATTTGCAAATTCAAGATATCTATTTTCCGGCAGTTTCGAATATTTCAGTAGAAAGTTTAAAATATCTACCTTTGAAGTTTTCAGCACTCCATCCATCCCTCGTTCTTGATACCAAAAGATATTATGTTCGTGAGGTGAGAGTGTTTACGAATGTCGACCGATTCATCACAACGAACGTTTTAGTGACAACTTTATCGTGCAAAAATGAGCCGCTTTGATGAATGTCGCCTTTTGAAGCGAACCGCGGATGACAACCTCTATCACCATGTCAAAATCCTTCAAAAATTCTCCACCTTCATCAAGGACATTCGTTTCTTCTCATGAGCTCAAAGATTTCTTTCATTACTCTTATGATTCCTGACTATCAGTTGTTACGTACAGCCAGATCGGCTTGCTCTCTTCTCAGATCATGACGTGATTTTTGCAGAATCTTTTGCATTGGTAAGATCTCCCATGAATAGTTTAAATATCGATCTATGTAGGGAAAGAATATGTTTACGGGTATTTTATGTTCATGTCTGCGTGCGTTTACGCTGAAGTTAGTATAGACCGATTCATCTTCTAGCTATATTTCCCATTCGATTCGGTAAGCTAAGCTCAAGAACTTTTAAACCAATAACTCATTATTTTATAAGATTGTGACTGCAAATGTCGGTAATTTCACTTAGTCGATATAATCCTTGGCAGATAGTTCAACATATAATTGCCATTTCAGGCAAATTAAACCGTTGCTAAGGATTCGAATGATTCACAATCCTTACGAGGTTATCAAAAATACTTCATTTCATAAGGCAATAAATTAGGAAAGAAATAAAAGGGCGTTTTCGTATGGTAATTGTAGGTAAAACTCCGTTCTCTAATTTAAATGAGCATCTAAATTCATATTTTTGATATTCAATAGGGTATTAAAGAATAAAGACGCATTTCATAGTGAATAATCTTAATCGAAGCTCTTTTCATTCTTATTGATGTCTGTCATACTCGACATCGTACTGTATAAGTTTAGCAACGATAATCTCACCCTACATTCATTGCATCATAATGAATAAATACGTTCGTATAATGAATACGCTTTCTTTCTGATCGGATGAATTGCAGGTGTGATTGCAGCAACATATTGGTATCCCTAAGGGATGGTTCAACATTCGTCTTGAATATCACCGAATGGATTTTAGTTATTGTCTGGCTTTGACCTCCGAACGGAGCTGAAGCTTTGAGCTCTTGCTCTTCCCGGAGAGATTTCGCGGCAATTTTAGAAGCGGTCAAACGGTATGAATGGGCGAGAACATTTGGCAAATTTTTTTAGATCGTCTCTTAATGTAATGTGGTTGATCTGTAAGAATAAATCTTAGAATAAATACATTTTATCGGTGGAATTTTTCCTTTAGAAACTTCAGAATATTAAATTTCACCTTCAGTATTTTAATATGTAAGACGATTAGGGACGCATAATAAAATAAATTGCTCATTTGTGGCAATAGTAAAAGGTCTACATAAGTTAAAGAAGGAAGCTTTCAACCTCTTTGCTTCACTAACACGATGGTCGTGTTTTGAGCATCGACCGAAACATGGGAATTGACAAATTGATAACATTTGTTCCCATACCCCCCGCGCAATGTGGAGGATATGGGAACGTTGTCAATGCGGGTCAGATGTTTGATGTCGATATCGGTTGGTTGTTTGTGGATGTGGTTTAATGCGGTACAGAAGCTAGTTTACATGTTTGTTGATGAAGCTTAAGTGTCGTATTAAGTGATCAGTGGGACGGGCATCATGTTGAATGACGACGATGGAGAGTGCCGCCTATCGGTCAATAACCGTACGAAAAACACTCGGATATTTATTTGCATAAGCCAAATGTAAACTATATATAGGTGTGTTAATATAAGATAGTTAGCTACTATCAATAATTTAATATTCGCTAACCTAACAAGTTTGTAATATCACATAATAGGGATGTATCTGAATAGGGTTGGATCACTTACATGCAAAAAATTCTGAAGGAATAAATTTTTTTTTTGGTTTTGACTCATTTTCGGTGCATATTTCACTTGATGAAAAATTCTCTTCTTGTTGAGCTGGTCTGAGGTCTCATTCCGAATAAGTGAATGGAAAAATTTGAAATCAACGATGAATTTATAAATTTGCTAGGTGTTTGACTCAAAAACTATTGTACCTTCTATGTGTTAAAATCGAAGTGCCTCATTGCTCCAGAAAGAGAACCTTGGGAAGAAAACAAAAAAACATGCTGCAATAAATATTTTTCTTTTGTGCTGTGGAGCTTCTGTAGAAAATTTCAAGTAAAGAAGAAGAGGAATCAAAATCTTATATACTCAAGAAAACTATATACAAATAGAAAAAATAAATATATGCAATTTCAGCAGCATGAGCATTCCACGGGTATGGCGAAGCATGCGACATCGATTGATCGAGCGGAGTTTATAGGAAGCGCTTCGGCAATCAGGAGAAACTCTAAGACATGATATCCGAAATTTATTCGAATGGTTTAGAGCTAATTGAGACAACGACCAGGACTATCCTCCATTCGCAGAAACGATCAAATACGAGGGTTTGCTTTTTACATTAATTAGCCAACATTAACAGTGGCATTATGAAGAAGTTAATACTACTCCGCTGCTGCATAATGTGTTTAAACAGCAATCCCTTACAGTAATAAGATTTGCTTCTTTGATTATTATAGTAAGTTGCGAGCGTGAAATATTATTGCTGAGTTATTCATGCGCGTTAATAATACTTGAGATATTCAGTAGAATGTTCCACGCACATAAGATGTACTTCCAACATTTGGCGAGATAATAATGCATCATTATTGCGAGGGACAAGTTTTCAGGAAGGTGATTCTTCAATCAAAAGAGAATTCGACATAACCTTATTCGTTTTTGTAAGCCAAAAACAAAGTCTAGACAGTCGCCGCCAACACACGCATGAACGGAAATGCAGAATTTTCAAACTCACACATTCGCTTGGCATCGAATGAAGGAAATCGAATGTTCTCAGCGGAATATATGTTACAACATTTTTGAGGGGTATATTCGAAAGAGTATAGAAATTGTTATTGAAATGGAATGGAGATTCGGATTTCTAAAACGATTTGTGAAATCCGAGATGTTCATTGCTTTCAATGTTATGATTTGATGTATTTTCGAAATACAATAAATTTAAATTGAAAATTTTTAAAAATGATATCATTTATGCACTACTTTCAGTGATACATCTAATAACGATGTTCACTTTAATTTCTAATGGAATAGGTGCCAGAAATTATCTGGCGACGAATACTAAAAATTCTTATTAATGTAAGCTACATTTTTAAATGGCTTTCATAGAACTTCTTTGATAGCTTTTTAATTTCAACTTATATCACTTTCCGTTGCATATATTAATAACCATGAAAATGGCTTGTAATCCATCTTTTTAGTAGAAGTGTTTTGATAACTTCTAATAATGTGCTGTACATACGTTCGAAGAGAATATTTCAAAAACCATGCTTAATATCCATTGTTATTATCACTTTTTTTGCGTTTATCTACCTAATCGTTTGTTGTAGCGAAAATAATCTAATGAATTTAGTGAAATGAATACGAAATGGCAACAAAAATACATTCCGTTTATTTGCTATCGTAGCCTATGATGGAGGGAAATCTGATATTTGTGTTGGCATAAATTAGTCGTCTTGAGTACTAAACGATCTCGAGTCCACTTATGGGAATCTTGCGCAAACTGAGAACCTCAACGACGAATGATGAGTATCCGATTGCAGGAAAACTGATGATCAGTAACCGATCACATCAACGAGCATTTGCGCTTTCCTCTCGAACTTGTCTCCAATATCACAACGTGACTGCATCCGTGAAATCAGTAGAACTGTTTCAAACGATGTAGAGGAATTAATTAGTCTGTCGATAACCGGAAAGCCGACACGACCGAAACTGCGATATCTATTAAACATAATATTTACCATAGGAATAACCCCTCTAAGGATTTGAAGTCGACTGAAAAAACGAATATTAGAGCGTTAACTTTGTAGTTTTAGAGCAATTTCGCTGAAGTTCTAAATTTTTTGTCCAAAGAGCTTTTTTTGGTTTTTGATAATTTAGGATGAATTATTTTTTTAATGAATCTTTTTCACTCATCTAAAATAATTAATCATTTTTTCTCGATTCTCATTTGCAATGTGGTGGTAATTTTCCCTTACGCTGTGTAATAAAACTGCGATTATTGATTGATCATATGCTAGTGAATATGCTTCATTATGACGCGATCAACGTGGATTTATGTTGCTTTTGATTATAGTTCTAGTCAGAAATAAAATTTCACCACTCTTAAGAACATTTTCCATCTGATGAAATTTACCTCTAAACTTTCAATTCTTTTGTAATTTTCATACAATCAGCTGAAAATCACAATGTTAAATTAATTGCTCTCAAGATGCTATATATATATATATATATATATATATATATATATATTTATTTATTTATTTATATTTATATATTTATATATTTATATATTTATATTTATATTTACATTTACATTTATATTTATATTTATATTTATATTTATATTTATATTTATATTTATATTTATATTTATATTTATATTTATATTTATATTTATGTTTATATTTATATTTATGCTTGTGTTTAAAATTTAATATATAAAAACTAAAATTTTATGTACATGAATTTAATATATATAAATCAAAACTTTTAAAATTTAATATATATAAATTTAAAAAATTCATGCTATATAAATTTCAAAAAAGCGAAATTTTTGGTGATCTCATGATGTGAGGCATCGCTTGAACAACCACTAACAATCAACGTTTCCGGATTAATTCACAAACGCAACGAAAGCATCGACGAATGAAAGGATGAATTTCCCTTACGGTCAAATGCCGAACAATTCAATTTCGAAATCAACCGCAAGCAAATTTCGTTTTCCTTACTCTCCCCTACTTATTCTAAAACAAGAAATTCTGCTAAAATATGAATATAGTGAGAAGAATGGCGAATATTTTGTCTTTGTGAAGTGAAAAAAGAGCATAACATGTTGACAAATATGGAGAAATATTTGCGTTTATTTTATGGAATGTATTCTTGACGAGAGTTAAGCACAAATGGAATCATCAGAAGTAGGCTATCATCAGAGAAGATGCTTATTTTTACATGAATAGATTTCTGAAGGAGCTCTGAAAGGCGTTTTACATTGCAACGTGAGAAGGCACGAGTGAAATATTCGGATTTTGTCAGATGCAAATTCACCTTGCTTATATGAGATTTATGAGAAATTTTTATTTCATGGATGCTACAATACTCTTCCTTGGACTATGCTGAACACTGCGAAAGATTGAGTAGACTCGTTTTTTGCAAGACATTAAAAAGCAGCGGCTTCAATTCATCAGAAATTGGAGGTGCTACCACAAATAGTATGGATAGAGCCAAAAAAACTTAACAAATGGACTGCAGTCATAGAAATCGTTTTATTAAAATCAAATTCCCCTCTGCTCCCTATTTTATTAAAGCTTCCTCGCATAGTGATGAGAATTTCCACTTGAACAATGTGTTGACCTCACCATATTCTATCGAAAGGTTTGACGTTAGCCCTAAGAGAGATAATAAGATAGATGTTGAATAACACTTATAAATGCTGAAGAACGCTCTCAGCCGACACCTGAATACTTAATGAAGAGATTTCTTTGTTTCCCGTCTCAAACAGCAACCAACGCTATGAAATGTCGATTTGATCTTTTTTTGCCACTTCCTTGCTAATTCAACCACACCAAAGCCCGACAGCATGAACGATTGGCATTCATAGTGATCCACTGAAATAGGCATCCTGAAGCCACCTTTTTGAGATTCGAATTATTTATAAGGCTTTTTCTCCTTGTCTTGTCTATATGACGCAAGAAAAGGCGCCATTGCAAATCTTATTGGTTAATTTAGACTACCTGCATAAGTTCAAACTTTGAACAAACTTTGAATTGCAAACTGTGAATTGTACATGCAGATATACATAAATTTATGCGCTATATGAAGTTTCAATAAGCGGATTTAAGTATGCTGCACATTATTAATTACGGCTGATTGTTGCTGATTTTAATTCAAAGAAAGCTAAACTATCGGAAGGTACAATAGCTTTGATTTCATTTAGCAACATTAAGCGGCAAGTATGTTTTCATCGGAATGGTGACAACGATTATTACGCCATTCTGCTTGATGCTAGTTATACGAGATATATTATTTTAGATAAAATACGGCGGCAATTCCAACTCCAGCTTTACTAGTTTCTCTTCAAATGATATTTCATTTGGGTTCTTAACGAAATAGTATCAACTAACTCTGGATTTACCGATTTTCGTATGAAAGGCCTGTGTCGTATCGGCTGATTTTGAGTGTTTCTGTTGTGGTATTATTTGTTCTATTGATTCTATTCAACATGATTGAATAGAAAAGTTTTTTTTTCTCATAATTTACGCATTTTAGTTATATAATGACAGTAAGTTGTGAAAGAGTTACTCCAGTAATAGTAATGAAATTTCAGTTACTTCAGTAATAAAGTAATAGTAAATAGTAATATGAAATAGCTACTTCACTTGCTAATGGCTCAATAAAGATGGGTTATCGAGATGTGCGTGAATGATTCATTTCTTTCTCTTGAACATCTGGCAAATCGCTTTTTTTTTTTCGTTTCGTCCTATGGTGTGAAATCGGTGAACTTTTCTCCAACACAAATTGTCTCATTGAGAAATTTTTTCAAATGATTTTTTCATCCCATGTAAATATTCGATACTATTAGAAAGTATATTTTAAAAGAGGACACCGCCTCGATTCTGTTCACAATGTTTGCAAGTTCAACTTCCATTGTGATAGGTCTCCTCTATGAAATCGACGTCTTGCTTATTGGTTACATGATAGTGGAAATTAGCTGAAGTTCAACCAAGAATGTTCATCCTATAGGAGGTTCTTACCCGAACGATCTCTATCCACTCTATAAAAAGTTCTTACCCAAGCAATTTTATCCATCTCTAAACTCGTTAAAATAACGTCAAAAATAACAGTCCTTTCAAGCGTTTACGAACACATGTGGAATTCTGAGAAAAATTGGTCGTCTCAATCAGTGCCCACCCAAAATTTTTGTCATAGAAGCATTTTGTACGATATAATGTGATTAATTAGGTGTTTCCTTCCCTCTATGATTCTGATCCTGAGTTTTGCCGTAAAATCCTGCTCCAACTAGCACAGAAATCCTGAATTTTGCTCCCTCGCTTGAAAAAAAAAAGCAGTGAAACGACGTGTCAACTCTCCCTCGATGTCTATCCCGCAAGACATCTGCTTTTCAACATTGCATGTGGTGACGAGCGATATCAGCTATGACCATCTATAAACTAAGTCGGATGGGCGAGAGGTGCTTTGCACGTCTAATTGCTGTCACCTGGTAACCGCCGTACATCCTTCTGAAGCTTTTCTCTAATTCTCCAAATTTTTCTCATTCTCCCCGTGTCTTTACACTCTGCTCAAACCTCTCTTATATAGCCACTTTCGATCTAAAAGCATCTGCATTGAAAGAGCGATATGATCTCTCGAATTTCACCCGTTGCATGCCCTCTATTGTTCTTAGCAAATTACCCATAGCCGTTTTGCAAATTGCCGTTTATCTTCCCCATCGTGTTTAATAGGAGTCAACGATTTTTTTTGTGGATGTTTAATTATGTGCTGAGGAAATTTGAATATGCATTATTCAAATTTCTTTTTGTTTGATTTCACTCACCCTGGCAGTTCAAAATTTCCATAAGAAGTACAGTTGCCTTTTCAAATAATGCAAATGGAGATCTGAACCCTCTTAAAAATTTTGTTATTGACCACTGCAACTTACTATCTACAGAGTCGGCGAGACCAAGCTGCACTGGTGTGCATAGACAAAGGCTGATCATATTGACTTACTGCTATTTTAATCTGCACTCATCTATGACTGATCAGTTTGTGCTGACGATTTATGTATATTATAATGAACGTGTGCCTACATTCAACATCACTTGAGATTCATCGATTGTTATGGTCTCTATTTCTGCTTCAGCCACGCTATCTTACTTTTGCTTTATTTTTCCATTTTCACCTGTTTGTCAATATCCTTGTGCAATTTTTTAAAAAATATATTATCCATTAAGTCTGGAATAGTCATTCGTTCATACCCTCATTCTTACATTCATTCATTTATTTCAACTTCAACGCAAAACAATAGCCTTTGTTGTAGAATATTTGACTTCCTATGTTAGAATTTTTTGTTTCCATCATATTGACTACAAATTGAATATGTTTCCTGGTATTTTGCTTGCAAAAAGAGAAAATTCGAAGCGGAAAACTAAATGCCTAGCAAATTTGTGTGAAAGAAGCGATCAATAGAGTAGCGCCACATTGAATTAGCTGGAAATTCGACACTGAAGCTAGCTTGCTAGTTGAACCCGAGAAAGTGCTAACATGAGTTGCGCTAATTCGTGCAAACATATCTCTTGCCGTCTACAGTATCTAGGATGTTCGTCTTTTATGAGCACCTTATGCGGTCTCACATTTTATTAAATTAAATCACCTGAATATTATATTGACTGAGAAATTAAATGATATTTTTGATGAGATCATTGTCGTGAATGAAAAACTCGAATATTCCAACAAATCTCCGTTGGTGGTATAGCATTGCTTTTGATGTTGTCATCTATTCGTCTACAGCTAATATTACCAGCAAAGAATAAATTACTTTGGCTAATCGGCATCACCAGATCTGCTGTGCTCGTAGCAGTAACGAATTGAGCAAGATGGATATAAAGAATAGGAAATTAAACATCGAACATGAAGCAACAAGTAAATCGGTGGATGAGGGTGAAGAATATAGGAATTTTGCTGCTTCATTTATCTTGCCAGTCTTGCAAGTTTCTGATCTTCTAACGAAGACTGAATACCCTCGAGAATACCTGCCAACTCCTGGAATTAAATCAGGAATCTGTGCGATAATTTTGGGCTCAATTGGGGGGAGGGGAGGGGGAGGGGCTCATGCTGAGACACGAATCTGGTGATGATAAACCAAAGAGTAATCCTATGGAATTTATTTTATGGCTCTCCTCATGGATAGTGACGAATTTTATGATCGTTCGAATGTCCGATGAGTGGATATCGAAGCGATTAATTCAACATTTTGTGGATGCAACAGGCGGATCAATTTTGCTTTATTCTATATGCGTTTAACATTTTTTATTGCGTAATATATTATCGCTTAATTGACACATAATTACGTCTTGCATCATCTTTATATGTCCTCATGCGTACGTGTGTGTATGTGTGTGTATGTGTGTGTGTCCGTGCGTCTTTGTGTCTGCATGCACGTGTGTTTGTCTAGGTATACATGTATGAGTGTCTGTGTGCGCGTGCGCATGTATTCACAACACACATTTGTTTATGGCTCAAATTTTCGCATTCTTCTTTCGTGTTCCATGACAAATTTATGTAGTATTTCGTCAAAGAAAACAGTTCACTTTTCAAATACTCTGAGCGCGAATCGGTAGGGAATGTTGTTTCACGCCTCATAACAGCGTCCACTTTTAATCTGGCCATATTTTGAGTGTCTCATGAAAATTTACTGCGAAAATATGGTGGAGATTTAAAGGAAAGAGATCAGCTGACCTGCAAACTATATTAATTGACTTAAAAAATGAATTTTCACTCATGTTGTGCAGCCTGTTCACTCCGCATTGAACTTGCTCTTTATTCTAAGAAATTTGTGACCCTCTTTCAACTCCAGCTTCATGAACCACTAAATAATGCTTCATTTATGCTAAAGAATAGAAGTCGATTCTTTTGTTTCGTTGCAATTCCGACCTGCCAAAACTTGCTTTCAAAATCTATTTGCAAGTGATAATCAGAGTTTCATCTATGAATATCGACATATCTTTCGTATTCATTTTGTGCAAATGCTGCATCTTCGTTCTTCGTTCGTTCAATGTTCTTATTTCGCCGTAATCTCAAATCTATTTAGAACTCCGAAATGAGCCTGTTTAAAAGTCCGAAAAAAGTGGCTAAAAAAGAGAAAAGCCTTTTTTGGAATATTGTGGCAATAAACGATCACAGCTGACTCATTGTAATATTTCTTTTTCTTTCTTGTACCAGAGATTTTAGCGCAACGAAATGCTTTGTGTCGGTCCACCTGGCTGTATGCACGCTGTAATTGAACAGTTTTAAAATGTCTTGCAAAGATACTTTCAACGGCCGGACGCAATTAACCGGCACAATTGTATCTTTCTCATGAAGAGTTAACTGATGTTCATGCTAAGATGATATTTGTCTATTTTAGTCACTCATAGAACACTCTTTCTTTATGGGCAAGTGGTTTGGCTACAAGGCATATAGATGTGCTATAGACTGCTTCAAGGTATATTAAATAAAAGGCATCATAGTAGGGAAGATGTTTTCCCACATCGACACATCTGTTGCGCGCCATGCTTAGGGCTGTCCTCGTGAGCGCTGCTGTAAGTGATATGTTTGCCTCAAATCAACAATTTTCTGTTTGTTTGACCCTAAAATTGGTGGATATGAGTTTTTCCCATCATGTTGTATTGTTTCATATATGATGGATTATATGCGTTCATTGTATTCACTCATAATGAATGTGGACAGTGATAGGACTTATTCTTATTATTCTCTTTATGATGCTCTCATTCGGGAAGCATTATTGCATTTGAATTGCTACACTTTCTAGGTTGTTAAAAATTATTGACTATATAAGTAGTGATATTGCAGTACATGCGTACTGGTCACAAACATGCTGTTGGGAATTTCTTATTTCCAGTCGTTTTTTTGTCGATAGAACCGAATCCGATTTCATGAACCAGCAGCGCAAAAAGAACAGACCATGCATGAATTGTTGTTGCAAAATGTCTTTCATAACCGCTTCCATATTTGATGCGCTAAAAAAAAATTCCAAAACGCAGTTGAGGCGGGACGTAGCCACTCTTACACCTGTGAAGAATAATAGAGTATACAGCATCGTCTTTCAACAGTAGAACTCACTTTATATTACTTTATATGACTAAGTTTGTCAGATGATTCTTCGTTAAGTCAGCCAGGCTTCTCCGCGCATATCTAACCCCAGCTTGCAACATTTGCATGCACCTCACCTGTTGATTGTATTTCGCTGTTATACCATTCCTATCTATATCGATGAATATCTATAAAATCTTTTCGCGGCCTGTGCAATGTCCATCGTAAGGTGCTATTGCCCACCTTTAGTCCTCACAACGTGCAAAATGTTGTGCCCATCGTAACTCATTCTTTTTGTTTTCAGTAGCAATATCTCATACATTGTATGACCCCTTGATTTCTTCATTATAGACTCAGTCCTGTAAAGAGAAATATAACGTTCAGCACCAGTACTCATCATAAATTACTCGTCTTTAAAGCGAGATGAATAAGTTGATTGCTCACTAAGCTATGATGAGTTACTCTTCTTGAAGCTTGCTATGGTTATATACGAATATGATTTTCTTGAGTCATTTTTGCTTTAATCCGCAACCATCGAACATGCTAGTGGAATGGTGATGTCGTTATTGGGAAATTTTGAAAAATGAAAATTACTGAGCTGAAAAAATTCCTGCGGAAGAATTTTATTCTTTTTGTTTTTCTTTCTCCATCTTTGTGAAAATTCGGAACGAGGAACATTAACCGGTACAGAACAAGCACTTACACTATCTAGCGATGCATCCAGTAGGCTGTAAATCATAGAAGTGCTACAAGCTCATGTTCTTGAATAGCAAAGGTGACCAGAAAGGTAACTAAGGTGATATGAATAGCAGTGAAAGAAAAAAACCCTGGACTTTTTTCATGTGTTTCGAAAAATATTAATTCTAAACTGTGTTTTTTCATGCTTCATCCAAACTCTTGATAGGGAGTTTACAGACGTTCTTGTGACGATGTGAAACTAGCGATCATTTCTATCTCAATATCATTTTATTACAAATATGAAATATAATACGGGTATATGTTATAATAGCAATGAGCTTAAGTGAAGATGTGCGCAAGTACTTCTATGTAAGTGATGTGTTTAGTGGGTAGCCACTTGTCTTCTCTTCGATTCGTGTCTGTTCGGCATTGATGGATAGACACAAAGATTCGACATAGACAACTGTTGATGACGATGCAAAACTATGAAATAATGTTCATTACAACGAGAAACATCGCGCTCTTGTTGCCTCTTTAAAAGTCCACTTCCGACATAGCGCACAACCATTGTCATTTTTATTAGTGTTATCTCCCTAACCCATTGCAATCTGTTATGGAAATTTTCGTGAAAAATTTAAATATTACCCACAAGTAATCATTTTCTGCGAAATATAACTTCGCAAAATCGTTTGTTAAAAACGATCATTGGTAGTACGTTTAAGCGAGAGGCCAATGATGCAACGAAAATCCGTTCGATTCGTGAAGGATTGGGCTAACTGATGAATGAGGTTCAGATCTTATCGAATAGTGAATGTGGTGGAGAGGAAATGTGCGAACTTTCTATTGATACGTTGAGATAACATAACAGAAATCTTGCTAAATTTTTTTTTTTTTTTTGGGGTTATGAAGGACTAATGAAAAAAAAACATATTTTTCGGGCAAACAACGTCCATTGTGAGGTGTAATTAAAGGTGAAATTTATTCGAAGAGTTGTGCTATTAGTTACCACTTGAAAATAACGATCGACGAGGTGTTTTTTATTTCTGAAATTGACCGGAAGTTGTGCCGCGCTGAGATTATTACCAGAATTTAACGCTGAATCTTTCTTTTTATCTAAACGTTCAGGATCTCCTTCGATTTCTTTTCTTCCAAAAATAATCAATTTAAGTAGATCGAAAATGTATAAAAAATATTGATCTGAAAAATTACTGCTTTGTGAGATCGATACGGTGAGCGTAGCTCAATTGCCCGCGAGAAAATTTATTTCTGATGGCAAAAAAACAACAAAATGAGATATTAAAAGACACAAGAGGTAATGAAAGCGTGAAATAAATTTACCCGTCAATGGAAAGGGTAGTAGATAGCGATAAAATTTAACGATGATGCACATTGTAAATAAATGCGATTATCCATAATCGGTATCCATTGTTAACGAGCGATGGTAAAAGTTGCTTGCGGGCAAAAACCGGTCTTGTTTTCAGCGAAGCGTGATCTTTAAACACAAGTTCCCGCAGGTTCAATACCCGTTTCAAAAGATGCATCCAACGTTTCACGCAGCGCTTTTTCGGGATTTTGAAATCGCTCTCTATAATGATAATAATAGTAGTATAATAAATAATAATTAATAATTAATAATGGTTGATGATCGTAATAGTAAGCATGATAATAGCAATAACAGTAATGGTAATAATAATAGTAATAGTAATAGTAATAGTAATAGTAATAGTAATAGTAATAGTAATGGTAATGTTAATAATAAATAATGATGATAAATTGTAATAATAGTAATAATAATCGAATTTCGCTTTTACGGCATTGTTATTTCCGAAAAATAATAGCTCAAATGCATTCAGAAAACATAAAAGCAACCTCGATGTTTGAAAAATGTCAAATGTTAGCTTAGAAGATTGCTGAGCGCTTTCACATCGGTCAAAAAAAAAAAGAATTTGCGATATTGTCGAAAATTTTCTCTATGGAATGACGTTTTCAAGGAATGATCTGTAAGCAATTTCGGCGTTTTTTCAATCGTTATGTACTATAAGCTAGAGACTTTTTTCTATGAACAACGAAATAAAAATTTCGTAAATATTGGTAAAAATAGGTATTTTATAGATTTCATTGAGGCTATTCAGTTGATCATGTGATTGATTTATCAGAAAATAATTCCCTCCAATCAATGGAACGCTTAAGAAAACATTAACGCAAATCCAAAAATGGGAAATGAAATTTATGTTCTCTAAGGTGAAAATAACCCAGTGAATATGTGTACGCTATGTACCTTTTCACCACTATCAATTCGCATAATTACCATTCATTCACCACTGAGAAAAGGTATCGCATATATAAAAAAAAACAAAACAAAAGAGATACATGTCATCATTTTCCATCGAAATAAAATTGATGACTCTTTGTCTCACATGCGTGATGCTCTATGCGATCATAGGTTTTAGAGGATGCACACGGTAAGATACGTATCTTAACTAGAGAAGCTAATCGAATTCTTTTTCCATCAATTTTCAATTCGTTTATGCGTAAAAATTTTAAAATCTTTCCTAAAGTTATAAATCTAGCGGCTGTTAATGGGCAATTAAACGAGCATAAAACAATGATGGAAATTGCATGCATGAAAAGCTTCGAAAAATAGTTCTCTTCGAATATAGGCATTTCCTTCAGTGTTAGTCCTTTTTGGGCAGTCTGAACTTGGGAAAAATTTTTCGCGCAAAAAGTTTTCTGATAGTTAAATATATCGAATATCTTTCTTCGAACTTGGCAGCCTCAATAAATTGGCCTCAATAATAGGAACTTCCAATGCCAGTCTACTAGGACCGTCAAGTTTGGATGACGAGTGCAAAAAAAAAACGCCCGAGAATTTCGGTCATTTTGCTCAGATTGCGAGATTCAATGATATGATTGCTTTTTGTTAAACCAGTCGAACCGCAAGGTATGCGCTTCCTGTGTACTAACGCTGCAACATGAAACGTATAATTGATGGCGTGTAACTTCAACGGAAATTTGAAGATTTTCGATGCGAACGTCAACAATAATTCACGTTTAAGCATCGGCGTTCCGACGCATCAAAAAGTGTATGATGTTAAGGCTTCATGCACAACGCTTAATGATGTGTTTCGCAATGATGCAATACCCGATCTCCTCTCCCGCATTTGTATGCGTTTATTTTTTGTAGTTGAAGCTCACTGTGATACGATGATCGTCCATGCAAGGATTCCATGTTCTGTAATTTATAGGCGAAATCCATTAATTTGCTATTCATCACTGCTTTCAGTTCATTGAATCGTCTATGCTCATTTGGTATAGAAGGTAACTGCACGATATTAGCGAACTCACCGCAGACTGCTCAGGAACGCAACCTGAAGAGCACTAGGTCCGCTTACCTGTGGCTGCTTTGATTTACTGCCACTAACTGCACCTTTTATACAGATCAAAGTCCCATTCTGCACTGCCGCTAGTCCCATGCCTCAAAATTCATGCTACAATTTTGCAAAAATAGTTGAAATAAGGCTATAAATATGCTTCCTTTGGCTTCAGCAAATTTACATAAAAATACGTTTATTATCGTCTAAGCGGAAGGCCGCATGCTGTGGATCATTTCACAACGGTATCACACGCATTTTGGCTGCTTAAATTCAAATGAACGCGGTTTGAATATCTAACAATGTGGCAGTATATTTCCACATGATGAGAGCCGCTTGTCATTTTCGCATATAAATCATCCTCACCTTCAAATGATCGTCGCATCTTATATGTCACCGGTTTCGTGAATTTCATTCCTTGCACTAATCGATTGACGACCACGCCCATCATAAAGAACGAGAGAAACTCATTTATATCATTAGAGCGATAGACTTTGTGGCTATTTGTAATTTTGCTTGCATCAATGCTTTGTGCAGATTGAATTTTCGAAGAAAAAAGGGGGAAGTTTCGTTGGTTTATTAGATCGAAAGGAAAAAAATTCCACGACAAAAAACATCTGCAAAAGATTTTTTCCCCACAACGATAGCTGTAATTCGACATCACTAATAAGTGCTCTGCATTGGCGTCATTAGTAATTTATGATGAAATATAGTAAGAAAAGAGAACAGATATCAGACGATTCTCATTGCCGAATGGCATTTCTATGACTCGTTTGTGAATATAACTCAACCGTGGATGAGGAATGAGAAAGTGACATCCATAAATGAGTGAATCGTTGACGTTATTTAATCCAATAAAGTGACTTTTATGCAAACAACACAATTCGATACATCAATTGGAAACATTTTATACTCAGTATGCATAGTTTCCTTAAAAATTTTCATTGTTTTCGTTTTTCTTCCCTCATTCTTCCGCTCAAATTTTATCTTTAGGGATCATTTAATTTGTACAGTGAAAATTGCATCCATTTTCATGTTCTAAACAACATTATAATATCTAAAGATAACATTAAAATATCATGTTCTAAACACTAAACATAATAAATAAATGAAGCCATATTGAAATTGCTTGATATTTCATGGGGATTTTCAGGTGTGAATACTATGATGTTAAAGCGGAAACTGTATGATTCGGTGCCCATCTTCTTTCAACACTGTATTTTTTTGATGGTGATATTGCTAGCGTTTCCGAAACGAGTAAGCGTCTTAATTGCATTTCTGAAGTATTTTGCGGTATTATGTATAAACGACTAAACATTTTGTTTCAGTGATCTTTTTCCAACATTTCTTATTGCCTCATCAAATTTAGGTATTATTTTAGAAAGTTCATTAATACGCAATTGTGCCTATTTCCCAAATAATTTTATGGTGCTTTTTTAATAAAGTGCAAATTGTGCCTTGCTGTCTACCTTACGAAGCTCTTCAAAGCGAACCCCTGTAAGACCTAACTTATTACCAGTATTACACGTTGTGAAAATTTTTCTTGAGGAACCCTAGTCGGTTAGCGATGGCGACAGCCATTTCTGTCGGGGCATGTTTGAAAACTTTTCTCCATGAGTCACTTTAAACAGCGAGGACGGCATCATCATTCGCGAGCATCGCAATTACCATTAGCTACGAAACACAGAACGAGGAGGGAAGGAAATATCCATAGCACACGCCCTTCCGCGCGTGGCTAGGGCGTGGCTGCATAGGGAGGAGCGATCGCGCAGCATAAGTCAGTGCACAACATCCTCAGATCATCGTGAACTTTTACCTGCATCATCTTCGTTTGCACCTCTTCTACAGATTACTCTTTCGCCGACATCATTTAGTGGCAGTGGTGAACGGTTTACTTCCGCTAGATGTTCAAGTTGATCTCTAAGTTGTTCACATCTGCTGTTGTTTAAAATATCCTGGAGCTGGAGTTTCTAACTCGTTTGAGGGGAATGAAAAGGATTTTTGAGAGGACCCAATTCGATGTCTTTGGCTGACATCTGCGCGACGTAGGAAACTTAAGAGAGATATATTAATGTGAACAGACAAAGCTAATACATATATTACAATTATATTTGATTAATGTTTGTCACAATCGTTTCCATATTAAGAACGATTGTATTTCTTAAAACTAGCTATATTTTGCAGTGCTAATCATAGCAATTGAGAATCTCACAGGAATCGTAAGGTCCTTCTGGTCTCATTAAAATTAGTAGCGATAAAATCACTTCTTTGCTATCGGTCGTTGTTCACTTCACCAATGCTTTTACTTCTGTTTAACATCCAATTATCAATACTTTTCTACTCTCAATTTTCTTCCTTAAATTGTGCTATTTCCGTTGATTCTTTTTTTTTTGTGAATGCTGTTTTCAGGCACCACTGAAGCGCAGAACTGGTAGGATGAAAGTATTTGTAGATATTTTCAAACATATAAATATTACTGAGCAGTTTTTATAATTGCTGTCATCTAAATTTTGGTGATTTGTTACCGACAAATTTTGATTTTAGAAATATTTATTCCACTTACTTTTAAAATGGTATCTATAATACACTTCTATCGCATTGAATATATCTGAATTTTTTATCGAAACGCATATTTGTAATAAGAGTATATATTTGTTCATATGTTTTTAAAAGCTACCATTGACCCTATTGACTCGTAAATGATACTCATCAAAAATAGGTCGAATTTCGGCGAATATTTTTAATGAATTCGGCACTATTTTCATTTCTCTTACATAAATTTATCGTGAAGTGCATCGTGCGTACGCTTCTCTCTCTTTTTTTTTACGTCATTCAATACCATTATGCAGCATTTCGACTCTCATTCATTGCCCTTTCCATAGCGATATACAATTAAGTGCTTGTCGTATATGCCCGTTTTGTTTAAACTACACGCCTCGTTAGTGTTTACATCGTTTTTTTCTTCTGTACATCCCAAGTTTATCTGATCAACACGAATATTGTGCTTCGATTGGTCAACCTGATAGACGCTTTGATGTAATGGTGTCTCAATTTTATTTCAGTCTGATGTCTCAATTTCTCTCATAAACAGCTTTATGAATCGAGTTCGAAAATGCGATGACAGTAGTGAATGTAATTTTCTCACTTATAATAATGTTCTAGGAAGTTATGCGACGAATCAGCGGAGAAAGGCATTTGAAGATGCAATTGTATTTGCTGATTATGGTTGTCGAGTGCACATTTGCAAGACGACTTCCAGACTTATATTGGAATTCAACAAATCCTATGTAAGTTCTTTGAAAGCAGTAGTTCATAGGATGGCACTATTGAGCCGTTTTTAAAAGTTTTTCTTAATACGATCGATGGAGAGAATGAATCACTGTCATATAAGTCGAGAATCGTATCATATTTAACCTTTATTTCTCAGAAAACTTTGCTGTTACCTCAGGAAGGACGAGATCCAGTATTCAGCTATCGGAATTTTTCAGATTGTAATGACCTTTTCTATTCTTTTACATGAGAAAAGAAATCCACTAAAATTAATGTTAGAACGCTTTCATGCTTTTAAAGGAAATTCATCGCGACCGTATTCCATGTCGAAGTTGTTTTCTAAAATTCGATTCATGAGTTATTCGGGTGTTTAAATACTAAAAATTCATGGCTCCGATTGTACACATTGTTTGCTCAAGCTGGCGTTTGTTTATCGCTCTTTCATAAATCAATTCGGAATATAGCATTACTGCCAAGAAAACGGTATGAACGCTTATTAAACCGGACACCATCTATCAGTTGACAGCAACAAATTACCGCTTATTAGAGGTGATATAAGGGAATGCTATAGCTGGTTGCTAATAAAAAAACTTTTTTCCTCATAAATGAATTTGTTGCTTGTCTTGAATTTCTTTCTCCGATCACCTCAATAATCATTTATATTCCCTAAAGCGATACACTTGTCTTCTTCCACCCACTATTTTTTTGCCATCGACGATTTGAATTTGTTGTCATTGTTAGCCCCACATCCATCTGAGCAAGTTGCTATCGAAAATTACTAATATTTTCCAATATGTTTAGCTGAAAGTTGCAAATGTCCAAACCCATTAAAAACAGTTTTTAACCTAATCGGATGTGACTAGCACTAACTTGTGAGATAACACCATCATCGATAGAAACGCTCGAGCAATTATTCGACCGTTACCCGTAAGCAACATTTTGCCGTATTAGGCGTGAAATTAGCATGTCTTCGTGTTGTGCTATTGAAAATGCTATTACATAGAATTGATGTATGTCGCATGTCGTGTCGTTCGATTTGTCTGATTCACTTTCTTGCTAATTCACTCTGATGTGTTAGCAATTGCCCGCATTAATGTAACGATCGCCGCTGTGGTTGTATTAGCTTCTTCTCAGGCACACCGTCAGTGAATTCAAAACATCAGAAGTTGTCTCACTAGGCTAGTTCTTTGCATGACATAATGGGATTTTCAGTAAGGGGTCTGCATATTTTGATCTCAAGCTTAGGTAAGCATGAGGCCAATGAACGCTCTCAGAAGCCAGACATTCCACATCATCTTGTAGGTTAACATATGTCTGACGATAAGTAAAATTACTTTTTTTAAGAGGCTATTGCCAACTCTTACTAAGATTATTCGTAGCTCTTTCTTTGAAGTCGTAGCAACAAAAATATTTCGGTAGCAGATCAGCTGACCCCTATAAAATACACGCACGCACATAGGTAAAGAGCATTTGTTAGGAACTAGGGCGATACTACGTGTCCCATCCTAGAGTCATAACGATATAATAAATATTTCATCTCAAAATTTGCTCGTTACCTGAGCGGCAATGGAAAAAATTTGCATAGTGAAAGGTGTCAGGGATTATTGGAGCTTCAAATCATGAAAGTAATTTGCTAATGCTGTTGTAGGCATAGTTCATGCTGAGAGTATATTTCAATCGTTTTGCATTTAATTGCTTTGGAAACTGCTAAATGATAGATACTAGCAAATCCCCAATTTAGGTGAAAGTGTGTGATCGTCTGATTGCTTCAAAAAGGCTAACAATTTCCTATAATCAAATCCCTTTAAATACTTCCTTGGTGACAGCTTACGAGGGAGCATGTGTTAGCAGCAGCCCTCTCCTCTCCCTCTGCGCTCATAGGTCATCGAATGCAAGAAGAGGTAGTCTAATACGGTGCTTAGCAGAGGTGACTAGCTTGATGAGGCACTAGCGTACCGCTAAGCGTACAAATAAACGGCACCTTTGATGTTGCTTCGAGCATGCATAATCCTTTTTTTCGGTGTGCTCTATTGAGTCAAGGCCAATGTCATCTATATGCACATGCATCTGCTGCTGTGCATTGTGTTCCCTCATATCCAGTGATATGATGCCAAAATCTTGTAGCGTATAGACGTCCTATGCATTCTCTGACGTTTGCCTGATTTTGGGACTGAGGTTTTCCTTCATTTGTGGAATGTCGTCAGTTTAACTGTAAAAAAAAAAAACTTAAGGATATCCGATCGGAGAGATTGGGAGAGGGGAAGGAGGACGACAAAAAAAGCTGCCACTCCTCTTGACTTTTGATTCTTCTGTACACTTAAATATAAGCAGAAAATCAAACCTAGCTATTCGAAGGTTAAGGATTTTCGAAATTCGCTGCTCTCCTCTTATTATTATCCCTTTCGGTTTACTTCCTTTTTTTAGCAGTAACTTGCATGCATCCTTATTGAGGTCGCTCATATGGATGAAGTTCCCTCAGTTTTGAGAAATTTTAGGCAAAAATTTGCTTACAATTATTCACTTTGTCCATTACTTTATAAATATCTACTGAAAATGGTACTGAGAAGCGCAAGGAAATTTCATCACTTAAAAAGTCTTCCATCGTCTATATTTTCAGCTAATCATTACGAATAAAACAAATGACTTTTTTGTTGTATAAGCCTAACCAATCTTACAACTTCACGCACAGCGGTAATACTTTCCATTTATGTCATTAAAGATTTGCATTAAGAAAATTGAATAATAAGCGACTAGAAAATTATGAGCAACTAGAGATAATGATGAAAGTTTATTTCTCTCTAATGACCCACAATTATAGCGTTGTTGTAATAGTTGTTTAAACAGCAGCATTTTCTCATAAAACATTGTCCTCGATCAATTGTAGTTTATGAAAATAGTTCGTATTGTGAGGGGGACGCTATATAATTGTGGAGTGGGTTCATGAAGAGGTCAATTTAATAGACGGACTATGCAATGCAATCGCAGCTGGATGTCCCTTACATAGTCAAATTTTGTCGCAATGTAGCCACAATAGATATGGCCTGCTAAGTGCTACCTCACATTGCAAAAGTATTTGCAGTTCATTGCATTTCGAGTAATACAAACCGTTTGAAGTACTTCTGCACACTATTGACATGTCATCGTATAAAAGTAGATATTTAGTAGTATTGTACTTGACGCCTCTAGATTCACTTCAAAGACCTATTGCCGAAGCGCTCAATCACTGCCCTCTTTTTCAATAGGATTGGATAATGCATAAATGGAATTGAACTTTTGCAATAAGATTTTTGAGTAGCAATGAGATACTCTACTAATCCTATTTATACAAAAAACAACTATCATATGAAAAGTAAGCTTATTCATTAATTCCATCGTTGAAGTAATACTGAACAAAAGCTAAACTTGCAGGTGCTTTTTTTCGCATAGTAAAATGTCACTTCAGCGTACAAAAAAATGCAGAGTTATGTGTTCTCTGTATTGTTTAAATGAACCAGAGCTCATTTTCATCTAAAGTACGAAACGTTTATAAATCCTTAGTATTACTTATTTACTGAGAGCCACCAGTGCTAGTGATATGGGCGTTTAAGTCGAAGCATGTATACTTTCAATGCGCTTTGTCGTCTGTTGTTTTTGCCTTGAATATGTGTTAAAATAGTCTTAAATAGCTGTCAGTCATGACATGCCTAGCGCAACAAATGAAAAGTGACATAATGGAAGCGCCATATTCTACTTCCTAACGTTCAGAAAACACATAAACTTGTAGGTGTTCCCTTGCTTATAGGCACTTATATGGTGAAGCTCAGCGACTATTTCTAAAGATTAAAATCATTCTTGAGAATCCAAGTTAAAAATCATATAAGATTTATAGGACGATATTTTCCGTCTATTCTCAGTGACCTAGACAAAGAGGTGATGAACCTTGCCCATTTGTTAGTCGAGCTCTATGCATAAATTATGCGTTTTGTTGGGTTTGTTGGGAGCACACGATCGTGTCAGCTGTTTTCGAATCGATCTCATTGTTCATAATGCCCCAAATCATTGATGCGTTAAAGACGTTTAGCCCGAAACGGTCGCCTAGTGTTAGCATCTGCTCATTCCAATCCTAACCCGATTTATCATATCCAAGAGACGCTGCAAGTTAGATGCAGACTCAGCCCCGCTGTGACCTTCCACTGTCTTTAATGGAAGCCTGTGATGCTTAACTGATAAACTTCAATTATTCTAAAACCTTTATTATTATGCAATACGAAGCATAATCTACATATTCTTGAAAGTAATTTTTAACAATGCGCTGAGAGTAATAGAGAAAAGCCGAATCCATATGTTGCATCAGCAGTGAACATCCCATGTCACATCCGAATACGATAGTAAAGCCACCTGTCATCCTCTGTTCCTAAGGCGATCAACTGCCTCATATGGAAGGATCGTTTTGATTGAGCAAATATGCTAATACAAAATAATACGCACTACACGATCATATTTCATATTCGCATATGTGCTTGCCGAAAGGCGATTATAGGGTGCATACAAAATGAGCAACGCATAATGCGTCGTTTTTTTCCACAAGCATACAAGCACTTTTAAGAAAGTATATGATGTGACTAGCACTCTTAGTAGAATACTTTAGCAGTGCGCATCATAAGTTAATGTTTAAAAATCACATAAATAAATTGCATCGAGGTGTGCTAGTTCGCTTAATTCTAGGTAAATGAGATTACATTTCAGTAATAAAATCGCTAACTGTGCAGCATTTCTGAGAAAAATGCAAAATTTCTTTTTTACTGATCAAATTCAGATGTTACTGAAGAATGACCTTCAATATAATAAGCTAACTTTGTTGTCATATTTCATATCAATTTGTGTTCAACGTAGAAAAAAATCTGGAAATTCGAAATTCCTGTAGAATATGAGAGGTAATGCCTCGAAAAATTAACTGAAATTGAAACATTTACAAAAGGGTTTTCGCCACGATAGAAGGGGTGATTTTTCAAGAGGGTAAAACAACCGATAACAAGGCAAAAATGGCTTTCGCGGGCGTTTCCAAAGAATCGAAACAATAGCGGAATATTCACAAAGATCTGTTTGTTGAGGTGTAATTGGTGGAATCTCTACTGTCATAGCGATGCGTTAAGTGATATGAAGCATATATTCTGAGCTTTTCTAAACTGCACGGAATTGATCGAATTTTTGAGGCAATCCAGCACGGCCGGAACCTCATTACTTCCGTATTGCATTTGTTGAAGTTATAGTTAGAACTCAGCGAAAACCTTGGGTCGATAGTGCATTTCTACTATAGCCCAGAGTTGGCTTCTGTTTTTGCTCTAGAGTGAAAAATGCTTCGTAGAGTTCATCTCTTTATGGATTACCTTGAGTTCAACAGCACGAATGGACACTAACGCAGTGACCTTTGACTGAAGTTAGCTAGGGTCATCCCTTATACAATCAGCGTCAGCTTCTTTTCAGATGAGTTGATTGTATCTGCTGAACTCAGATAAGCTAAATTTGGGACATTACGCCGCTTCAGCTGAATGGCATATTTTTTCATTTTACTTTTACCACATTTTATCTTTTTGGAATATCCGGAAGGTTTCAGTAGCCCTCTAAAAAACGGCATTATACTTTTGATTAGCGGAGATTACAAGGATAGAAATCTCTCTATTTTCGACACAAATGAGCCATCAGCCATGTCATTTTGAAACTAAGTGGGACAACGCATAGCACTAATGCAGGATGCCATTTTAGAGCCCATATTAAACCAGGAGATAAATTAAGGTTTGAAACGAAATGATTCGCGGAGTAGGGATCAAGGCCGTTGGATTCATTGAATAGTTGAGAATAGCGGATTTGCACAGCCCTTATGCTGAGTCATACTACGAAATATCGCTTCGTTTACATTTGCGGATTATACAAATCGTTCTTAAGCAATCAATTTGCTCCTTCAATTTTTCAGCTCATTCCTAAAATCATCTACTCTCCAATACAGATATTTTTTGCCCGCTTATTCCATCATATTACTGAGATCCCATATTTTCATCGGTAAAACGCTTCATATAGTATTAGTGAGACTTTCAGCGCATCATTTCTATGAATATAATGCTGATATCTATCTAAATATAGAGGCGGGGATATATTTCGCAATACTTTAGTATAGACTGATTGCAAGCGTGATATATCTGTGGATAGGTAAATCATCTCTTGCTTATTAAGGTGTAAAATGTGCATTGAATGAAACCATACAACTAACGAGGGATTATCATGAAGCGCTAGCGTGCTAATTACTGCTCGCTAGGTGAGATTAAAGCCTGAACGACAGCCGAATGCTTCATTGAAATCTAAAGCGATACGGCATAACGTATACGATTATGAAGCATAGCTTAACAAGTAATTAACCATTAGCATCAAGTGTGAAATCCTACAAAACAATTTCCCCACATCGAAGAAACCGATAAAATTATGTCAGATGCTAAAAGTGCTAGGAGGGAAACATGGCCGACCTAAGTGAACTCGTTATGCCTCATTCATCTGTGATGAGTGGAAAAATGATGATAGAGGCGTTATGACGATAGATGGTTTGGCAGTTCCATACGTCATATCAACCATTTTCATAAACTCCATACAAATAATGAAAAATATAAAATGATGCCTCCGTATATTTAATAACGCTGCTACTTGTATAAATCTTCTATAAAAGATTGAGTATTTTTGCCACCCAATGGATGTAAGTGAAAAAAGGAATCCATTGCGAAATGCATACCGACTTTTACACTGAGTCAGTATGAAGTAAAAGTCTAACATTATACGTCAGATTTCGCCACTCCAGAAGCACCAATCCCCCAATTCTTGCAAAGCGAATTTTCGCATGCACATGAAAATGTTGGTTTTTCCGACGCGAGTGATTGGCCGTGAAATGAAACCCATTCGGCGTGAGATGCCCCTCAATATGCAAATTTTTGGGCCTTTAAATCGTGATGGTTCCTTTCGATATTGCCGGTTCAATTTTCAAGGTGATCATGCTGTGATGTGGAAGACTATAGGGAACAAATTTCGTAGTCGAAGTCTTGACAGGTTCCGGAGTGGACAGACGCGCACACATGTTAGGTGGGCAGGCTCAACCTACCTTTAGTTTATACTTTGCTGGTTCAACTGTACGAAAGCGCATACTGAAAGGAGTGGGCTCAGAATTTACCCGTTTGTTTTCGAAAACCAGAATCTTTAGTATTTGATCCTTTGATTTATTTTTCTGGAACCCAAAGCCTATAACTCGTGTAAATCTGGCGAAAGAAGGACGTTGTTGTAATAGCTATCTTTAATAGGCCTGATACTTTTAATGCATCTAACTAATTGAACGTAGCACATGGATAAGATATAGGAATAAGTCAAAATAAATCCCGTAGTAGCGCTCTAATACTATGCAAATGGAGATGCGTCAACAAGTGGCTGAGAGATCATCAGTTTTTGCATAGTTCTCATAAAACAATAAAAATTTCTACTATGCTTCATTTCGGTGCTGAACTAATCTATTTCTCAAGGCTCATTGCACAGCTGGAAGAGAAGTTTATCGCCCATATAAAGCAACTAATTTTTAGTGACCAATTTTACATTCATTTATTATCCATGCAGTGCAGGACGGGATACAAATGAGGTGTCACCGGTTTCAATATAAAACTTTTCACTCATATGCACCTAAAGAAGGCGATAAGTGAAAACGTGAGAAGGCATCCTGCTAGAAAGGCAATGAGAAGACGTTTATCTTAGCCAATATTACCAATCAGAGAGTGACATTGCATAATGAATCGTCGAAATATTTCGGCACCTTTTACATATGTAACATCACAAATGCAGTCATGTCGGCATCGATTTTCATGTTCCTTTCGGCTCATTGCTGACGCTTTTATCCGTGACACATCTCCAATTACTGCAATTATTTGACTGTTGGGGGATTGAATTGCACTTTTATTAATTGCATAGAAATAATGGGACACTCTTTGCCTAGTAGCCAACAGCAATAGATATGACTTTATCTCGTGATTAAACGAATGGGGGAATTTATTGAAAGGTGATGGCTTATTTTTGAATATTGCTGACATGCTAGAAAATATGGGAGCTGAAATAACTTTAAGCTCGCATGTGAGAAAAAAATAAAGTGCAATATGCCCACAGTTGCGTGCGACGTAAATCATTTTGCTTGGACATTGAAATTGTCTTAAAAATTCCCCTGTTTAAATTGATCAGTGAAAATTATTCCCCTTTCCTTTGCAAAATATATCGGTTTTTTGCGTCATATAGTTAGCCTCCTAATGTGAAAAGAATTCCAGCTACGAGGTTTTAAGGTCATAGGGTAGTGTGTCAAAATCTAACAGCGCAATTAATTTTCATGGATGAGACGATAATTGAATTGATGTTTGTGCTTTAGTGCTTTACATATTGAAGTTTTTACTTTACACTCTATAGCAGCCTATTCATTTTGAAGAAAAGATATTCATTCACGTTTATGATGTAATAATGCTGAATATTTTTGATGACCGATAATTTGAATAATTGTTAATTTAAGTTTTAGCATTCAGTGACGACCGAACATTCATGAATAATCTTCTAAAATATGCAACTGTTTTTCATCGTTTCGAGTTATACATGAACCAAGAATAATTGCACTATGTCAAGTAAAAGAACTAATGCCGAATAACTTCCGGAATCTTACCACAAAGCTGAATTTGTTCGTCAACCTCAGATTTTTTGAAACTGGGCGCTAACTGATAGTTTCAAAAGAAATGTCATTTCAAGGCTGCTCGTTTTAGCGCATTTTTATCATTTTTTAATGTGATTTTCCATCGATAACGAAAGTCAAATGGAAAAAAAAAGCGTCAATGTTTCAAGAAAGAGTGGGACGCTTAAGGTGGATTAATAAGTGGAATGGACTACGAAGTAATACGAAGCACTTAAGCAACTTAAGTGGATGTGCCTCATAGAGTTGTTTGCTAAGATGTTTATTTGCGATGAGAGGAACACTGTTTGCTTACTACCAATGACTGCAGGATTAGTCGTTCCTGAGAATGTTGTTGCAATCTATAAGAGAGCCACTGACCGCTTGAATGTTCCGATGTTTCCTCTCTTTCATTTTCCTAATTTATATCACTTCTAGAGAACGATCATCATAAGTTGTGTCTTGAATGTTCCACATCAAAGTATTCTTGTGGAAAGGATCTCTTTTTTGATGAAGAGGGCGATTTTATCTATTCATGAGCTAGCTCTTTGGGCTATTCCATTTATTTTCAACAATAAAAATACCAAAAATGTCTACCAGATCAAGTTCCATTAAAAAAAGCTTTCACATCATCGTTATTTCATTCCAATACGCATCACAACGATGTGAAAGCAGATTGTAAGCAGACCATTGTGGCACTTGTGGGGAACATAACGATGAAATACCTCTATTGAGATTCATCAAAGGGCATAAATATTTCCTCGTTTTGGAAGTTTCTTTTTATATCTGAGAAAGGTTGAGGTACTCAGGAGCTTGTTGATCAATGAAGGCACATTAAAAATTCCACTCTATTGTCACGTATATTTTTTAAAGTTGTCAAAATTTACCGAATACATTTCAGTGCTTAATGGTTTCGCACCGTGCAAAATTTTTCGTCATCTAAAGCAAGAGGCCTCTATGATTACTGGATCCAGGTATAAGGTGGCATGTTTTTATCTTCATATTCCACTGGAAATAGGGATCATTTTCCGTTATGGATCATCAAGCATCCTGAATTTAGCATAAATTCAAATGTTTCCAGCATTATAGCCAACAATTCCTTGTTGCATAATTCTATTCAGAGCCGCATTTGTGCGAAGATTGTCAATTTTCGATATTACCACTTCTCAATGGCTTCAGTGCAATTAGCTGGAAATGTTCTTACGAATATAGCGCAGATTTGCAAGCTTCTTGCTAATGGACGTTCCTGGAGTGCATCGTAGATTTTTACGCAATAATGTGGCCAATTTGTAACCGTAATTTCATTGCAATGCATTATTGCTACGCACTATTGCAACACAGTGCAATGAATATCGTTTTCTTACTGCAGTCGTAATGGAGCAACCTGTTTCATTCATTCATATGTAAATAGCACTAGGTTTACATAAGTTTACATAAGTTCTTGATGGTATCGTCCACGACTTCCATCGCTTCTTAGCTTGATAGCTTAATTACCAACTAAAAAATATTGAATTCTTTACTGATCATCTTCTAACTTCGAATCGGTGAACAGCTGAGTCGTTGTGTTAATGGTGACCTCGCAATTTGTTTATTATCGTTTGTTTATTATTCTTATCTACAGGTGCTACTTAAGTAGCTCAGAAGTGCGTTCAATGCCCGTTGGAGCACTCTTCCCTCAGATAAGATCTCTTTCATTCGTTTAGCTGATATTTCTCTTGCATCCTTTACAAAGGGACATCGTAATCTGCGAAGTTCAAACTATATTAACAATGAGTGGACGCGATTCTGAGCCAATGAAATATGTCAGTTGAAGTTTATAAATTTATTCTGAATTATCTTTATTCTCATCCCATTCTATAAAATTGGGATGCGATCACCGAATTTCATTATGTTGGTCATTTTGGATATATCAATTTCATTGGTTGGAATTGTGAGATTGTGAAAATTTGGTCATTTTATAGGGCGTCAAATTGCATCGTAAAGATGGAATATGTTGGACGGATAGAACAATAAAAACTGCTCAGAAGAAGAACCCTATTAGGAATGGAACAACAGTTCTAGCAAAATAAATTTTTACTTATGTACATATTATAGAAAAATTTTTGACTTATATTATCTTTCAAACGATCAGTGTTCTTTATTGCCAATAACAGTGAATATACCAATCAAACATTGGTTGATCATATCAGCGTTATCAAAATTTTTTTTTTGTTGCAAGAATGCCTTTTTCCTAATAAGACTTTAAAGTTTGTTTATAAGGTGGTTATTGGAATTTTTTTTTTTCTGCATTTCATGGAACTTTCTCCAAATTTTAACCTTCTGGCATGAGGCAGTTATTCGCATTTATCTATATTAGAATGTAGAAAATAAACGGCTGTTCTTTTTGTGAGAAAAACTGCCTTCTCTAAAGGCTCAATTAAATTGGGTTGTGTGAATAAGCGAGCCACGAACATGCATGCCTCTTTTGTTAGCAAAATGCGTCAACGGTGATTTGCGAATAGAACAAATTGGATCATACAACATGTTGCACGCTAAAATAGACGACGAAATGCCTTGCAGGCGTGTCTTACGATTGACAAGATACACTTTGCCAATTGCGACAACTATAGGGGTTAGTTTTGACAAGATTCACGAATTGGTTATCTAATGTGATCAGCTTTTCGAATTCCATAGTCCACTAGTACTTCCTTACATAGAATTCAGGCAGTTTATCCTTCCATTTTACCTCCCTATTATCTCGGCTGGTCAGGTGCAATCAGCAAGATCTCTTTATATATGAGGGCTGGTCAGCACCCATTTTCGAGGCACATAGTTGAGGAAGGAAACATAAAACGGTTTTGCAAAGGGTATAGAAATGATTGAGAGGTTTTTAAAAGTTAGAGCGATAACGCATTCTCGAAATCCCTCTCATTGTGTGCCTGGCCTCGCATCGCTTTGTTTCGATACGGTTCACCGCAACAAAGAGCGCCGCATTTATATCAATGGCCCGTCCGCCCTTCATTCGAATACTTCAATTATGCAAAAAGTTCATCAGGCCAGTGCAACCCTATCCATGAAGGCCTTTTGCAATGCGGCAAGGCTACACTTATGAACAACCTGCAAATTAAGCAATTTTTTGTCCCCCCCCTCACCCTCCATCTCTCCTCACCTCTCCTAACTCTTTTGGAAAGAACAAAGGAAAGGATCGTTTAAAGTGAATTGTGCTAGAAGTTATCTTTCTGATATGATGTTGCAACTCTTGTAAAAGTGTCTCAGTAATGGTGAGAAGGATTGGCTCATAAGCCGAATTGCCCATTGGTTTGTGCCCTCATCATCAATCGCTGCCGCAATATGCCATTCAGAGGTTTTTCGAAAAAATTCGAATCAATCTATATTACTGCTCCTTTCCCTAACGAACAAACCTCCCCTCTGAAGTTTAATAAAGCATTTATAGACTCCTTCCATCACGAGATTCGTGAAATGACCTGCTCTGGCGCGTTTGAGGGATTACAGACTCCCATTCTCCCATTGTGCTCCACCAAAAAGCTTCGCAACAAAATAAACAGTTTCAATAACTTCGAGTAAATACGGAAAGAAACAATTGGAAGTTTATGAATGTTGGCGAAATTTGCGCTATGTTTTGCATCCCAAACCGCAATATAGTAAGTGCTGTCCGATCAGCACATTTAGTTCAAGGTCGGTGAACTCTTCCTTTTAGGCGGTATCCTTTGCAAGAAACTTATAAAATTTTTATTCGCCCTAAATACGATCTCCCATACGAGTTTATTGTCGCTATAGTTGCATGACATCGCTACCGTATAGTCGTGAATAGACACAAACTTTGTTTTATTGCATGTCTCAGCTGTCGGATTTTCTCGCCCCAAAGCCGAGCTGTTCACCGACATAACGCTATAATCAAACAATTTTCGGAATAAATGGGTGGTTTTTGTGGATATTACTACTGTTGTCTCACTGACATATTGTACACTACTCTTCACACTACTGTTACTTCCAGTCATTATTAACTACGGGCATAACCTTTGCTAACTTTGTCTTATTAAGTTTATCCTATTCTTTTACTATCTTGCTGACGATAAGTCAATAAATGGCCGACTCCAATAATTTATCACATATGTTTTATATTACATGGAGAACAGTTTGATACTCTCGCTAATGTTTCATTCAATTTTTGTTTTTATTATGACAAGCACACAGAGACATATAAAAGAATATAGGTTCTTTTAATGTTGTCGTATTTTTTTCACAATGCCGTTAAGTGGCAAAAATTTGGGAACCTTTTTACGTATGAGTTTATGTAGAAAGTGGCAATGCTTGGTAACGTTTCCTACATAATTAAGGATCATCTAAAATCTTTTATATAATTAAAAAATCCGTTTTTGTTTATAAACTCCATAATCGGAAATCGCTCTAGTGCTGTAATGTTCCATATATTCCCAAGAATCCTTTCCCCAATTTAGAACCTTTTAAACGAAAGAGGGAGATAGCAGTTGCGCTTACGCTTACAATTTCAAGAATAAAAAAGCCGTCTAAGTGGAACTCACATCGATGATTTTGTTGCCGGTCAGTCAGAATGAAAATAATGAGATCCTCAGAGGAAGAATGTCGAACAATTCAGAAACAAGTTGCCTGATTTCCTCCAATAATCTCCAATTTTTTTTAACCAATATTAAAAGCGTTGTATTACTAAATTCACATTTGCTTTTGCAAGTTTATCACATGTTTAGGATGAGCAGCGATTCGTCGAGTACTAGACATGTTCGATTAGATTTATTGTATGCCCCTATTGGCAGTTGTTTCCATCTGTTTAGAATTAGCTTGTTAAGTGCTACTAGGTTGATCAAAAACAAATGACAATCAATGCACACTGATTTGTCTTTTGAAGTGTAAACTCATTCTAAGCAATCGGGGATATTTTTCTATGAGCGAATTAACTTTTTGGTATTGATTTTCTTTCCCACACAACGTAGACGTTTTTTTTTTCTGTTTCGTCCTGTATGTACAGTAAAGGTGAATGTCAGAAAATTGTTTTATTTGCTAGGGAAAGAATGTGCTCACTGGTAAGGGTAATTTATCATATACGGGAAAAGGAAGCAGGTGCTAAAGGAGCCAAGATTTCAACGTCTTTTTTCGGCGCTTCGGTTCATGCGGATGTTGGAAGCACCGCTGGAGCCATAATACGATATTTGTCGGTTATAGCCACATTATTAGATGATCCATATGTCAACCCTCGGTTTGATCCACCGATTTCTTAAAAGAGATTTAGAAATTTAAAAGTGTGCTTGCCTTTTCAGCGAGTCAGAACCACGCAGAAAACGATATTTTCTAATATCTGTGCAAGTGCTCGGATCACCGGAAATGTGGATGCATTACTGTGCATGTTTTATCATTGCCTGATAATTTTTAAAACTCCTTAATCTGATGAGTGGAAATGTAAAAGCAAATTTCATGGCAGCTCTTCTGAAGCGTTTTTTTTTTTACTTGTAACATTTTGAGACGTTCGAAAGGATGAAGTATGAGTACATGAGCATTAAAGCACCGCCGAAAAAACACTTTGCACTGATGCTCGTCGATCTGTTCGACTAGGAACATCTGTGCTGTATTGAAAGAGTGTTTCCCGGTGTGTACCACTCATTGACTAGAACTGATGGTCTTTGCCTTTACGAAATGAACCGCTAGAATCATGGAGTGAAAGAGTGAGAATTATGCTACAGAAAACGAACTTTCTATATCACAGTTAAGAATTATCTGTGAAATCAGATCAGAAGGTTACCTTGATTTGATTATAGGTATAAAGGTACTTGAATTATTTTTTCATGCAAAAGATGTAGCCGCGAGTAACAATGTTATATTAAAACATGAGCACTTATTCACACTTCTATCCTCTGGAAAATTATTGCGAAGAACAATTTCATCTTTCATCTAAAACATAAGACGATACGATAAGCCTGTTCGATTAATCAATCCACAAGATATAAGCTAGTTGTATACACCACCTGTTACACATAATGATTTGTTTTCTCGCTGAATCATTCGTTCTATTGAAGATGGAAAGAAAAACGGATAAGTGGACCACTTAATGGGGCTAGATTAGCTAGGCTTTTTTTATTGCCATAGGCTATTAACACCACGATTGCTGCACAACGTTATCGTGTAATAAATATATGGCCTGACTGTTCACACAGTGTGTTAGATCAATGGGTCGTGTTGTGTAAAACGTCCTATCGCCCATACGCACAAGTTTGAATGCACTTTCCCATGCGGCGCAGAAATACGGACCATCTGATTTAGGAGCCAGATGATTGAAATGCAAACGTCTAGCTTTTGTTAAAGTGCTAAAGTATAGTGAAATTTCATTCCTTGTTTATCCATAATGATAAAAGAAGTGTGGAAGACAGGCGAATAAAGAATAAAGAAAAAGGCAAAAATCGCGATAAAAATTTTGCCGGATAGCTGCCTTTTATATATTGGAGAGATGTATTTTTACACCTTAATATTCAACTGAAAATTTCCCTGTTTGCGTTCATATATCTTAACTGATTAGAAATTGTTCACCATAGATTTAACAAGTATCTATAACAGTTGCATCGACATCTGATTGAGCCGACCGATAGCATATTAAAGATCGATAACTATTAACTCATTCTCATGAGATTATACCCTGAAATTGAGGCTATCTGAACGATTTCCATGTTTGTTTTCAAGAGTTGTGTTTAGTTATGGCAATAGAAGACATGCATTTAGCAGTGACGATAGTTCACGTACATATCAAACTGCACTGTTGAACATGCACTAGACCATAAGATAGCTAACGCTTTTGGGAATGGAGACTGAAAGAGCGAACCAAATTTGGACCGTAGGGCAGCAATTGCATTAGATTAAAGTGAACCGACACAGTGTAATGGTGGCGATAGAAGGAGGGGAGGGGGGAGGGGAAATGCGATAATGAAGATCTCTCAATCGTGACTAAATATGCAAATCCATCTTGAATACTCCTGAAGAACAAAGATGGCCTTTACAAAAGCATTAATTTTAAGTTTCAACTGGTTTCAAAGCAAATGAGTGAATGATTAATACAGTCTGTCGTATTGTGACGCAGTCGTCGTTTCCGAATCTTTATTTCGTTTCCTTTTCACCTGATCCAGTGTCCATGTATCCGGAAGGAATAACATTTACGGGCAACAATATGAGAAAAAGGCAAGTAAATGCATTTGTATATCATCAAAATCTTATTACCTTATATGGAGTCAAAAGTGCTTTTTGCCACTGTTCTTTCCATAAGTTTTCGCGACTGCATCAGCAAAATATGCTCGTTACGAAACAATAATATAGTGCGGAAAAGCAATGAAAATAAATAGAGCTGATGAAAAACAGTAATCGGCTTTCTCAAGAAACCTAATGAGTATGTAATTTTCGAGATAAATAAGAGGTGCTAATTTCAGCTTTCGTGACACACAATACGAACCAGCCGATATTAACGCTGAGAAAATGGACTCACTCGTTATTCATTGCCCAACATTCAACGTTTCGACACCTATTGAAAAAACTGAACAAATGATTATCTACAGAGTTAGTTGAATTTCTTAAGCACGCCGATTAGATTTAACTCGACGAGGAAAAAATTCTTACAGATTTAACTGAACAACTTGATAGAATTTATGATCAGAAACTCGTTCCTTCAGCGTTTTCTACCGTTTCCATGAATGATTGAATTTTTTAAATTTCATGTCTGTTGTTCCTCGGGTGTGGGGGAGTTTATCTTCACCTCTAGAAGTTGGTTTCGAGATATTAAAGGGACGCTGATAAACCGATTCGATTGCTTTTAAGGGAACGCTGATGTTGAGAGAGTGACTAGAATAAGTAACGTTATGAGAATGAAAGACCAACAACTGGAGCTATTTTTATTTACTCGCATCTCCAGTTTCAGAATGGATAGTCTTATGTGCTCAATTTTTCGCCTTAATTTTGCTCTCAGGTATCACGTTTTGGTTATGAGAATTGTGCGCTCGATGAGACAGCAAAAGTGGTTGGTCGATGTGCTGATCCTTATGTACCGTTAACAATTCGAACCGTATTTCGACAGTTTACACCTCTTCCATCTGGTCTCGAATATTCACCAGGCAGCACTTATTATTTTATTTGTGAGTTGATTTCCTGCCCCATTTCCTCCTCACTATTGAAACATTCACAAAATTTTCTCATATGCGAAAACTGATTGCCAAACGTTTTGCCAATAAAATTGTTTTTCCTCTAAATGACAATATCGCTAATGAGGGAACTTCTTTCTAGCGACATCGGATGGCACCGAAAAGGGTATTGATGTGACAGCGGGTGGCCTTTGTCTCTCGAAACAACTACGTCTTCGTGTTCACATTCATCCTTCGACATCTAAAGGTGCTCATAATTTTCCGGCTTACATTTTTAGTTACTTTGTGACTCATAATGTGATGCTACGGTGATGAAAACACTATAAATGCTTGAAATTTTACGTACTGTGGTGATGTGCTCCTGTTGCTGCCAGTGAGTATTATAAAATAGTAGCGCCTTGAAGTATGGAATATTCCGAGTCTTGTTTTCCTAATTTCTGGAATTTTTGTGCCATTTTTCCGGTTCACTTCTGAATTCAATTCTCTCTAAAGTAGATTCTTCCGCTGCAGTCAGAACGGTACCCGAAGAAATGCTCACTGAATGCGAACGAGCATCTGACCACTACAATCAGGAAGGGCTTCATCGGTTAACTGATGTTTGTGGGAACATGACTAAGCTTTACAACGAAAATGCCCATTTCCATATCGACCAAAGCAAAAGAAATAGGCTGCTCGGAATTCTAAAGAAAAAAGGCACTCAGTATGAGTTTCAGTGTATGATTTCCGAGTGCATTTGTTCATAAGTTTATTTTTTTCTTCAGATTCAATTCATCCTATTCGACATCATGGTCATCATCATACATATAGCAGCTCATTAACGAGACGAAACGATGCAATGAGTGAAACAACAATAATTCCACCACGTTATTGGGAGGAATTCTTAAATAAACTTCATTCGAGTGGTTCATCATCGATTTCCACTGATCGATCGTCGAAGAAATCACAATATCGTTCATCATCGAATCAATTTCGAGAGGCACTTTCATTGGATAATACTATCGACAATTATCGTAAAGGATTGGAATACGAGCGTGAGGAAAATGCCGTTAGTGAAGCACTCCGACTCGATCCTAATTTCAAGCTTTTTGAAATTCACGAAGCCGATGATTGTAAGTTCTTGATTGATTCATGAAATAGTTGGGTAATTTGAGGCGAAATGCTTCGAAAAATGATTTTAAGCTAAAGTCTAAAGACATCAAATTATTGATTTATCGTCGTGACCTCTCGTACTATTCGCATCACTCCTCATGGCTGCATTCTGGTTCTAGTTTCCTTTCGTTCAGAAAAGAAGGGGAAAACTTTTGCGGTAGTGGTATAAAGAAGTTTTTTTTTGCAATGAATGAAGAAGGAACACTGATGGTGATAAGTATCTGCAATTTTCACGATGAAAAAAAAATAGAAGATTTTAAATGCTAACGAAAACCATTCGGAAAATAACTTCCCGATCAAGAAGACAGAACAAATTCGAGAATATATTTATTCACTATAAAATTCGGAACAATTTTCCAATGTTGTGGATAACTCTTCAGCAGGAGAAAAAAGATTATCTTATAATAGGAGATTACTGTAAAAATATGCGCAACAATAATGCATAAGGTTGATGGTATGAGATGACCTATATTGGTGTGAACTGTCGTCTTAAGTGTACATCATTTCAAAAGATACAGCAGCTGCCTTAGGAAGGATGAAACGGTTATGAGTGAAAATGATCCAGGGAAAAATATAGCACATAAAAGAACATCAATTATCAAAGCTGAACGCATATTAAAAAATATAACAACGAATTGTCATATTTTTTGAGTCACTGTTTATAGAGATGAAGGTGAGAGGAAGTTTTCCAAAGTTTTTCGCAAAGTCGGAGTAAGTAATCTCAGATTTCATGAGATTTTTGACTAAGCAGTTGGAAGAAGCAGTTGCTGAGTGACGAGCTGAATTAAATTACCGGCAAGGAGGAGAATTGTAGTGAGTGAACGTATAAATGAGGCATAAAAGACCACCGTGCAGTCTTGTGCTTCAAAAATCCCTTCGAAGTTGCATCCTTGGAGCACCCTGAAGTCTTGGACCATTGCGATCATCCCCGGTTTTCAAGGTAGCTTTTCCTGGAATTCTTTGAGGCGTCCCGCAGCTTAAAGTCGGCATCATCAGAGTTAAGTTCGCCCTTCAGCAGGCGGGAGCAAGCGCTGAAGACTTGTGGAGTATTCACTGTTGCTTGCATACGATTAATAAGCGTCCAGTGACTGCTTAGATCTGACACAAGAATATCCTTTCAGATATTCTGATGCCTTTCTCGGCATCAGCTCGGATGCATCCGTTGCTTACAACTGTGCTTATCCCTGTGATCGTACTTCGAAGTATCAGCTTGTGAACAGCATGAGGATCACTTCCGCTCACAACATTGAGGAAAGCTTGAATTGTGCCCATAAAAGCTTACTTCAGCAGTCGGTGGCATTTGCCTGGAAAGTGAATTTCACGAAAGTAGTCTAAATTCGAAACGGGTAACTCTTTTGCAGTTCAAATTGAGGAAGAAACTTATGGTGTCTTTTTGTAGACAAATGCATTTTCGGAAAGATAACTGTATTTCCCTAGCGATTAATACATTGCTGAATGGAAGATAATGGAACATTTGTTACATTTTAGGACAAATTCTAGGTCTTTTAATGCGGGTTTTTTTTTCATAATATGTCCATGGACGTTTGCAGCTTTAGCAAATTTTATATTTTATTTCCGATTATTGAATTGTTATTAATGATTTATTCTAAAAGCTTCGTATCTTTCATTACTGCAAACGTTCTTTGATGCTCATTCTTTCTCAGTTTTTTTTTTTTTTGCTTTGCACACTCTGTGATATTCACATAATCTGCGAAAGAGCAGATGAATCGCAATGAATTTATATTTTTGTCTGTAAATATGTGCATTGTTGTGAATTGATATGTAAATAAATAATAAAACGTTGTTGCTTGATGAGGATATGAAGACGGTCACCAGCATCCTATTGAAATCATCGGTGCGGTCGATTTCATCGCATTAGGAAAGAATAAACAATAATTTATCTATCTATTTATTATATCTAGAATTGAAGCAAAAACTGCAAAAACTGTTACAAGTTCAGAGTATCATTTGTGAAGTGAAATAACCCTCATATCAAGGTTATTGTTAGGTTCATCCTATCCCTCGGCACTCTCCTCCTTATCGCTTCTTCCCAGCACTTGCTTCAGGAGCTGAAAAAAAACCGCTCCAGCATTGTCGTACTGTGATCGCTGTAATCTACGTATTGCGCAATCAATTGCTGTCAAAGTCCTGCACAGGCCTTGACGCAGAATCCTGCAAATCTTTCAAGAATCCTCGTAAAACCTCACTTCATAGAATCTTTGTAAGATAGTCCTTTGGCATTCAAAAGACGGATCAGACTGTAAACAACATTTGTGAGCATTCGAAGCGAAGATGTTGCATATGGCAATGATTCCCTCTCAAAATATGCCGCGGAACGGGCTGCGAGGCCATTTTTAAATGGTGTTTTTGGAGGCGGTCGAGTATTGGCAGTCTAATGAAACAGATAGGAGCTGTGATGCCATTCAACAGTGAAATGTCAGTACGATGAAACGTGGTAGTAAATTGACGTTGAAGCACTTGGTCAAACAAAGGCGGCAGCACTTTCTAGGAATTGCATTCCGATGAACGATGTCTTAAAATATTCTCAAGAAGCTTTGGTGAGAGATTCGAATGATTCATCAAATCAACCGCAAATCAAATTTCATATTCCAGGAAACCTTCAGAGATTATATTAGAAATTAATGACAGGTAGTAATAATAGGGGCCCTATCATTTATTGGGCATTGTTCTCAATTTCCAAACTCTGTCTTCCTGATTGAGTATTTAAAAGGGCTTGCCATACCTCTTGGCACTTGATGAATGTTCATCGAACCTGGGTTTTGTGAAACTACGATGATCAGCTAAAAGTTGATGAGTTGGCGCATTTCTCTATTTTCTTATGAACAGCACAAATTTGAACAACAAGTGCGCAAAAAAGAAAATTTTCCAGACTAGAAACAATTAGTTTTTTAGAGAAAGATGGAATTTTTTTTCATTTGCAAGATGAGCGGAAATATTTTATGCTCATAATACGATGCATATGAAACACTGCAAAAATCCCACTGTCAAAAAAAAATCCTAGAACACCTCACTAATTCTGTTCATATTAACTGTTCCAACATTTGTTTCCTCCTTATACCTCTCCGATATAATGAATACCAACTGGTCGCGATGGCATGACAAAAAGACAACATTTTCAAGCTTAAAGTAAACATAGCGCGAGTAACAAATGGTCCCTCGATGGTAATATTTCAAAACTGCGAAGCTGAAAGACGATTTGGAAGAGTGTCCTGAATCAATCGGCAACAAAATGATGATCGAATAGCCTACTCATTGCTTCGTTAGTCCATTGCAGCTTGAATCATTTGTTCAAAAGAGAGCAGCACCTAGTTAATTATTAAACTCACCACTAATATCGCCATTAAACATAACATATGCGAACGATTGAGTTCAGAAGTGATCTTCGATGCATTCAAAAAATTGAATTTATCCTTCAAAATATCCATATGCAAACGTCAGATAATGAATGTCTATGCTGTCTTCATTTGTGCGCACATCAGATTGACCCCACAAACAGCATCGCATTTAATGTGAGGAAACGATTATTGTTCGCGAAGAGGTAGTGAAGTGAATTGAATGGTGAAACATGTTGAATTTGGTGAATGGAATACACATTGTGAGCGGAAATCGTTTACGGATATAACACCGTAAAATAGGCGCATGAAAGTTGTGTGATTTGCACTCGTTTTTAGGTCATCGTCATCGCAAATTGTATATAGCTCAAAGAGTATATCTTTGAGTAGAGCAAATTTCTTACCGGCAACATCGAATGCTTGTTTTGTTGTGGGCATAAACACTTTAAACAACGACGTTGCTTGTTGATTTATTCGTTGTTGCATTTATTGTCTTTATTGGCTTCTTTATTTTGGGAACTTTACGTATAAGTATCTGCTGTATATATTTATATAAGAAAACTATGTGTATTTACATGTTGAAAGCATATGTGTTTTTTTTTTATAAATAAATATATAAAGTTTTCTCTTCTAACCTGAGCCTCTACTGAACCAATTTTCACTCGCCTATTCTTTAGAGAATACGAAAAAAAAGTGCGCCAAATTTATCTTTTTCGTCTAGCTAAGAAATTTACTAAATTTTCTCGCACGATATCAATCCTGGTGCAACGATATTAGGAATTCGAGATGACGAATTCGTTTGAAATATGTTTAAAAGATTTTCTTCTTCTAGTTGACGTATAATATAAAGAGAAGTTTGTTTTTCTTACAAGATGGTGTAAATGCTTTAAGGAAATGCCGTGGGTTTTTACTGTGCTGTTATTGTTGTTGACGCTGAATGAAACCACCAATTGCGATGATCGTCTTCTCAGAGCTTATGAGAGAAAATTCAATGAAATACAAAAGACGTCAAACAGCGGCTATCCAGTGACTAGAAATGGCCGAATAAAAAGGTTATTTTTATCTCGGATATCATTCTGTAAAAAATTTGCTGAAGTTGATGAGCATATGAATAGTTGCATCATCAGTAGTAATATGGAAGGTATATTTTAGTAAACTTCGCTCAATAACAAGATATCATACTTCTATATCGGATTGTTGGAATTCCCTTCTTTGTGTCTAAAAAAGTGAATGGCCAAAACTACTTATGACTCTAATCATTAGAAAACAACTCAACGAAATAAGTTGTCATATTGCTGTATTTCACTCACATTTTTGGCGGAGGCGTTATGTATTTATGAATGCGAAAGCGAAATCTATGAAATGTTCTCTAAAAACATCTTAAGAAAGCACATCGAAAGTGAATCTATCTTTTCAACTGTTGGAAATATAGTGAACGGGAAACATAGTGAAAGTGAAGAAATAAATAGATCGCAATAATTTCCAATTACGTTGATGCATTAGCAAGAAAAATGCGTCAATATTTTAAAACCTCATTCTTCGTGAAAGCTTCTTTCTGATTATTATGTCAGAGACTCACCATTATTGTTATGCTTTTAGTCACCCCTTTTCAGGATGAAATGCATTGAAGAATACGTGCCACTGGGCGAAGCTGAAAGTACCACCATTAATAAAAGCATTTTGAAAAATGAGTTCGTCGCAAAATCAGTACTTCCGGATATTAAAATGATGGACGGCAAACGAGAACCCGATGAACGATCGAAATTATTCTATCCAGCTATAAAAAGGTTCTTCAAATTAGCAACATGTTTGGCATATGATGAGATGCTCTCCCATACGAACCTGTATGTTCTTATAATGCCTTACACTCAGAAACATTTTGGCAGCATTTTACGCAAAGCAGCGGTATTTTAAATAAGGCAGTGAGAAGATCTGACCTGTTTCGTTTATGTTTGCCTCTATTCCGAAGCACAACATGGGCCATCTTCCCTTCCGCCATGCACAGCGACTGTATACGATGAGTGTGTAAAGTATAGCATTTTATCGCACGCTGCTCAGTTTACTAACAGCACATACACCATTTAAACGCAACAGCTTGTGTCAGAGTGCCAAACGTTCGAAAGAGCTGTCCTAACAACTATCCCAATATCTCAAAATGCTGCGAGGTTGTTTAAAAGAGCTTCGAGGCAATGGTAGTTAGAATTGAAAAACAGCAAACAATAAGAAAAAATATGTTTCCCCGCAGGAGACAGTTCGCAGCACTTAAACTACAGCAATACCCTCCTATCCATTTTATCTGTCATATCTTCACGATTATGAACCCATGTGGAAAGATTACTCCCTCCACTGGAGGCTCTCTGTTGAAAGTGACTCCTTAGAACTGCCAATTGTCAAAGACCCTTCGATGTGACCCATAAGACTTTCGAGATCTCGAGCATTAACATACTGCATCGATTCCAGCTAGCATAATCCATGTACTCCGCATAGATAGCATCCAAACAATAATCGAATTTCTGAACGAACTGCAATCAGCAATAGACAAGTTGCTTTTCAAGTGCAGTGACAAAGTGGCAGTTGTAAGAGTTCTACTTCTGAAGGCGCGACGCTTATCAGCTGGTAGTTTTTACAAGTGACTGTCTCTAAATGAAGCTGCATTCATTAAATTATAATTTCATGTTTACAGGGAGGAATTCAATCCAGATGGTACTCCACAACTCTCTGATAGACATACCAAAACTGTCGACGATGGCGATCGTGACGTCAGTGTTTTCTATTGATAACGCACAACATAAAATCAATCTAGCAACTTCATTAACGCAGTAGAATTGGCAACTTCGGCTGCGATGATCAGCTTCCATTGCATTCGGTCATCCTGCATATATAAGAACTATCCCAAGTCATTCATAGCCATGAAGAATTTTTCATAGGAAATATGGCCACTTATGAAATGACCTTCACAGAGAACTCATTGCCCCCCCCCCCTGCCCTTCCCTCTCCCCCATCACTAAACATACTTCCTAACAATTGTGGGACTCCGAAAACATTTAAGAAATCCGTTAACTGGGCGATTATTTTCAAAAGCATATTTACATCACTTTCAAGATGTTTTACTATTGCCCAGTGCTGGCAATTTTTTAGCTATCTCTCAAAAACGGCTGCAATCTTTTCCGCAGTATCACTCATAACACTTCAGCAAACTGCCTAGAAAGTGTGGATTGTTATATTCTAGTTGTAGAGCGAGCGTTTGCAGTTGTTATGTTACCCACTGAAGAAGGGCTATTTTGGCTGAAGATCAGCACACTAGTAACATAGGCGATGGTTTACCGTTTTTTATATCTCTTTTTGCTTATTCTCGTGAAATTAACTAAATGCTTATGCTTTCTACATCTTCTGGGTTAGAATTTTTGAGTGATCTTGCTTTAAGGCCGAATATAGAGACAACTACGACTATGAAGAGCGCGTTGGGCAAGTTCTGGATCACTATACAGGACTTGAAGAGAACATTCAGTCTAAAGGTAATGAATGAAATGAAAAATGGAGCTGTAAATTCCAATGCAGTTTCAACACAGACTCATAGTTTCGGACTAGTTTTATTGTTTTTATCTAATTCCATAAAATCATAGATATTGCTTGAAACAATTGCTTGCAGTGACAATGAGTTTCCTCAATAAGGAAAATTAGGGTTTTCCGAAAATAACATTCGAAATCCAAGCGTGTTGTTCTGAACACAGCCCTCCTTTTCTTAAATAGGAATTTGTTTCAACGTACGTCACATATGAAACGATTCTTATAGGGCGTTACGTAGGTGATGGAGACCTCATTGAAACGATTGAAGAGCCGTTCATTGCAAATTTCCGACAACGAAATCGCCAGCCCAAACGACGAGCGTTGCCTGCACTGCCGTTAACGATCTCAGTGCAGGTAAATGATATCTTTGTAGAGGGAATTGCATAATTGATGCTTAAACTTCTCCGGAATCTACAACTTATATCACTGATTTACTCATCAATACTTCTACGTTTTATCAAGACGTGACTCGATGATATGCAGTGTTTTCCTTCTTTTAATTCTGTAGACATAAAAATATGCCAAATGAAAAAAAGTGGAAAGATATTTTAGTGATGAGGAAGCAAAATTTCGAGCGAATTGCGGCATCGTTTACCTCATGACAATTCATTCTAGAAAACACCTACCATCGTCACATCAACAAAGAAGAAAACACCAGAGATGCACTCTCAAGTCGGGATTCACCGCTCACCTAAATCCCTTAGAAGTGCTCTACGCCCTCATCAACGATCTCTACTAATTCAGCCCTTATCCTTATCAACAAAAACCAAGGAATCTACCACATCAACATCACACCAACGCACCTCATCTTCGTCTTTGCCATTCTTTTCACAGAAGAAGAATGCTTTGTCTTTTTCAACTACCTCCCAACGAATCAATAATGTAAACACAACAACAGCGGCAAGCACGAACACTAAGCGATCAGTAAAAGCGACGCCTGCAAACTGTGAAAAAATCAAATTTTTTGCGTCAACTATTGCCCTTACTAACGTACAATCATGGACAAGACAAAACTGCGATTTTTTGAGGATGTACGCTCCACACTCATCATGCGATGAGATAATTGCCTTTGTTGATTCGTGCTATGTTGGGAAAGATTGAATTCCATATGTTGCACAGGACTTTGATTGCTTTCAAGCAGATGTCAAAAATAAAGAAAATCGTTCCATGTTTCATAACTGGTGGGCAGCGCATTTTTCCGGAATTCAATCATCGTTCACGCTGAAAGTGTTGTCCCCATACTGAAACCATAAAATCACCTTGAAATACAATTTCCATTCGTGAGTAGACTGCATCGTTTCATAAGCACTAATCATTTTCTGGAGAACACTTGTTACATCATTTCAATATCCCACGACCTCACCAACGGCAAAAATCTTTTTTAATCTTCATCTAAAAGTTCCAATCCTCTTAAAAACCCTGTTGCCAGCTGCAATATGTTCATCAGTCGTGTTTGTTACAATGCCTCTATTGCGCTTTATTTAGCTCACTCTGCATATACAATGTAAGAGTTCCATCAATAGACATTCAACGTCAGCTGGTCTATTGTGGAGTAATATTTTCGAACCGTTCACTCAAAATTTTTTGTGTATTTCCCTTTTTTCTTCATTTTACACTTCTTACTTCCAAACTTGATATTATGGTTGCAATTGGCTATGTATTAATAAATATTGGGGGGTTTTTTATTTTTTATTTTTTGAAATAAAAGCGTCCCAGTCTGAGGCCACCATTTCTCCTTTACAGCGGTATAACATTCCAAGAATAGAAGAGCACGATTCGTGTGAGCTTTTTTTTGGATATCGCGATATGTATTTTTTTCGTTTAAAGGAGTAGAAGAATAAAAACAGAATTCCTTTGTAAGATCTCTTCGCGGGACGCCTGTTAAGGATTTTGCGCTCCTTCAATATTGGATAATAATGAGAACTAAAATACTCGCCGAAACTAATTATGTTTCAGTTGATCTCAAAAAAGTGGATGCTGAAGATAGTGCCACGTAGAAAAACTGCGATGAAATTGTCGCGTTTCTCCGTTTCTCATGCATAGACTATATTCCATGCAAATTCCACCTTATATTCCAAAGCTTATGGAAATGCTCATTTAAGCTCCCCTTAGGAGTGTTTAAATGTATATTTATGAATATTCAGAGAACTGTAGTTGAGAGAGCGGCAAATGAGGGTGCAGTGCACTGCAAGATGTTCTGCTGCTCAGGAATATTCACAAAGAAATGGCAGTTGTCACATCCAAATTCTGAGGCATGCAAAATACCTAAATCATTGCCTCGTTCTTATCACTAACGAACTTTAGACATGGGCGCATTCTTCATCAATAATTATGCGTCGATTCCTCTTTGCAAAGAATCGCAGTAGTCGGTTCTACATACAATTAGCTTATCAAAGCTTTCACAATGGTTTAAAACTTGCTAGTAAAATAGACTGTCAAAGTTCTGGAGGAATAATTTTGCTACAAATCGCTGAATCCTGAAGGACCGCCTAAAGGCCTTTTAGGATTATCGTATTTCACAAAACGGTTACAAAATTTTCAATTTAACACTTATTTGCTTCATAGTTCTTTCTGACTATTTCTTCTCCCAAGTTGTTAAAACTGGCCAATTCAGAAGATAATATTCATTACCATCTGTGTTGTAATGGCGAATTTTGAGCACAGATGTTGGGAGAAGCATCACGACAGTCGCAAGATCACAATAGAAAATTGCAACAGTATGCACTTCGCATTTTGTATCCGCGAAAAATTTTGCATTTTCACGCTGATTTTGAACGGTCGTTTCCACACTGACACAATTTCAAACCATTCAGGGCAACACTATGCAATCAGTCACTGTACAGCAGTCCGTCAACAAAGGATCAATGATGTGCTTTCCACACATACGCAAACTTCCATTACTCATTAAGTGGTTTTATTATTCATAACACACCGTGAACATAACAAGTTAAATGGTGTTGGAGGTACATTTATAAGCCTTAGCAGCCCTCATAGCACCTTATTGGTTTCGGAGTGAAGATAGGTTAGAGAACCTTTTGCGCCGGAGTTTGCATATGGTCTTTTCCGCATAATGTGCAAGGAATATTCGTGCGAATTAAACGTTAACGTGTAATTGGCACGCTTATTGTGTAATCGAGAAAAAAAAATGGAGCATCGTTCTTCATTCTTTGCGATGTCGTTAAGGCATTTCAGGCGATAATAAAGATGGTCAGACGATTAGCCGGAGCGAAGTACCGGATTAAACGCTAAATTATGCCGAAGATTTCTTAATGAATTCCACTTTCCCAACAGTTGAAACAAACATATGCGCTGACATAGTGTCACGGCAATGCGTTTCATCGCAAAATTGGCAAAACAGCTAAAAATGGATGAAAGAGCAGTCGTTCTAACGTTGGCCAAAGAAACTTTAGTAATGAAATTGACCTAAAACAAATCTGAGGTTAAAAAGAGATTTGATATCAAGGAGACTTGGTATCATTCATACACCTGCGGTAACATAACACCGATCGTTTACCACTCTGCAAGTATTCATGAATCTTAGCACAATCTAAAAACCAAATTAGTAAAAGACAATGCTATACCCTCAGTCGTTTCTTGTCTTAAGGGAAAGACTGAGGGGATAGCATTGAGGGGATAGCATCTTAGCATTGCTTAGTGTGCACTGAATCCAATTGGCTGTTTTAGAGTAGCGCGCACTAGCCCAAGGGAAAAATATAATCCGATGGTGAGTTTCTTTTTTCAACTCCGATCTTGTTGGGACTATGTGCGTGATCTGAATTCAACCGTAGTTGCGTTTACAATTTTTTTTTTCAGCTGTTTATGCATATGTTTATGCATCACTTAAATGCCAATTCAGTATGGTGTTCAGCAGATGTTAGTACCCACGGAGGATCTCATATATCCCATAAAACAGTACTCAAGATCGGAGGTATGAACCTGTTTTCTGTGAGCGAATCAAATTTGTTAGCAAAAGTGGCAATGTTCTCTATTCTTCCGTATTGCACTCAGAGCATAATAATACGTACCTTGCAATGGTGATGGGTGAAAAACTTTAGCACGGTATCGGTGGCTGTTGTGCCTGAGCTGCTAGACTTGGATTTCATACGTTGTTGATTTAGTTGAGAATGCCACTTCCGAAGTAACTACTGAAGATACGCTTGTTTCAATATCAGGATAATATCCATGTTTCCACGTTTCCGACTATTCGATGCTCAATATAGCATGAGGTTTTTGACAATGCATAAAATACATCAAATCGAGTAGAAAGATTATACGAAAGAAAGGGTGAACATTTGAACGGGAAGAGCTAATGAGCATTTTCTGTTTTCACTTAATTCTAGCTAAATACGTTCTCATCAATCCGCTACAAAGATGAGAGCAATTTTTATCGGATAAGACTTGATCTGGAAATTGCCTTCTAGTAGAAACTGGCAGCCAAATTCTAACAGTTCCAATGTGATTTGCTTTAATAAAATGGCCAATGCTAGCATTAAACAAATTGCCAGTTCCGGCTGCCTTATCGAAGTTGTGAGCATCATCTTCAAATTCGAACGGTCAGAGCTTGTTTTTCGCTGCATCTGATGCCGATAGATCACACATTGAAGTCTGCTCATACGTTTTGTATCTAAACGTTCCATAGCAAAGCAATTGTGCGTATCGTCCTCATCGAGCACTATCATTTAACGCGCTATATTTTATTTGGGCAATATCCTTTGAATAGATGTCTTTATTGAATGTGCAATATATGTGAGCCAAAAGCATTTATTGTGCACAGACAGCTTTGACTTGTCAGATCGCTACGTATTCCTGCCTTTCATCAAGGTATTCACTTTGGGAATTCATGCCTTTCATTTCTTTCCTTTTGTTAATTTTTCCTCATTTTAGTGGATCACTTAACCAATGACCTGATTTAGACCTATTGTAGATTTTTTCCTCTTTCGTATATGAAAAAAAGGGCATTAGAAGAGGACGCAAATGAGCTCTATTTTCGATAGCCATCTGGAATAGTATTAAAAGGATTGATATGCTATGTGCTTTTGTCCCAAGGCCATACCATCAAATAATTTGTACAAATAATAAATATGCAAAATTTTGCTTCTATGTATTCACTTATTCGACTGCTTGAATAAAACTTCTAGCGAAAGATTTCGCTTTTATACGATTAATCTACCATGAAATGAAATGCGTATCTGTGTGAAGGGCATGAAAAAAAGAATGACATAAAAATTATGTTTCAGTGGAAAAGGTAATTAAGGCAATTTTAGTAATTAAGGCAACCTCTGTGCCGTTTTCCATATCTAATCCATACCTCTGAAGGAAGACATATTTTTTGCATTGGTGCACATTATGCGAACAAAATTTCCTTATTCTGGTTCCAACAGCTCTTTGATTGACTATTAGATACCGATTAAACAGACATGGAGCTACGTACATATGCGTAGGCGCAATATCACCGTGGTGTATCTTTGTAGGCAAATTCGCTTAAGCTCATTGGAAGTGGAAAGATGAAGTACAGATTGACGCATTCTTATTTTAACAGAGCCGACTGCTTATATAAACGTCTCTGAAAAAAACGCTTTTTCCAGCATTGACCGTAGAATGTGGGCAAGTTTTTGGGAACCTTTGAATGCCTATAACATGTTCCATATCTGTGGATCGGCAGAACGATGGTATAAATTCACACACTAATGTATGTCATCCCCATCAAATTACTTTGCCTGCCTTTAGTGGTTGCTGAGTTGAGAACGAGGTGGCGGATAAATGGATTTCCATGCCCACAACATGACGTCACCGTAATGCTTTTTGATGGGATTGTAGTGAGTAGACCAAATCGATCATATATACCAGTTAGAAACTTCTTTATAAAAGAACACAACTGACTATGGTCAATATTCTTAATCTGAAGGGTTGAAGACTTGTTAATTATAGCATTCGGTAGAATGAAACAGCGTCGTAAGGCGACGAATGCCCAGCGTGAAGCGGCCAACCAACGGGAGCGTCGAAGAATGGCAAATCTCAACGTTGCCTTCAACGCACTTCGCTTGCATATCCCTACATTCGTATACGAGAGGTCACTCAGTCGCATTGAAACCCTCAGGCATGCGCCTTTAGGACTTCTTCACTCAGAACAATTTTTGCATCAGAAATTGTGCATTTGGTTGAGCGGATGCAAAAGGTCGCTTTCACTTTTCGTGAAGTGATATGAGGTGTTCAAAGGATGCATCACACGAGTGTTTTATTGCATATTGGTCAAATTCATTTCAGTCGTAAAGCCGAGCACAACAAAGCTTATTTTCCTTCTCTAAGATGGTTTCTGCAATGTGTATGAGGAATATAAGACGCGTTACTCTCATTGTATAGGTGGCACCTGAAGAAAAGGGTTGGCTACAGTAGGGTTGACACTTCCATATACCTGCATGGTGCTGTTTGAGCACCATGTTTATGTCTACACTTTGCCCGATGTATATGTTCACGTTGGTACCTATATCGAGCACTTTATATATAATGGAAGCATCCACTGAAACTAGAATTTTTTTAGTTTCTCACTTGTGCAAATTTCAGTAGTTGCTTCCTCTCTACTCTCCTGCCCCATCCTATCATTTAAAATAAGCTTTATAACGGCGATTCTCAAGAGATGTGAGGATTTTCAGCTACCGACCTTTTTGATTTTTTAATTTAGTGACAAGGAGAAAATACTTTGAATAGTGCTTTGCTTTTGGAACCGCAAATATTGCACAAAATTTCTCTTTTTTCTGTTCATTTGAGCTTCAATTTCCTTCCATCGTTTCGAAGGCAATCATCAAGTCCCTTCCTGCCTCGCTCAATATTCATTAGCGTTCCCTAATTATTTTTCGGTTCTTCTACTTCATAACATGTTCAGCACAGTTTTTTCTCGTGTACACCATCTTATGTTTCGCACGCTTATCACTTCTCTGCCGATTTCTAAATACAAGTTTTTCTATCCTTATACTGCAGGCTTGCGATAGACTATATCCGCTTCATGAAGTACGAGCTGCTGCAATCACCGCTCGAGACTGTCCGCGCGACTTATGGTAATGCGGCGCAGGAAATCGCTCTAAAATGGTCAACAGTAGTGTGAAACTTTCGACGACATTTTTCGGCTATTTATGTGGAAGGCGTTCTTACTTAATATACAAATAATTATGTGCCAATCGGAGATAAAACTATTTCATTGGAGACTTTGCTTTACTTAAAGCATATTCAAGACGATGTCTGCAAATCCACAGACAATGATTTCGAAGAAAAAGAAGCCTCACATCTGCGCATTCAGTGGAAACGACTTTAAGTGTTTTTTAATTTTTTTGAATTTACATATGTTAGCGGGCAAATGCAGTTCTCAAGGTATATCACAAACAACGATACCCATCCATAGTAGGAAGTTCCAAAGAACACGCATCTTGACTAGCATGTTATGAGAGATAAAAATTTTGCTACCTTAAGGCTGTAAGCCTACGCATAGACCGTATTTCAGAGCAACTTGTCGGGCTAACTTTAGTAGAAGCACTAAGCGAAGCATTCCAAATAGGTACCTCACTATCTCTAATACTCCTCAGATTTGAAAATTTATTTATTTATTGCTCGGATAGTAAACCAAGGTAGTGAAGCGATGCTAGAGAGTCAGTTGTACATTTTGAATCGCTAAGTGCAATGCCTTAGCAAACCAACCCCTTATCTCAAACGGGTCACGAGTCATCAAATTGTATTTTTTTTTTTTTTTGCATCAGAGGCAGAACCTTTAGCACTCACCGGCTAGGGCTTTTACAAAAACTTAACATCACAGAGATTATTTTTTCACATCCAGATGAAATCAGCAGAATTCTTTCGACAGACCAAGAAATAGGATCGATGCAGTCCTAACGCGCGGCCAGCAAGCCGAAGACTTTCCCAGTATTGGTGGAAAAGAGGAAACACATACATCTTTCATTATGGCGAATAGAATTGCTGCAATCAGTGAGTTCTAGCAGCACAAGACGATTGTGCGCAAAAGAAACGAACACTGTACAAATAATATAATCGTTGTGGTGCGAACACGTCGGTCAATAGTTGAATTGTAGATAATTTTGCAGTTCTGAGCATATTGTTCAACATATGCCCTAAACAGACATGACATCCATATATTGCCTTTTTTTGGCTCTTTTGGAAGTAGATAGAATTTCTTTGATGTATGCACCATCTGTTTGACTATTGGTGAAATATTTTGGTTTAATATTATCAGGATTTGAATATTGGCATACCTGAACAAAATAATGGGAGTGGATGGAGCAAATTTCCCAACTCTGCTGGTGTAACAAAGTTGATTGATTGCAAGACGGTGGAGGTCATCCATATGATAGAAGAAGCGATTTAGATAGCGCTTCGATCAGTGCTGCGACAATGTGGAATATAACGTAAGGCATCCACGACAGCATGCACTTAAGTTCAAAACATGTAGCATATATTAAAAACATAATAGCAGCATTTCGTGCCTTCTGTGTCTATTTCGTCCGGCTATTTGTCACTTGCTTGTGGTAAATATATTTATGTAGCGCCACGCTCGAGAGCAGATTCAATTTTTTTTTTATTTCTGTGCGAGGATAGAATGTTCCATATGTTGCACTCTTTCGGCTTGAAAAATGCGTTTTAATCATGGAATCGGCTTTTTTCGCGATAAGTCCTATTCAGTGCAGTTAGTCATTGTTAAGCGAGCTCCCATATGGAAGAGCGTCGTTGAGTGCTCTCCTATGAAACAGTCGTTCGCTAGGTAGTCGCATCAAATGAATTCAACTGACAATTTTGCGGCGATATGTGAGCGGTCATTCATCACCGTTTATGTAAGTTTCTTAATTTATCGACTAGAAAATAGCGATAATTTTCCAGTAGCTTTCAACATTTGTGAGATTAGTTCAATATGTTCAAAATTCATATTCCAGTTTTGCACACTCGAAAAAAAGCTGCTTAAATTTTCCGCTTTTTCTTTGGTAGTCTATGGAATGAAGTATGGCAGTTTAGTTTTATTTCACACTCTACTTTAACAAGACAGCTTCTGTATCTCACTTGAGCAGTTGCTGCCGCCGTGGATGGAGCTCATCAACGATCAGTTTCATCCCACTCAGTATACACTGTTGCCTTCATTTGCCAAACATTTAATCGGTGGGGCATTTTAGCGAGTTTTTTGCCAACTTAGATCATCTTCACCTTCGGCTTTCGCCTGAAGGACATGCCCTCATTCTAAATGCCCTCACGCGTAGGCAACATTCATTTGTTTCGCACATCGCAACAGAGAAAGTGGAAACTTTAGTAGTTTCCTTCAGTTCGCTATGTTCAAATGTGGAAATCAAGCAACCAAGATTGTTTTTTTTCTTGTTTTTTTGCCGTTTTTATTGGTTTTTCTCGTCGGACGAGATCCTATTCAGATTCAATCCCTGTCTCCATCGCAGCCAGAACAGGAGTGCGGTTTGTTCCATCCCCGTATGGGCGTGGGTAGAACCCCATCCCGATCTTTGTTCAAACCTAGGCCGTGAGCTGCACAGCAATCAGATTTGCCTCCGAGCCACGGTGTTGTTTCTGCCGCTGATCTATTCTGCAAAGGCCCTCTGCCAGTTTATGTTAACATAGCAGCATTCATAACTTCTAGCTGTACGAAGTATAGCTGCCAATCAAAAATTAGTTTGATGATATTTGAAACAAGTGTTCCCTATGCAAGTCTGAGTTGGCGCCATGACCTAGTTCGGAATGCCCTTTTTTTCGCATTTGATATTTTAGCCAGTCCATCACCTACCCATCTCGGATCTAAAGTATCCTCAGCATGAAATAGTGATTGCTTTGATCGTGAAAAAAGAAATGACTTTTTAGAATCTTTTGAAACCAATGGTCGCAGGAGACCGAACAGACAGCATACTGGAAAGGTGGGTGAAGGCCGTACTCTGGAGATGACTCTCCTAAACATTCATTTCTATGATAAGTACAAATTCTGCTAAGCCTAGAATTCATTTCTAGTGGGCTGTAAATTCTTAAATTTTTGTTTCAAAAGCAACGGACGAGCAGCGTGTACCAGAATCCGTGTTTCATTTCGTCAGGTGTCTGTCTCCAGAACTTCGCATTCTGATTCTCTCACTAGAATATCCCTCTGAATGATGAACCCCGTGGCACTTTACTTTTATAGCTGAGTAAGGTTACCCTATAAGGTTTTCATATCTCTCCTGGCTTTCCCCCCAGAAAAAAACATTTTACGTGCTTTTTAAATCTAGAAATTAACTCTTTCCCTTAGCGTTGGTCCCACCTGAACGTTGAAGTTTATTATTGCTTCTTTCTCGCTTCAGCTCATTCTAGCTTCATTACACAAATATTCCTTGCAATCTTACCATAGAATCTTATCGTCATATAAGTTTCTACGGTGTAATTTGTCCTTAAATGTTGCAGCACTTAAGCATGTGACCTTTTTCTCAGGGAGACGAAAAAGCGCCACGTGAAACCAATACGTTACTACTGTGTGAGGTAGCGTTGCTTCTATTCGGAGTCATTGGAAACATACTAATGCTTTATTTGCTTTGTGGAAGGAAGAAATTGGAAACGGCAAGGTATGCCTAGTATGCCTACTATTTTTACTTTGCGAAATAATAATGCATTCTAATAAATGCGTGAGAAAACCGAAGAGGGAGAAAAGAAAGAAGGGAACTTCTATGCATTTACTTAGTAGCCCATCGGAGATTTCAGCACGGACTAAGAGGTTATTGATTTTGATGTCTGAACGCTGAGAAAGAATCGGCGAAGTGTTTCAATTTTTGAACGAACATCAAATTCAAAAGCTGGAAATTTTTTATCATTTCCTCAACGGAAGAAGCCATGAAATCTAAAAACCTAACTTCGGTTGAATTAGGTCAAATTGTTGCTGGGTCGCCCTTAAGGCACCAGCATATGGAAACAAATTCAAACCTGTTTCGATCGATCAGTCAATTCTAAGCTCATTGGAACGAGGATCTGGAACGAACTAATGTTCCTTTATACACTAATGGGTTAAATCCGGTCCCGGACATCAATTGTACTGCTTATTTAGTGTTTCTTCACATCGTAAAAGTTTGGAAAAATACTACAATGAGGAATTTTTCATTGCCATCCAAGCTTAGTAGAAAGATTGAGGTCACTGCGTTCTTCGCTGCAGCGGTATCCCGGTATCCCGTAGGTCGAACCAGTTTTACTTACAGGAATCAGTTCCTGATTTACTGGAACCAGTTACAGAAATTGATTGGCGGATTTCATGGCCATTGACAATTCACCCACCGTCCCCTAACTGAAGTAATCGATGAAGGTGAAGTGTGTTGTTGATTCAAGCGATCGAATTTCACAGAAGAGATGTTGATCTAGTTTGTACATCAAAAGAAATTTGTTGAATGATGCTCGCGTTTTTAGGGATAGTGCTCTGCTGATGCAAAACGATTCGACCAGATAAGAAACGTTAACATATTGCTTTATACGTTTTTGCTGCATTTCTAATCGAAGGGCATTAAAAAAGAGCGGATCCACTATTTGGGTGAGCATAAATCTTCAGACTTCTTTCTGTCACAAAGCTGACAGTGATAAATAGAATGAAGTCTCCTTCAACGAAAATGTCTTCTATTCTTCTTGCTCCAGTTTCATCTCTTGGAGGTTTTCAAGATCCATTCCAAAGGTTCAGCAAACATTCGTGAGGCGTTTATTTCAGTTTCATATACCTGCGTATTCAGTCGATGTTCCAGCTACTATTCCTTTTGGTGCCCTTCCTTCTGAAAATACTCTCAGAGTTCGATTCGCATGGTGATTCCTGGCTTTCGGCCAATTTTTTACCTGCATTTCTCGGAATGTCACACTTGCTTATAGCTGCAATTTGTTGTTGTTTCATATTTCGGCTTCAAATAATTATCAACTGCCTCCGTGTAAGTTTTTCATCTATTTTTTCTTGAATTTTTCCGAAAAACTATTTGGTTGTTTGTGAAAAATGGGATAAAGGCTGACTCCATTAGTTTGGATTCAATAGTGTTTGAAAAACTGTAAAACTTGAAACAAAATTCTATTCAAAAGAGAATCTATTCTTCGAAAAAGCAGGCAGCCTGTTGAAACATTGCAAGGAAACGTAGAACGAGCGACAAAACATCAGGTCCCAATCACTGCCAGCAGCGCTTTCCTTATATCAGCGCTCATGATCACCGAGATCGGCGCATAGAATTTTCAGTTTTTCAAGCGTTCCTCTGAATGACTTTGTAACGTTCTCCTTCTCTCGTTGAAATAAGAGTGATGAATTGTAGTTCAGAGGTGGATAGCGTAGAAGAGCGACACGTTGCAAAGAAACGTTTCGTCGGAACACTTCCCGTTTGCAAAGTGGTATCCTTTTCATGATATGCTGCGAATATTAAAATGTATTTCAAGGTACTGTCGCAGATGAGGGAATGCATAGACGGATCGGAAAGACTCCATTTGCATGCCCAATTGAAAATGGCTCAAGGGAAGTGAAACAAGTAAAGGAAAACTAAGGTGGGACGGATAACGGGAGTTTAGCTGCAGTGGTTGGTAAATCACACGGCGCTGACCATCCTCTTGCAAACGTTCGCGTTTGGCTTCAAATCGTGAACGAGCAACGCCCCTTGGTCTTACGCCGTTGAAAGTTGCACTTGCGTGCGAGGACGTCAGCTTGTACTCATTATGCAAGCTGATCTACATGCAGTTGCGAGTGTGAACTGACCCATGCCTCTTACACTCCAGGTGTTTCCTTGGGTTTCCAAAATCGGTGACAGAGTGAATGGCCCGTCTCGTCGATGTGAGACGAAGAGCAATCGCAACATGCAATCGAATATATTGTTTCAAGTACCATTTTGATCCTTACATGCTTCGCAGTTTTTTTGATCACATCTGTGGTCATGATGTTCCTATCGCATCAGCAAGTTTTTCAATGAGGGTGGAAACTCTATAACAACGTTCACAGTAACATTCCATATAGCGAACACTTTTTGCAGCTCATGAATTAACGAATCAGTAATAAAAGAGATTTTAAGAAAAGGCCATATAAAAATTCGTTATTGCAGGTTGGAGACGGCACTGAATTATGACCATTCATTCTTGTAGTTGCTAGTGCCTTTTTTCTTAAGCCTTCATTATTAAGTCCTCCATAGAAACTTGTCCAGCAATCTGAACGAAGTTGCGCGCGACCTCTCATTTGGATGAGCGAATTCGCTGTGAAGAACTTAAGCCTTCCTGATTGTTTCGACGCTATCATGACTCGAAGCAACGGTTTCTAGATGGAGTTATGATTGACCTGAATGCCTTGACGTCAAGCTGATTTCCGCGTTTCTTCGGTCCACTGCATCTGAAACCTCTAATTATATTGTGAACGCATTTGTCCGATTTCAAGCGAATTGCAGCGATCTCGCACTTGGAATTCATATGTGTGGATAGCGTGGCGTAAAGTTTGTTGGCTAGCACCCATCTCAACAGCGGTCTCAGTTCCACTATGTTTTGAACATCATGTCGACTCTCAACTGTGCATGTCACCAGATGGTAAGCATATGGAAGTGATCGGGGTGGCGAGACTTTCTGATTTCGGACAAATTTATTTTCCCATGATGGCCATCATCAGAGCACTGCCGACTTTCTTATATTGGTGAGAGATGAAGCTAATTACTATTCTTCGTTATCTTTGTTCCGTGGTGCTTGATTGTCTGCTATTTTTACGACTTAACTCATTTCCTGTTCGCGACAGGTTCTGGACGTTGCGCACGTAATTTTTTTCACTTTTGGAAGAGGTATAGCATTAGTGGAAGAGATATAGCAGCGAGTGTGTTATTCTCTGTTTTTTTTTTCTTCCACTTTTCTTGTCGTAACCTGGGAAAAGGTGTCGCGGTGAGAGGATGTGTGTGCGGTGCGTTGTTGTGCGCGACTACCAGCTATCTCATGTCATATCTCAAGCCCAGATGGACAAATTTTGATCTGGTTTTCTCCAAACTTCATATAAGACAAGGAAAAGTGTGTTTCGGTGTTGCTTCACGTGGAAAGATGCTATATATATATATATATATATATATATATATCGATAGCTAGAAAAGTATATAGATGCACGTACATGTGCGCACAAATGCATGCAAAAAAACTTACATGTGCATATGCACATGTGTATGGCATATCTACATATATGCGTATATGGATGCACATATATACCTCATATTTGAGAGACCTGCATATAAGTACAAAGGTTCCCGCAATCGTAAACTTGGTGAAGCCATGTTAATTGATTACTTAGAGAAATACATAATATAACGCAATTCGACTTCTCATGCTTGCAATCATTTTTGTAGTTTATATGAGAAAGTGTCAATGTTGCTATCCTAGTTCTAGGATGCAATTGCTTTCAACAATACTTTTCCTGCAGACTTGGTCTGTCATCATAGGTTTCTTTTTCAAAGTCCTTATAGCCCTTCGAAATCCTTATTGCGAGTCCTTCTTTCCTCTTGGAATCGATCCCGAGTTCTGCTATCACGAAACGACGGCCGGAGCGTACTTATATCACCGATTCCGTGGTAGCAAATACTTCCGTAACAAGTCTCCTATCAATGGCGAAGTCGATTTCGTTGCTGAGTGCATCGCTGGGAGCTCGCCAATACCGATGTCTTCTGGGTCGCTCACTGAAAAAACATCTCTTTACGTAGGGTCTAGAAGAATCACCAAAATCAGCTAGTGTTTGGCCTCTCCTTTCTTGCTTCAACACTGTAGAGTCCGATATATTGTTCCGCTACTTTTCCCCTTCCTGTAAATTTTCCCTTTCCTGAATTCACCGAAGACGGTCTTATACGCTGACTTCTGCTCCATCTCCGCATCAGTTCCTTCGTAAAACCACTCAATTTCTTCGCCTTATTTTGCTGAAATTGATGCATAAACTGTAATGGTTTCCACTGTGGATTTCTCAGTTTGAACGAAGAGTACTGCCCTCCCTCCACGCAAATATTTCAGACCATCGGAGATAATCTGCTGGTTGCCTGGACGATGAATCTGACGCCTCGAATACTTCTCTCGGCTGTGCCAAGCAGAATTTTATTGCTCTCTCTTCATTTTGCGCTCAATGCCGTTGCGCGCTTGGCCGCAATGTCTGCAAGGATGTGGATTCAAACATTGTGGATTTTCTGTAGCAGAACATCTAATGCTTGGTCGCTGCCTCAGTGGCGTGAGATTCTCAGACCTTCTGCTCCCTCCTTACCTCCCTCATCATCGCCACTGTGAAGGCGACTGGTGGTTGCACAGAAGTGGAAGACGTTTTCCTTTCTTTTTTTTACGTGATTGCCACGTTGTATTACCTATTGAATAAGTTGCTGGTGGTTCTGATCATGGCTTCTCCGTTTTCTTCGTTCCTGCAAAGGAAAGCAGATAAGTATATTCCCTTTGCTTGCGCGGTCCTTCAGGTTACCTGTTTGCGATTCTCACCACATCCCTCCATCGGGGACATGATCCGTATGAGGAGGTATGTAAGAAATTGTTCGTTTTGGAGTGTCCGGAGCTAACCTTACCGTGGGAATAGAAATGAGCGGAGCCATTCTGTGATGCGACCACGAGTGCGAGACAGAGTGACTCACAATCATCCTTACCGCTAGTGCAGTTCAGCTTTGAATCTTGGCGTAGTGCTGTCGTCAGAAATGTCGCGTCATTTGCATTGGACTGACTGGTCCTTCACGAACACAAGTGAAAGCCGACAAAGGTGTTCGCGATAGCACAGTGTTAGGGTACTGCATCTGCAAGCGATGAAGAACGGATTTGTCCTCGTCTGCAGACATCCTAGCAACCTCTTTGTCTTCAAGCTGACTGTTACTGAGGTAACGCTGTGTGTCGCGCTCGCTCTCGGTCCGCTCCGCTCCGTAGCTCTGGCCCCGATTGAATTGTCGCGCCGCTTTTATAGCCTGTCGAGATCGGCCGTTCCCATCCATAGCCGCTGGTTATCTTGATGACAATGTTGTCAGTTAACAGTTGTTGAAATGTGTTGTGAGAGCGTTTAAAGTCTTAGTCATATTGTTTTGTCTTTCGGCGGTCATGAAGAATTCGATTCGAAGATCACTTCGACACTGTGAATGATTTTCAGGCTGTCCTTTCTCTGTGCTTTTGTATTCGTAGTGTGCGAGCGCTATCTTCAACAACGAATCAGTTCTACAGTCACCAAGAAGCATCTACCATTCTTTTCGAATTTTCGGCCGTTTCTCTTAGCAGTCATAATTGCACTTTCTGTTGTGCACATTCCATCGACAGTTGCATATGCATGTCGCAGTGATCTCAGTCAAAATGTCAAGGTTTGCAAAGCTCTCGCTTCTGTTTGAAATTTTGAAACTCCGAATTCGAAAAGACAGAATGTTCGTTGTTGTCGTTAGTGTACATGCATCTGCTTTCACTTTTTTGTGACTGCTTATGAGAGGGTAATAGCTGTTATTACTCATGTCGTTGTTATACACGTTCAGCTATCAGCCGACTCGTCTTTTTGTCAAGTTTTCCATGGCTTTCAGGAACACTAGAAATATCATGCTTGCCTGTGTTGCCTGATCCACCTGTTGGTCCGCTGTTCGTTTACCTGACAATCAATCTTACGTTTTCACTGTTTGCTTTTTGTACCTTCTCTGCCTATAACTATTTTGTCTATATAGAGAGTTTAAAAAAGTGAGAATGTCGAACAGAAATACTGATAGAATTTCCGCTTCTGCTTTTATTCGTTCGTAAGTTCCCTAACGGCCTGGTCCTATTTTCGCTGCAGCAAGTGCTTTTATTCTAGATTTTTCTCCAGACTCATCGATTATGGCCGAGAGTATGATGTTTCGGCGACCTATGGGGTTATGAATGAAATGTAATCTTCCAACGGATTTTGCATGAGTTCTCAGAAGTCATCATTTCTGAAGAGATTATTTTCAGCTATTGCTCTATGTGTGTAGCTATGCAAGTCCACCATTTCTGATGTTAACGCTTAGCCCTGCGCTTCGCGAACACCTTCGATTAGCGATCAATCGCTCTTTGCTGGGAAGAAGCCGTGAACGACCAAATCCTCATTTGGCAAGCTCACACATGAGTAGGCGTTTGTTGAATGAGCCACCAATTTGCAGTCGCCTTGAAGCTGAAAACTCCGAAGTCGATGATCGTCACTTCGGAGGCAGAAAGTAAGCAACTGCTTTCTTTGAATAATAATACTGATTTTTCAGAAGTACAAGGTGAAACAAGTCCGCGCAATAGTAAAAACAAATCCATACAATACCAAGGAAATTGTTTGTCATATTTTAAACGGTGTCGGAGAATCTGAAAAGAGCGGTGAGGGGTACTGTCATTTTGATTATTTCGCAGTGGTAAGAGAGATAGAGGTATATCAAACACACTCATAGGAACGTCCTAAAAGTGGGGAATGTTGTTCGCACGGCGAATGCGATAGAGCTGAACGTAATCGAGCAAAGTTCTTAGAGATTCTTATATAAAAATGTTTCCACTTGTGGACCACCGGAAGCATAAAGGCACTGTTATAAAAATGAGTCATTACAAATGCGTGCTGCAAATACTTCGTCAATCCAACATTCGAAAATTTTCGGGAATCTTGCTTGTGACAGTAAGTTTTAATACTTCCGTAGGTTATAAAAAAAGTTTGTACTGATGTTCGCATTGAAGTGATGTGAAGAGCACAAGTCGGTATCGTTCTACAGTACTTCGATATCCGAATTTCGTTGAATCCACCTTATGCCGTTTTATCCAGATTGAAACACAATTTTCCGCATTTTTTTGGAAATCTCCTGAAAATGAGTAGCCTGGGCGAGAATGAGTGGCGTGAACATACAAAGTTTCCGCATTTTAGTACAAGACTTTCTGCTTCCTAAAGAAACATATAACCTCGAGTATTGTTTTCAGTGGCTTTCAGTACCGCATTTAGTGCTCGTAGAATATTCTAAATGAAAGTAGCCTTCAAGCAAAATATCGTTTCGATCACCGCTTAGTTGCAAATCTAATCTTTTAAATGTTTTTCTTGCTTACAATTCCAGTTCTGCTGTTTTAAATGGCTCAATACACATATTCTTTATTCGGGTGGTATCATTATTATGCTTTAGCATGATGAGATAATTAAGTATTGACTTACCGCTTTTATGGTCACATTCTCGGTTGAGGTCTTTTTTTTGCGTATTTAGCGTGAAAATGCGATTGCAGTTCGGCTATTCGAGAGGCACTACGTGCCGATGCGGTACGTCGTGTTCGTTTTGCGATGCCCGCCTCACTTTCTTCGATGATCAATGAAGAGGATGAGAAGAGGGAAAATCTCGACAACGGGAGGCATCTTCGTGACGATACAGACGATATCGTTTAATACATTTCTTATGATGGATGGTAATCATGCTTCTTTATATCGTTTCCTCTTGTCTTTTTGATGTATTTCTTCACATTTACATTTGTAGGATGCGATATTTCATTCCTTTGAAACACGGATACAATCATAATGAATATCTTATCTTTTCTGCTTATTTTCATTATTTCAACTCTTTTTTCTGACTCTGTCGACTCCGTTTCCGTGTTCTGCGTTTGTAAATAAGACCCTAATATGAGTGCTTCATTTGAAAATGTATTGCCGGTTACTGTGGATAATTTGAGCATACTCTACTGTCATTTCCAACTTTGCAAGTAGTCCTGAAAAAATGTTGAGAGAGGAGCAGACAGGAAATGATACAAGCTTTAATTGAAAATGTGCGATTCATCAGATTGGCGTTGCTGCACTTCTACCTATTTCAAGTTGTTTACTGCAATAAAATTATAAAAGAAATAGCCAGAGCCAGAGAAGAAAGTCATAGATTTGCACCGTTTGTCATATTGGACACTCTGTCAACAGTTCCAGAAGCAATGTACACAGACTGAGAACTGTTTCAGCCAAATAATCTTCTTATTTTTGTTTTTAAAACTTCCGAGGAACTTTTTTTTAGTTACGAGGATGGCGGTTAGGTGAAATAAGGGCCATTAGGTGAAGGGCCCTTATTTGACTCAGCCATTTGATTCAGCCGCTTTTACTCTCCTCAAAAGTGGTAACCCGGTTAATATTTGATAATTTTCAATATTCCAGTGCTTCCCGGTTTGTGACACTCGTTCGCTTCTATAACAAATGTACAGGTTGCCTTAATTTTATTTAGTTCATCAAAAACCGTATTGCTCGTAAATAAAATTTCTGCCCCATTCGTTTTTGGCTTGTTTCTTGTGCATGCATCAAATGTGCTTGAAAAGTTCGTCGCATCTCATATGTAACAGTTTTACGTGAGTAGATGTTTAATTGGATGGGTAGATACGTTTTTCTCTCATTATTTTCACTAAAGTGCCATTTCTTAAATATGCAAACAAAGAACGCATTTTACGCAAGCGAGAACTATGATAGGGCAGGTTTTTATAAGTTCTGGCGGATGCATAAAAGCGTTTCAATTGTGTTATCCACAATTTTGAATTTTTTCAGAAAAGGATGTGAGCAATCAGAAATTCATTGGGGAACATTTGTCTCGTGGGATATTTTCTGATTCTGTATAACAATATACTCAAAACTTCATGAAACTGCTTGGCGGCGTTCCCCTTGTATTTCGTCGAGAATTATGTGTTCACCAGTGAGCACTGTGAGTAAGTTTATTTCAAGGGTTTTTTTTTAAATCACTTTCTAGGGCACTGACTATTTTAATTGGTCGAAGTTTTTGGTTTCTGGAATTCTTTTACGCGCCTCGCAATTTCCGTTGCTGCTATACACTTATTAAGAAGAATATACCTGTTAATTTTTTGTGATGCACGGTAACAACAAAAACTCGCGAAATATCACATTTATTATGAGAGCTCAGTGGGAAAGGCATCGTTAAGTGGCAATGTTATCGGATCACAAAGGAGGAGGTCATAATAATTGCTAGAGCTTCATCTCAGCGATGGCAGATATGTGTACTTTATGTGTGCACTACGTCATACTTTAGGGCAGGCTTTTCAGCTGGAAACATGGGACGTTTCAATTCCACTATGGGATATAGGATGCAACAAGACTGCGCGTCTGGTCAATGAGTGCGAGACGCTAACATATTTTGATATCTCTCAAAGCTATTCAACTAAGCATTCAATGTTTTCCCTGTATCTCATCCTCTCTATGAGTTCGATGATTCAAGTGCAGCATGGAATGAGTTTCGAAACAATATACACCGAATATATGAGCACAACCGGTCTGCCTGTGTCAGTATAACGATTGGCTTCGGTAAAGAGGGAATTGTTCACAAACCGTATCTAAGGATAGCATTGTTGACGGCGTTGGCAATGAATTTTTCTTAGTCCTTCTTGGACGACGTTGTTCAGGACTTGATGCTGGACTTAACATACCAGTTTCTCGATACCTGGAAAACAGCAGATCACGAAATGCTAGCGCAGATGCATTTATCGTAGCAGTCGGTGTCGACTGTTTCATTCGCTATAAGGAACATCTTCTGAAGCGTTACTGATACTGATTACCAAAACTTCTCTATCACAAACGTTTTGTTAGGTTATACATCTGTGTTTCATAGGTATGTCGGTTTTACGTCGAGAGACAAAATTTCGGCTTGCGTAGAAAAGAATTTTGGCTGCCTTTGGTCGGAGATTGCTGTGGTCAGATCTTCAATAAGCTAAATTTTTATTTCCAAGTTTCAGCGTTATCGACAGTATTCGTCGACATTATCTGCTTCTTGCTTCCCCTATATTTGCATAAGTACCACTGTCAACAAAGCAGGTTTCGAATAATGCATACAAGACTAGCTGATTGGCGTCCTTGTTCACTCATTTCGCGTATTGATCGTTATTCACAGAAAGATCTTGAAGAGAGATGATACCTGGAGATGATCTTCGATACGCAGCCATGAGATATACAGAGCTGCTTCGAGATCGCGTTCACTTTCATACCGCTCATATGTAACTCAATTATTTGCCCGCGGTCCTCCATACTCAGTGGGCGTCCCGGACAATATGGACGTCCATACAGATTCGTTCCTGTTCCTAAAATCTTATCAAGTCCGAAATAAATTTCTGCCAAAACCAATCCCGTGCCGACCAAGTCATTGCTAGCTTCTTATCTAGAATAGTTCCACGATAACAGAACGATTGATGATTGAAAAATCTTAGGAAACCGTTGTATTTACGAATCCTAATAACAGTTGCTATTATGTAAATTGTTTCAATCACCAGAACAAATTTCCTGTTTTTGCTCTCGTTATTCATCAAAATAATTTCAATACCAAATGTCTGAGTCCAATTTGCATCATTTTCTCCTTCCATTCGGTTCACTCACATTGTAGTTCACCTTGCTTCAATTTCAATATACGTCAGCAACACTCATAGTTTAAATCATACTAGCTTTGTTTATTTTATATATTTCTTGGAATTTTTTTTCTGTAGGTGGTGATGTTTCATTGAAAATTTCCACTACATCGCTACAGGGAAGTAGCAAAACGAAAGATAAGACAACCTTTAGTGCAGCGAGTAGCGGAACGCTTCTTGCTGCTCGATTTACGTGCGGCCTCATCATCCGACTTTATGGATGTATCGTTGAGACAGTTTGCTAACGTTGTGCAGGTATCCTTGTCGAATTCACCGCAAGGTGAAAAACGCATACCCTGCAATGGACCATTCGTACAGCATAGGGTTGGTGGCATAAGTTTAAGACGCTAAAGATCGAAGGGCCAAAGAAAGGTTGCGGGGTGCAAATTCATGCTCACCACGAGAAAAAAGTCAAATCGAAAAATGCTCTTTCGAAGGTTATCGTCAACGAAACCTTCCATATTGAAGAAAGTAAGGATCTTATGCTATTAGTGTTGCTATTGGAGGATAATTGAGCAGTATAAAGAATAAATACATCTACACTTTAATTTTTTTCTGGATTCGGGGTCAATGGCATTACTTCGCTAATCCAAATCAGAGCGATGGTTCCTGACCACCGCTTTCGATTGCCTTTTAAAGTGCATGAGGTAACTGTGTGGAAATGACTGGTTCAGCTTTCGTTCTAAATGTTCGATGAAAAAACAGAAATATAGGATTGCTGTGTTTTCACCCGTTTGATTTCAGATATTCTTTGCTTTAAATCCTTTGGTTTCTTTATCATCTCTTTTTGATTTGTAGTTTGTTCTCTTCTGCAACATGAACCTTGAGATAACGTGAACCGAATATTAAATGCATCTAAACAAAGTCTCAACAAAATCGGACAATTAACTGGCCACGGTCCATTACGCGTATATTTTGAATGTTCTTTTACGATGAAAGGTGCACAAGAACAAAAAGAAGGCGGCATACCACGTGAGCAGTTTTTTATGACAATGTTGGCGGCGGCAGTAAAATTTTTCAACGATCACTTATTTCTTTGGAAAAACAAACGCATTTTTTGTGCAAACGATGAAATGCTCTTGGAAGCGACAAGAAACGATTCGAAATTTTAACCAAATTAGTCTTCAACAAAATTTTTTCAAGATTTTTTCTTGTATACTCTAAGTTCAGACCATAACATTTTTTTTTTTTTTTTTTTTTGCAAAACTGTTTAGTACAAAGAGACAGGACTAACAAAAATAACTGCGTTCGAGTTATTGCGAAGACAAAACCGTGAAAATCTCAAGGCTCGAGCTTAGAAAACTATTTCTCCGATGCCTATAGTGAGAAGTTGTGAATCGCAATGCATTTAGTCCTCTACATCACTCAAAACCTGATCAAAATGTGTTCCTCTTGCGGGAATCTTATATGATGCATTGATCGATAAACGCGAAAAATTTCCCGTTTGATTGGAAGTTTTCTTGAAGGAAGTTTTTAGCTGATTGGTAGCCAATGCAAGTTACGTGTATGGTGTACAATCAATATTTTGTTAACGTGCGTTATTGTCATACCATACAGACCGAAATTTTCAGATCAGCTCATACACGTACGAAAATGTAATTGAAGAGAGTAGTTTCCCGAAGTCAACGAGTCCGAATGCAAAAAACCATAAGGGGAAATGATGAGTTGTAAAGCGCTCATCCAAAGAATCGAATCAACCCGAAACCTATCCTACACGTCAGTAGACTTATAAGCGAAGTCTAATTAATACGGCTGAAAAACGTCGATGTAACCTGAGAAAATTAGTAAACTTTTGCGAGATTGCTTCATACCGCACAATACTTCCTGCATTGCCATCGATAAACTTCACACTTAGTTGTCTTCAAGATGTTACTTAAATGTTATAATGCTATGGGCCAAACACAATTTATATCTTTCAAGCATGCCAGTTTTTGTGTTTTATCGAAGAAATGTAATTTAATTGTTCACGAAAGAGATTATCGGTACGAGATTGAATAAAAATTGATTCAAAAATAATAACAAATATGGTGAAAAATAATAAAACCTCATTGCAAAACAGGCTGAACTGAAAGAAATTTATCCATTAGTTGTTCGATCATTTAAGCGGCAACTACTTGCGCCAAGTTAAACCAGCGAGCGATGCAACGAATATCAGCAGCTATTGTACTAATTATTGATAAATGTTGCCGTTGAAGTCGACTATCAAATAGCGCTCATTAGTGACATTTATGAGATGCTGAGGTGTCATAATAAATAAGAGGGCCACAAAACGGTGAAACATCCATGAGGCGGTGAAACGATTTAGATAAAACTGTGCTTACGGAAAATGCAAGGAAACGCATTGATAAACGCAGTGTAGCGATTTAGTATCGACATAAATTTATTCCTTTGTTTTAAGTTTTCTTTTAAAAATTTTCTTGTTGATATAAAAATGAAATTGAAATGCGGCGAAAAAAAAATTCCACTTGTGAGTGGAGCTAGTTGAAATATTGAATACACAAGACGAGACCTGAATAAGATGTTTCATTAATGCTATGATATATCTTAGTGAATATGATGTGTCATTCACGAATTTGAATGTATTTTTACAAAGCACAAATCATTAACGCGAAAAGGAATATTATCAGCGCACCTAAACAGAATTATCTGGCTGCTTATTAACTTTTGACGCAAAAAAAAAAAATTCCTGAGGTTTTCGATTATCCGAATGCTTTCATATGGCTTTTCATCAGAATTGTTGAAGCGTTTTTCATCATTTTTAAGCGATGGGAATCATTCCACGGCGCATTTATTGGACATTCAATCATGTTTTGTTCTCCCTCTTTCTTTCTATCTCTGGTATGTCTTGCACCAAAGAAACTGTCATTTAAAAAACTAATCGCTGCTTAACTGTAAGTTCCTGCATACATGCCTCTCAGATTACATTAACTTTCTTTGAGAGCCTCGTAAGCTTTAGTCGGAAAACAGTAGCTTTTTTTTTGAAAGTGCTTAAAAGAAGATTTTCGAATGCTAGTGTGAATCGCATTGTTCCCCGCAATCATCTTGAGCATTACGATATAAAGAGAGTGGTTCCATACAATTTAGGACGAACGACAGGTTCCATAGCACTCGAAAAGTTAGATTATCCTAGGTAAGTGATCTCGTTCGGAAATCGAAAAAAGTGATAATATTTCTCTTTTCAATATTCTGGAGACAGAGCATGAAGAGACGCTTTTATTTCTGCTGCAATCGGATAATGAATAATAATACATCGAATGAGACAAAGTGAATAGATGGATCGAAGAAAGAGCAAAGATACTTACATGTAGCCAAGCATTGAACCCTTGTGCAGTACTCTCAGGCGTTGAAATATCAATAACACAACCACAATTGATATGCTCCTCACTGCCATTACTCCTTTCTGAATCTGCTTGATTCAGTGACGCGTCTTGAAACATCTGTGAATCGACAATGAATTGAAATGGAAGCAGTAAATGAGAGGAACAGTAATATTGACTAGAGACCCGATGAAGAATCCTCTCGAAGAGCTCACTTAAATAGGTGTAAGTTAATGGAATAAAGCTGTGTAAAGAAACGACTCGAATCATTCGCCAATGAGCTCGCTCTCTTTTCCTCGTCAACGAATGGGGTATGATCAATGAACGAGCGGCGAATATTGCCATCAGAAAGTGAATTGCAAGAAAAATATACCCACGAATGAATTGTAAAAATTCGGCAAACGATTGCAAATCAATTCGCTAGTTAGCAGGTTTTATTTACTGGAATGACTCATCGTTCATCACAATATTAGTTACATTTTTTGCTTGATAATATCACTAGATATTGTCGAAAACTAATATATCATAGAGGAATAGTAATTAAAGAATCCTATCAAAGAAGCTAGTACAATATGCGCTCTTGCAACGCAATCATCAGATCAACTGCTTCATGATTTACTAATACGCAATAGAATGTGCGCATCATTCATACTGAAATCGATTCGGCTATTCATACAGGTTATTTACAAAACATTCGTTTTGTATGCGGCCAAACAGGTATGAAATGGAAATTCATCCGTCTGTGAAACACATTTAAAATGTCGAGGATTTTCTTCTTCATTTGAAATTGATGGATAAACTTGAAAATCTATGTAGAATCCTCGGTTGTGTGCACGATGAAAATGTACGTGAGGCCATCAGATTCCGTAAGTGCAGCTTCTATGAATTCTGGATTGTCACTACAAGGCAAAGAGGCACCCATGTATATGCACAAAAAAAAATGCTTTCATAATGCGCTTCTGAAATGCCAAATTTCCGAGAGCTCATAAAAACGACAAATAAAACGCAGCTGAAAGTATGTATAGATGGAATGGGCAAGACTTCAGCAAGCATTGATCCTTACTAATATCTGATAAGTGCCTATGGTTATTTATTTGAAAGTGATACCACTAAGCGAATAAGCACACAAAAAAAAACGTGTATTTAGTTAACGTTGATATTTATTCAAACGTTTACTGCGAAGCATACACGCCAAGTGTCAAATATTCTAATAAACAAACCTAGCGGATCCCAAGTTGAAATATGCGGGCAGACGGCGAAATCTACGCGACACGCAATTTTCGCAAAGCGGAAAGAAATGGCATAGAAATGAAATTTTTGTGCGGCACATATCGGAATCTTCTCTCAATAGTTCTTATGCTTTTTGATATTTACAACTACTGAGGCCGAATGATTGATAACATTGCTGCTCAATTATCAGACTTTTTCTTCCAGTAGCAAAACTACGATCATTCCATGTGGGTTAATTATGCTCAACGCTAGATATGTCAGAAATTCCAAACTAATCGTAGCCTTTAACAAAATCACAATGACAACCTTTTTGAGAAATTCATTCATTTAAATGCATTGAAAAGATCTGCATTTTTTTGTTTATTGCTCGATTCTGCTGCAAATTGCTTTTGCTGTGGACACGTGTGTTCAGATCTAATGAAATTATTGGTGAGCCAAAAAAAAAAACCATTGTGGAACTGCGACGCTGAACCATTATCTTTACTGCGGAGGAAGGGAATTCATGCTTTAATCGTTTCAAAACTACGAATCGAGGCCTATCATATCAGCAGAGAGTTACATGGAATATTAATCATGCTCTGAATTGCGTGGAAGTTCATGTTCTGAAAATTTCCAGGAAAAAATTGAGGGAAAAGTTTTTTCCTATGCACAGGAAGAAGTGGCGTCATTCCTCCATAGGTTATTTAATTCTGCGGAAAACTGAGGTGATGGAGTTCTTCCGATATCAAAGGAAGACAAAGTCATTCACAAACAGGAAAAGTTTCTGCGATTCCAACAATTTCGCATTCGTATGATTCAAGGAGAATTTTGACTTAGTTATCTTAGATGTAAAAATGCTGATCCTGAACATCATTTTGAAATAATTTGGCATATTTCGTGCAATGATATGTAACAGTGCGAAGTTGGAATGTGCGGAGCGTCGTTTGAATTATGGCGATCCCAGTGCATTTCCTGTACATAGGCGTTTCAAAAACTCTTATGAATTTCAATGAAATTCTCAGCGAAAACCACAAAAAAGGCAAACTTCCGCAAAAGATTCGTGAGCCAGAAAACCATGAACTTTCCGGAGTGAATAGATACCGAACCTATCAAACAGGAAGCTTTACACGACACATCACAGAGTCACACCGCTCAAGTATGAGAGTACCTGCTTTCCTCGCACAATCTCCGATAAATTTTGTGATCTGTGGCAAAAGTGAGCGCCTCACTAGCTAAGAATTTAGTAATGGATCTTTTCTGTTAAAACTTAAGTCGACTAATAACAATTCTCCCTTCCTCCTCCTCTTCCCCCCCCCCCCGAGGGACCAATCATTACGCTGCGAAATCGAAATTCAAGCTTCAAAACCTATAAAATTATCTTATTTCAGCGTATTTCAGTGACTCACAAATCAAACTTTTTGTTTCGCTGGCGCCCTCTGACGTGAGTGGAGCAGGCTTTGGGTGCGTTGCATCATTGAACTTCATGATTTGTAAGTTCTTCACAAACTTCTCAACTTTCAGTTCAGCCCTTGTTCACCGTTTGAACTTAAAATCTATAACCAATCCCTTCCATTTCTGGTGGATAGGAAAAACTGCAAATGGGTTATTTAATTGTGGTCTCATCGCCTTCATTTCCATGAAATCGTTGCAAAACTTGTGCAAATGCGTACTACCTTAGTCGTTCATGCATTTGTGCCTCGGTGTATATGCCTATATGGCTAATAGTTTCAAGTTTTGGATCACTAAACATGTTTCTCGTATCTGTTGCGAAATTTCTTGTTCATCTATGAGATATCAGAGATTCTCTATTGTTGTGTTGCTGCCGTGCGGACGAGGCGAGCAGTTGAAGGTTTACTGTCGACTGACTGAAACGGTGCACCAACCGCACCCTGTGACTGAACCACTTCATTGAACTGAGGAACACGAAAAACCATCAATATACCGGAGTCAACGCACCTAACAGCAAACGGGTTTGAAACATGCAGACAACCAGAGAAAAGGCGCAATATAATAGAGCAGAGAAGAACAGATATCACTGAGGCTGATATATGCAAATTAAGTCGTAGCGCGGTCGTTCACCACAACATCTATAAAACCGAGGGTTATCGTTGGAAAGTCGACATATAAAAATTGCGATACTTTTATATTACTTCCTTACTGCATTCTCATCCTTACTTTAGAAAGGACGGACAGTAGCACAGCGGAAAACGCCATCTTGCTCCCATGAGCGCGTCTTTGATTATTGACCTTACTGCGCATGATTTTCCATTTTTACTGCTTAGCTGCTCGATTTCGAGAATATTTTGACGCATTCAAGATATGTGATAGTTGAAGCAAAAATCTTGTTTCATAGCGACATGTTAAAGGCGTCTAGCAACTTATGCGCGTAGCGTTAGCGTCACTTTAAGGGTCAAATTGAAAAGGTAAATGTGCTGTAAATTTAACACATTCGCATTATTTATTGGTCTGTCACGCAAGAAATGAAATATCCAAATTAAGTTATGATAAGTCTAAAGCTGAAATCTACACTCTAAAAGATGGAATATTGATTTTCAAAACTTCAATTCAGCTGTTTGCACCTGGGGAAATTAAATTCTGCACACCCTCACCTGTCGTTCTGAATCTTTTTTTTTTTTTGCTTTTTAGTCTATTTCCTTGTAGCAACTTTCTGATGCGTAAAGAAAATCTGCACTTCGCTCACACCGGTACATCTCAGACATCACTAACGCTTGCCGTCCGTGTGTGACTGTCTCGTTTCGACAGAGAAGCTCTGCCACTCTGACATAATTTCCGTTGCGACCAGCCGGTGATTCATTCTATCCGCCCATTTCTCTGTCGCTCTGCTCGTTCAATGCTCAAGCTTTAAAGTAGTTGACCGCAGCAATTTACGCATTTTTGCAAATTCGTCTTGGCGAAAGCACTTCTGAGAACATCGTCTGTGCATCTATGTTTGGACTAACGTCTATGATGTGTATGTGCTTGTGCGTGTACCTATACGTATCCACGTGTACCTGAGTATGTCACGCGTATCTCTTTGAATGATATTGTTATCTCATGATTAAGAAAGCCTTAGGTCAAGAAATAAGAAGCAGGTGAAACAGCGTGAAAATAGCTGGGACAACATACGCATTTGGCTCTCGCCTTCGTAACCAACCGGCTTGATAAGCTGCCTACGAAAAATAGGATATGCGCTCCAACGCCTTTAGACGCTCGAAAACTGATCTGATCAACCGTTTAAGTCTTTAAAAAACTCATATTTTCTACGGCCCGACCAGTGGTAAAATGAATACATTTTTTTCACCCTAAAATGCCTACAGCTTTTTGTGAAATTGATGGATTGAAGTGAAATGTTTATTATGGAAGGTTACTAATAAGAGCGCGCTAAGTACACTGAATTTTCTCTTACTAACTCTTGCTTGCTTCATCGGAGATGGATAAATAAGAGCGCGTAACTCTTGCTTCACTAATACTAGAATTGAAATCATCGGAGATGGACGGGCACGGATACATGCTAATGCAACTGAGCAGATATAGTGTTGCCATAGACGTTTTTGGAGGGCAAATTTGCAGCAAGCTACACTTCAGAGAGAAGCCATAAATACGCGCGTTTAAGCCTTTCTAGTTACATCCATTTGAGATAAAAATGTTTTCGTTCTTGCGTAGACCATGCAGTAGTCGTGAAATTGGCTTAGTGAGTCTCTAAAAAGCGCAGAATATCTTAGTTTCGTTGGTGCACTTTCCGATTTGATTCCATTCTCTTTTCATTTTATAAAAGTAGATCTGACGTGGTTCTATTACAGCATGCAGTAATATCAGTGTGGACATAAGACATACTGCATTTATCAGTTAGTAAGGAGTGATGTTCTTATTTCGCTAAACATTTATTTCCGCTTGTTATCCATTTTTATTGATATAATCAGTGGCTGAACATAACTATCGAATTGCATATGGTTTAGGGAGCCATAGGGATATCGTAACATAACTGCTTCTTTCAAATCTTGTTTGATGGTTTTCTGAACACCGTTAATGTTTTCGAAAACCTCATAGGCGTTCCATCTATTCTGTCCCTTGAAATTGGGACTCCCCTTCCGGGACCTGGAGGTGACATTTCGGTTCAATATGGAGAAGGACTGAGTCTGAATGGGACCTTGAATTCGAATGTAAAACTGTGTGGGATGCTGTCTCCGGAGAAAGTAGGCCTCGGCTTTGTGGTCGCTGCAAACAACAACAACCCGATTCGAAGAGGGTCGGGGCCATTCTTAAGATGGCAAGCACAGAGAACGTCAGCCAGCTGCGAACCTATCTCGGTCCGGTCAACTTCTAAGGGATATTTGTCGGTGATCTGCAGGGTTCACGCACTCTGCTGGATGCCGTCGCCTAGAAAGATGCCAATCTACCTCTGGCCAGACTAAAGCTACGCTTGGATCGTATCCGCTTCATGCGCAGTTCAATCCCAACACGCCAATCGTCATCTCCGCATACGCCTCCACTTATGGGTCGGAGAATTTTTGTCACACCGCCCTGCAGACGGAACCGAAAAAGCCGTACACCGTGCAAATGACACCTGACTCCTGTTCAAGAGAGCTACAGCCAAATCGAGAAGAAAGCATGCGCCATAATCTTCATCCTCTCGAAACATCACCAATTTCTCCACGCATATCATTCCGCACAGGAGAGCAGCCACAAGCCACTCTTTTGCATCTTTGGGAACGAGAAAACGATACCCATTTATAGTATCTTCAGTGCTCAACGATAAGCCGCAGCGTTGTTCGGTTACGACTTTTCTACCAAGTACATAAGCACAAAAGATTTCGTGCAAGAGGGCGCTTTGCCCGTCTCACTGCATTACAACTGTCAAGAGCCGAAAGGTTATGCCGAAAGGTCAACTGTCAAGAGCCGAAACATCGCCGCCGTCAATGGTGAGGTCACTGTTGAGTTCACGGATGACTGCAGCAAGCTCCCTCTCTTCTTTGAAATTGTTCGGACCATAACAACCGCAGGCCGCGTTCTCAAAGAAGCAAATACACACGATTGCACATATTGGCACTATTACAACCTTCGAGATATTCTTACAGCAACAAATGACTGTCTGCTTAACACCACTCGCATCGCCATCCAGAAAGCATTGCAATGCCGCAACCTATATTTACTTCACATGACTCATCCAGGAGAAACAAGGATGGAAATGTTAGCTCGCAACTATGTCTGTTGGCCGTCACTCGACAAGGATGTCGAACGCCTTGTCAAGAGCTACAATGGATGGCAGCGGCTGTGAGGAACCCAATCAAGGCCAAGCTCAACTCGTGGGCGAAACCGACCGCTCCTTGGGATTAGCTTAAGCTGGCTTCGCGGAATCCCCCAAGGAAAACACTGTGGAATCATTGTGGATGCTTGCTGAATATGGCCTGAAATCAGCCACATTAATTGTGTGCCGATGTCTACAACTATCGGCACCTTGAAGAAGTTTTTTGCTGAGCTCGGAAGCCTGTAGTTCCTCTTTGGAAATGGCAGGCAGTTCATGTCAGCGTCGCTCCGTGATTTCTGCCGGGCTCGCATAATCAGGCATCTGCACTCACCATTTCGCTTGGAGACAAGCAACAGACAAGCACAACGCTTTGAGGACAACATTAAGCGCCCAGTTTTCAAGTTGAATGAGGGGAAAACAAAGATCGACTCATTCCAGAGCTTTCTGATTGCAAACGGCTCAATTACCTCCCCACCCGAACACGATCATCTGTGACCAGACGGAATGCAAACTGCATCCGTTTCCGACCTGGTGATGCTAGCTACTGACAACATTTCAGAATGAAAATGGAAGAGCAGTTCGATAGCCATCACGGTGCTCATCGCCGCCACTTCACACCAAATATTGTCTTTGACCGAAAAGCACCTGGACCTTCGACACCGTCATGAGCAGAACTGGAAGATTCTATACTTGGTGGGAACTTTCTTTAGATTCGTCGCATCAACCAGTTGAAACTGAACGATAGCACTGCGACGCTAGATCAGCTACTGCACTATTCGACCATCCATTGTTCCATGCAGTGACTCATTCGAAGTTAACCTAGTGATGCAGCAGCAACGTTGGAAAAAAATTTAGTATGCAACGTTAGGAGGAAATTCGGCATACACCGTCTTGAGAAAATTTGGGAAACAGCGTTGATGATTTTAAAAGCAGAAACGTGAAAGCAATAGAAATCTCCTACACTTTTTCTTACTTCCTGTGGCATTTACCATTAACGGGACGTGAAAAGATTATTAGCGACAACACAGTGTTTTAATGCTAATCGTGATTGACTAATGCTGCATTGCAACATCCAGATGCCTAAGTTTTAAAGAGAAAATTAGGGAGGCATGTGTTCGATAATCACTTGATAGCGGCTGCGTTGAAATCCAGAAATAGAATACAGTAACAAGAGAAAACATGGAAGTTCCTCGGAGTGAACCTTCACTGTAGCTTGTCGAAGAAGCCACATGACGTAAACAAGACCGTATCGTAAGGTTACCGTTAACTGGAAAAAACAAAATGAGAATGTGTTTTGCAAAGACATATTCATTTTCACTCATCGTGGAAGTCCAATGATGTTTAGCAGAATATTGCCGGCGGCTATTTTCGAAGAAAGTGAAACTCGTAATGTGTAGAGAAGCACCCCAAAAGAACGCACAAAAACAAGCAGATGTCGCATAAAATTCGAAAACAACAACCAGAAAACACTCCAGAAGCGCTCTGCTTTCAAGTGTGCTCAAATAGGTACGCATCGAATAAACGTGTTCTTTCCTATTCAAATGTTTCCTTAATGTAAGCCAATTTAAAAAGTTTTACAACAATCCGCAGTGGTAGATTTCAGATTATAACGAATAGATTGAAATTATTTTTCTCACAAAGATTAAATTTGGCGTTTGCCATGAGGGAAGATTATCCTAGATTTATTTCCAAGATATTCTCGGAATCCATTACTAATAAAATATTGGACTAGCGGCTAATTTTTCTATGCCCGCTTGGGATTCTACTGCTCAACTGCTCCACCTCGTATGTATTGGTCCAACAAGTACAGCACGAATTCCAATTATTTTCTCAATTCGAATTTAAAATGAATTGATTTACCACTATATTTTTTCTATATTCGAAATGTTTTTGCTGAAACATTAACGGTCGGTGGAAAGAACTCCCGATAGATCAAAAGATGATCGTGTTAGGTGTGTACTATAAAATTGAAATGACGCTGGTTGGATAGTATCTGTGATGAGTATAAGGCCATGGATCAGCAGCCTCACTCTCAGGAGCTTCGCCTGCTTTTTTAAATAGGACTTGTTTCTTTCTGCAATGAAAATAACCTCATAAATCACAGTCACGCATAGGGGATATTGTCCACATTAGCAAACTCATAATAAAGCGACCCTAAACATGGAGCCTCTTTTGCTTGTAAAAGCGAATAAATTTCGGGATTTACATATATGATCTTTACGACATGAGATATGGTCTTTATGATACGGCACAAGAATATGCTCTTTATGACACGACATAATCTGGTTTATTTTGAACTCAACTCTAGAGTAATATTACCGCAGTTAATGTGAACGAGTAAAGCCAAGTTATAAATAAGTTCGATGGCTCATAAGTTTAGAGTAAGCAAACCTTTGCTGGATCGACTGAATTCATTTGTTTCATATCAGTATTCATCCAAATGCTACGTAAAATAGCCATATCGGCGCATCACGAAATCGTGTACATTCATATGCACAAAGAACACGCGCACTACAAATCGCGCTTGGTTTTCAGTGAATGGATGAAATGGCAAATAAAGAAATCAGTTAAGAAAGCTTTTTTTTTTTGCTTCTCACAAACAAAATTTTAGGGGATTATGAAAGATATATATCTCAACTGAAAGTATGGAACGAGTTACATTTAAGCAATTTTGTTTAAGTTTCAATAATCTGAGGGAGCTGGTGTCCTGCTTATATGCTTAACTTCTGTGTAGTTAATGTTGAATGGTAATGCAGAATTAGTCTAGCTTCGACTAAGAGAAAACATGTTTAGATGAAATACACTGTTAAACGTGAGACTCATTATCAAAGAACACGCTATATGTTTTTTAAAAGAAGACGGTACGCTAGAGGTAATTTGGTGTCTGCGCTTAATACAGTGCAGGTTTTTTTGCTGCGCATCGGAAGTTGTAATGGGAATCAAGGTCACTAGAAATTACGTTTAAATAATCCTACAGCAAAGAGTTCTCTAAAATGAGCAATGAAGAAGAGATTGATGATGCAAAATATTCACGGTATAATATGTCCGACCTAGTCAAAACAGATTTGCCATTGCTTTGCCTATGCCATAGTCTTCAAGCAAACAACCGTAATTTTATGCGCGCACATAATTTCTAATCTGAAGTCCTTCTCGAAGTGGACAGAATGCGATATAAATTGCATATTGAATTATATAAGTGGTCGCATATTTTTTACACTCACACAAGTCACCCTATTACGTATTTTCTGCATTCATTTGTTGTACATTTATTCATCATTACTGTGAAGAGTAAAACTTTGCATAAGGTGGGCTACAGTGGCTTCTGCCATCTTTGAACGTAGAGAATGGTGCAAGTGCAAATGACGTGAATTCCAAGGACGACAGACACTCGGGGGGGTTCTATAGGCACTATGATGCGCACAAGAATGAACACGCTGATCGCCTTACAGAAAACATTTTTTTAATCGCTATTGCTTGCTATCTAATCAGTGGGGACTTTTATTCTTCTACATTTTTGCATAGAAAAGCTATAAAAACGAGGCAAAAACCTAAGTATTGTTTTAACAATTATCTTGCTTACTTTGCTTTCGCATATGAAACTTTATAGCCTCAACAGTGGCAATATTGGCCATATGCGATAATCATCAATGCAGTTGTGACCGCTCGCTTGTATATGACGTGAGGATAAGACGCTACTACGATTAAGGCACCTTGTTTGGGCGATAGACTGCGAAAATTAATACATTCTATATAGATAGGAATGCACATACTAGATAAGCAGCTTATTAGACAAAAATGTCGTGCATACAGTAAGCAACAGCCACTGTGTTGTGCAGGTTGGCTTTCGAAATTAAGTAGTAAAGTGGCACTTATTATGCACAAAAGTAATGAAAATAGCCGAAGGCACTCAAGTGATGCAGATTCTGATATAAGATGAAAGAATTTTGTTAATGATCTTTGCATTACCGAACATGGTTAAAGAAAGACGCAACGAGAACAAGATAGGAGAGAGAGGAAGAGAAGTAAAGCACGAACGCGTTCTGACAGTCGGGGACCCTGTTTTCAAAGAACGTCTCCTTCAGAAAAGGTTTCCTCGTGTTGGAATAACGAACAGGTTCTTTGCGTTGCACACGGCTCTCCGCTCTATGCAATCTTTTATGGCGACACTATAGACTCGATAATTCTCTGTGTTCTTTGCTAAACATATTTGCGCTAATTAAGTAGTTTATTAGTACTAATTTACGCGAGTAATAAGTTAAGTCGATGCAATACACAACGAAGCACACTGTTAGTGCCAGTGAAGGCAGAAACAATATCCTTGACGAGAAAATCAAATGGATTTTTCATACTAGCTGGTCTTTTTAATATGTGATGTGTAGAATTCCTCACCTTCTTAAGCGAGTAGGCATATGACTTATGAAGCGGCTTTTTGCATGTTCCCTTATAAAGATCCGATGAATTTCAGAGTGGTGAATGGCGGAAACAAATAAGTTTGCCGGCATGCAATCCTAATGAATTGCGAATGAGGGCGATAATAAAATAAACTCAAGGATCGGAGGAAGGATGTAAAACTCATGCATATATTATGAGGTTTATACACGGATGTAGGGGGCGATTACACGCTGATCAGTGATTAAAGGAATACTTTTACAGGTGACAGCGACCGATAAGACAAGGTAATGATGCGCCAAGATTCAAATTCACAACCAAAGCCAGTAGCTCCTTATTTTCAAAAATGACCCGTAGATGACATTCAGGAGGAATTAGGCAAGCATTTATCGCTTAACGCACTGCACGTGAAGCGACTTTCACCAAATGTTTTCATCGTTTCAATGTTTCTGCATCGCCACTCTAAAATACAACTATCAGCATCATAATGGGATCTAATGACTATTAATGTTAAGTAAAATACCGCAACAGTAAACACTGCATAATGCATTGCATGTGGAGGAATGCTGCAAGCAAACGACATGATATTCGCTCTGTATCATTTCGCCATTTTGGACTGGAAGTTCATATAAATGCTTTAAAAATTACGAGTTACATCCGCCGCTGCTCTGATTCAGCGATGAAACTTTATTTCAGATCACCACTAGCTTTGTAAGCGTTTTCATAAAATCTTCAATATGCCCCTTTAGACGGAGAATCATGAATTTGCTTCTTATAGTTGAAGTTAATTGGGCACTCCTTCTATGCATGTTATGTTGCGGTATTTCAGTGCCACATCTTCATTCGTTTACAAGTTAAAACATTGTCACAACTCGTACACATCAGCAGATTAATCGCTTTGTATAATTTGCTTTTGCTAATACACCTCATCGAGAATCACATTAAAATAAGTGATTTACAGTAGAAAGAATACAATATGTTAGTTCAACGAAAACAAAAACCATAATCGGCTCACAGCTCTCCAAGAATGATACCTTCACACTGAACATGAGCTTGTTTCGCTCACATTCATTAGAATACATCGCAGAAATGTCTTTGCATATCACTGTAGATCGAAATACGGCCTGGGTCACATTTATGAACGGCTAGCGGAAAGGAGATGGGAGTATAGATGGGATGAATGTCATTTGTGATGCTGGAAATAGTGCGTGTGAAATTCAAAGTAGGCTATGCGAATTTTCGAAGTTACAACACCAAATTGAGAGCGCATATTCTGAAATAATGAATATAGATCGCTATCGTATTCTTTGTTACGGCAATTATCGTTTTTGTTTATTTTATATGAAATGAATATGGCGTTAAAGTTATTTTATTTGGCAACAGTGATCTCTGCACTATATGACGTTGAATCGAATGAGTGCACAATGCATTTTTTTTTTTTTTCAGAGGGGCAATGATCTGCAACAAGTCAAACAAACATCGCATAGACTTTGAATTTTGCGCCTGCTGAACGAAAGCAGATAAATTTCATGGCTAATTTGTGATGACGAATTCAAAGGCCGCCACTATGCTTGCACAGCCCGCTTAGAAGTATTCTTTTAAACATTTCTGGAAAATAAATGTGCTTTGCAGAAGTTCAAATGCGTTGTCCTGAGGATCGATATGTCTCTGTTCTCGTTGGATCGAAATGGACGTATTGAGCTAGGATTCCTAGTAGGAAATGCTACCTATGTAAGGTAAAAAGATTAGATCTGAAAAGCTGACTGTCAGTATATTTCAAACTGCTCATTTATAGGCAACTTTGGTTGAACGCATCCATCATCAGTGATCCATAAAGGAAATGAAACGTATGATTTGACTGCTAAAAGTTAGCGAACTCGAAGATCGCATTTTGGATGAAGATTTACTTGAGCATAGCACAAATAATATATGCTTCTCAATAACACACAACAGATTTATAACACACTACACTAGTGTGTACAGTATAGAGAAATGAAAAGAGTGTATTCGATAGATATCAATAATGTATTTGAATTTTAGCATATTTGCGGTTGAATAACCTAGTTGAACTCATTTTGAATCATCTTGATCAAAAAGCGCTCCCAAATTCACTCCACTCTCACATATCATCTGATGAAGGCAGACACTGATGTATGAATTCCTTCATGATTTCGGCATGAATTCGAAACGATTATGGCTGATATAGGAGAGGCACATTAAGCGGTCGCGACGTAATGAATAGCAATCGCGCCTGGAGTTGTCATACTCCGGGCATTGGTGTTTACGTTGTGGGCAATGCAAGCATCCGGTTATTTGGGTACGTGCTAAAGAAAATAATGTACCACCAACACCGTCATTTAAATGAGGAAGACACATGTAAGCATCGATTTGAAGAAGATTTATGGCCGCCGACGAGGAGAATTGACCGGTTCATAAGAGATGGAGAGAGTTCAGGAGGCAGAACCAACTAAACGTATAAGAAAAGACGTATATTCGCTTCCAATAATAGTAATATCTATAACTTCAGAACGAAAAGTAGGACAGAGGCAGACAATAGCAGACAAGGAGATTATACTTTTGACATCTCTTGCTCTCAACGAACCATAGAAAGAATACAGAGACGACTTAAACAATTAAACAAGTACATTTTACAAGCATTAGCTGTATATCACGAAGGAAATAAACAAGTTGGATGTGAGTGTCAAAGCAACTGCAACAAATGGGGTTTCGAATAAAATTAGCTGCAAAATGAATCAGCCAATACGATAGCTGTCCTCATGAAACAGTTCAGATGAAAGCAGATCTAGAACCATACGTCAAAAAGCTGCTTGAGCAGGGAGATGAGAATATCGAAGAATGCCGAAGAGCTAGCGGTCCCTCAGGCATACACTACCATCGGGCAATGAGATGCTAGATAAAAAACTGCATTGAAAAGCAACGCAAAGAACGACGTGACATTCACTCAGTGTAGCTCACCAGGGTCACCGAGACGGTACCGGTCGTCGTTCCATGCCGTAATCAGCCGATCACAACCGATTTAGTCGGTTTTACTCACTGACCTACCAACATAGACCTTGCTTCCTTTCGTTTCATTCTGACATCGAATGTGCCCTTTTGAGCTTGATTACCAGCAATTGCGCATTTCGCTGGGATAATCGATGTCGTACCGCCGACCACCACTCCCCTAATCAGATACATAGTGCACAATGATTTAAAAAAGATCAGTTACAGAAGAAACTTTCCAGATGTAATAATCCCATATATACACACCGTATTCAAATTCTTTTGATGTCTCCCCGAAAGCACACATAATTTTCTTCGAAACTCAACAAAACCGTATTTTCAACTCTCGCTCTGTCGAGTATGAACCCTGCGTTGGTGATAATATGTGTAGCACCTCATAAAATGATGAAGTTTGGGAAATTGCAACTCGCATTTGTATCACTTATTGTTGGCGACTCTATTCAAACAAATGAATGCGCAGTGGATTACACTGATGGTGATTTGAAATGGGAAATTGCAGCTTATAGTGAACGCTCATTCGGATTCCCCTTGTCCTGATGCAGCAAAAAAAGCATTGCCACTATATTTAGGTGTGGCGGTCAACGCACTGTCATCGGAAAAGCTGAAAAAATATCACGAATATCATCACGCACACGACTGAAAATGAGCACATACTCAATGGACCTCTCTCACCAATAATAAAGTGTGGAGATTCTCGATTAATCAGCAAATGCGAAGACCATAATTTTTATCCGTTTTTCGAATTCGTTTCACAAAAATGCATTGCGGTGAAGTCGCGCCTGTGCGCGAGCACATGTTTATCTGTCTGCGCAGTCAGTTTCAACGTGGAAGCAGCCGAAGCTACAATCGCGAAACCTAGCGAGCAAAATATGTTGCACGATCATCTCCTATCTTGAACTTAATCCTAGCATATCGGTTGAGAAAAATTTATGAGTGTTCAAAAGTGCTGAAGAGTTTGCATGTATGCACTCTAAATCACAAGAATTTTCATTCCAAACTAGTCGGTTGACAGTAGAAACGAATCCTTCGTAGAAAATTTGCTGTTAAAAAGTGAAACCTTATTTTATATATTTTATTTCTTTCTTAGCAAAATGTGATACCGCAGTTTGATTCACCAGATATAAAATTCCAAATCGCGCTAGCTTCTTTTGCATATTTCTCCGCTTGCTATGATCAGCTCGTTCTCTCTCATCTTAGTTCAAGACGGATTCTAGTACCAATCATCTACTTAATATTGCTAACGTAGTCCGTTCCTCTTTTATCATATGTATCCAGTGCGCCGAAACAGAACGTTCCCTCTCCCCTCCTCCCAAGCAATGCTTCTGATTGTTTATGTTTTCACTTTTCAGTAACGGATGCTTCTGATGGGTTGTTTATGTTTTCCCTTCTCACTAATACTTGCTTGGATCGTATGAGGTCTAAAAAAAGTGGAACTTTCGTGAATTTTAAGAAAAACTGTACTTCTAAATGTTATAATGAGAACTGCTTTACACCACTCAGCTAGAAATGAAGGTATGCAATATCGTCAGACCGATATGTGCAGACAATGCAGCATCGAATAAACACCATCGTTACTACTGGGGGGTGTTGATAAGTCGTGTTCAATTCATAAGCAAAATTCTTGACAATTTTCGTAACCCAGGACAGACATCAGATCGACAAATAAGGGTCATATAAATTGTAGCTTTCATCAGCTCAGGAATACGATCTGTGAGTGAGTGTGCGCGAGAGCTCATTTACCTTCTCCGAAACTCAATAGAGATCATTTTTTGCAGATATGCACCTCTCTCGTAAGCATTTTTTCAATCCTAACTCACACTGGTTCTACCTCATTCCTCAAATTCACCCAATTATGTCATCCCAGTAACTCACCCGTTTATATAAACACGCCTTACCTATACAAGCCCATCGTTCATTTATATCAGATATTCGCAGACATACAGACAGACAAGCAAAGTTTTGACTTTTATAATATCGAACTCCTTATGACATTTAGTCTCTTTCTTAACACTTCATGAGCTGATGGTATGTTTATCGAACAAAAAACAAAACAAAATCGGATCCAATTCATGTCGATTTTCATCGATCACATTCAACTCGCAACGTCCCATTGAAGAGAGACAAGGAAAATGAATACTTCGAAGAGATTAGAGAACAATGAATAAGGATACTCAAGCAGTGGAACACAATCTTTAGAACTCATGAACAATTCGACTTAAAAATTTTAAAATCACAGTATTGAAAAGAAAATTTAAACCGGATAAGTGGTCGGGATTTGACGGATTGGAGTGATTCTGGGAATATATCCTGAAAATAAAATCGATATCGTCGAATAGTGAAATATTGCAAGTGCAGAAACTTTTGAAGATTCATGCAACCTATGTATCCACGATCAAATCACCCTTTATTCAATTCACCGAAAAAAACCCATCGAAACACTTTCAACCACCACTCACTACCACTCACTCAACGTTTAAAAATAATAACGTCGATTTCGCAGGACCAGCAAAAGCGGAATTCGGGGAAAAATCAAATACTTTTGGTGAGCAACAACTTACCAAGACAGGAAAGGAGAGTCACTTTTTCATTGCGAAATGTCGCTTATCAAAAGCACTTCCGCCTTTTCCGAATCTGTTTCGCTAGACCTGCGATCCTATACCTGCTATCTATCTGTATATACTTGCTTATTTATTCACTGAAATGAGAAAAAATCGCAAATACCTTCCGGCGAACTTCGGCCATTCCAACACTAAACACAAGTGGAAATGCAGAAAACACTGAGCCGCCTTTCTAGTCCACAAACAAAGTGCCGAAATTAATTGGTGGGGAGAGCTTTAGACTGACAATAAGAAACACGCAAAAAAATACAGAAGCAACACCAATACCGAACAAAAGGTGCACAATGGCAAGTGAACAGACGCCCAAAGTTTTCTAATTATTTTCTGTTGTCAGCGACATTTCCGCCTTCTTCGCTACAACAAATCATCAATAATAAAACCGAAAGAATTCGATAAAAATATTCCTCAATGAGAAATCCTCATCACTGCAATAAATATGAAAATAAACAATTTTCGGTGGTACTCATAAGCCAAAGATATAGGGAAATAACCGAAAGAGCAAATTATGTGGGAGCATTGAAATGGCGCAAGAAGGAGACTTATTGAGCTTGCAAACTAGGCATTCTTGAAGAGTAGAGCAAGTGCAGCAAGCTGCTTTCCAATTCCATCATAAAACGCAGCCTGCTTCTCCAGGTAAGTAGCCATCATGCGTTTAAAATCTTCGCCTCGTTCGCGATGTTGAAATTCTATTTCAGCTAAAACGGCATAGCTAATCGAGTCCACACGAGTACGGATCTTGTCGGCCTCTGCTGTTGATACTTTACCCTCCATCGACAACCTCTCATTTTCACGCAGTTTCGACATTGCTGACTGAAAGCGACAATACGACAACCAAGTTCTTCATATTACAACTCTTTTCTTTCATAATCGTTATTCAAACGCAGCATAAAGAAATTCTGAGTACTCTTCTCATTTCTGAATCAATCTTTATCTCTCCTGTCTAAAAGGGTGAAAACTTCTAAGAACGGGAAGCATAAGAATGAAATTTACCTTCCCCTCCCCCACTATGGAAGATCTATTGCATAAGTTCTATAGGTATCTTCACATAGACGTTGCATTTTAAAAATTTCGCAATAAACTGCTAACAAAGAAAAAAGAAGCATGAATCTAAACGTGGTATCTCCTTGCGGCAAGTAGGGCAAGGACTTGAACGACGCGTTCATCTGCGATGATTTCAAGCGTTAGAATTCCCTATGTATAGAGGATCGTGATTATTGCCAGTCGACTTCCAACAAGGCTCTGAGTAATACCAGTCACAATTCCTGCTATGCGATGGACCATAGGAGAATGCGAATATGCTCTTCACTAACATGTTCAAACAACCGACGAAGAATATTCAACCTAACTGCCGAAAACAACAAATGGTAAGATCGTTGATTTGAATGTGCTATGAAAGCTATCGAGGAGTGCTGCTTCAACTTTAGAGTGCTGTCATATTCGAAAAAAGGGATACCGATCACGAATATGCCTTTGTTTCACAACGGAAAGGATCCATAACAATTTTTCGTCTAGATTGAAGCATGCTAACGAACAGATCCTCAAGCTAACATACCGTGTTGGGCTTCATTTCTGCCCCGGAAAAAAACGTCAAAATTGTATTGTAAGGAATTTCTTCGGTTGCCTCACATTTTCACAGAAATCCTCTGGCGTTAAGAGTAATGACAAATTTTTGAAATCGACTTTCTCAAATAAATAAAGCAAGAGCGAACAAGCATCCTCTATGAACTCTATAGCTAATAAAAGTATGGCGAAGGGCAATATAAAGCAACCAAAAGAATCGTAATATATCACTTTCTTCAATACCCACGACTACAACTCATTTCCGGTGATGTTACTACCATGAAAGTGATAGAGGATAAGAGTCCCCCTCATGACATGGATGTCAAGAGAGGCAAAATCGGCTATCCAGCATCCGTTGAATTTAGCAATAACTTTAAAAAGCATTCCTTTCACCTCACTGTCCCTATAAACTCAAAATTCATGCGGTCAATTTGGAAACCACCAGCAAGCAGAGATATAAGATAAAAATTGCTTGATTCCGCAGTATTATAAAACAACATAGTTGAAGCACAAATTCACTTCAATATTTGTAAACAATCGGCGTCATTAATGAAGTAAAAGCTATGTAAAATGATATCGTAGTCGAGTAGACAAAGAAGAAATAAATGATTACTTTGTGCACATTGACCATATCGGGCATACCAGCAAGTAATCCTTTGTATGAATATAAACAATCCAATAAAGGATCTAGATCCCTTTTCGCGCTTTCCTCGTGCTCATCACCGATCTTATGGAATACATGTGCCGTCTCCTTCAAGGCGGCTGTCACTATTTGGTTGCCTGAAAAAAATCTTTCTGTTGTACCATTACCACGCCAATATAATCTTTTTTCCCGCGTGATACCTAACTTCCCATCACCAGAATTCCCATGAAAAACGGTCAGCACTACACTCGCGTTCAAGAGGGTCATTTGAGAGAATCTCATAAGTTCAGATGTATGAAAAGGATCGCCGTTAAATGGCTACAATCTTCAGGAACCCTTGAAATGTCTCCAATTCTTTGCGAGGTTAGTGGGTCAACGCAAAACGTGAGATACTTTATAGTGTGTTAGTCACCAAAACTTGTACAGAAAACAGTTCGAAATATAACTGGATTCATTATCATCGAATGTATACGCACAACTCGAGGCTCAAACTTTCAAATATTAAACGCTTCAGACGAGGTGGAGTCTATTTTAATTCAGCATCACATGCCTTAAATGCCAAAAAAACTAGGAAAAGGACGTGTACAATCAAAATGTCTATGCTTTGTTCCAAATGCATTGCATATGGACAATCTATTCCCAGTATGCTAATTCCATCTTCAGCTCCCGAATCCTCGTATCTGTTATTACTGTGTTAGTATCAAACGACCAAGGTGACTAAAGTAGGAATACTCGAAGTATACAGGCCATTCTTATACTTCACCAATTTAGGTTCCCTGGCACGATAACGTAGATTGTGTAATTTTTTGAAAATCGAAAAGTACAACTGCCTCCTCAATCCTCCGATGGAAGAGTCCTAAAAATGGGCTGCGTTAGAATTCTCAAATACCCAAAAATGATGCCTTTGACTTTCACATGCTAGAAAGGACTTACTATTGAAATAAAAAGTTGATCACTTTATGAATCCATATCGTTGCATAATTTTCATCCTTTGGGAACGTCAAGTACAGCAGTTTCTCGCATCCAGCAGAGACAAAAAAAAAACGATGCTTTATATCGTTCGTTTTGAATGTTGATAAAATATTTCTAAAGAATGCTTACTGGGCGATGAATCCAACTCGAACGAATGTCCCAATCCAGCAATTGCGGCTGCCATTTTCTGCCAATTCGATCTGTATGCTGCAAACATGAACGTTTGAAATTATTCCCTCGAGATGAATGGATTCACACTGAGTGCAAAAAAAGAAAAAGTTATCTCTTAGTTGGTGACATTAAAGAAACAACGGCTACAATGGATAGCAGATATGTGACTAGTCCATATTCATATAGTGAAACGTAGAATGGCACCCTAGAGACCAGATGCAATCTGGCATTTGGATTATTTCCCGCACAATGGTTGACAATCTTGTCGCGACATCCCCATTAGTATATACCACTTCTGATTTTGGCGACCACTGTTCGCAACTTGAAATCGAATAGCTCTGAACTGCTCGAACCGCTTATATAGAGGGAAGGTGTGATTGCTTCATGGAGCAATGCATCATTTATCAGAAAATAGCTGTTAGACAGCTATCCATGCAATAAATTAGATGTTTTTTTTTTTAAGAAGAAAGATATGTTAAGCAGGATAAGTGACAAACGGTCATTTATAATAATACTATTTGAAAACGATACAAACAGCTTTAGTCACGTTTAATGCGTTTACATTAACTATAGGCTATAATGCTTTTATAGAAGGAAAGTGATTAGTAAGAATAGATCAGCATGCTTGTAAATGCATCGCCTCAATATAATCACAGACCCATAACAAATTACAACGACTGATGGACGAAAAGAACTACAACGCCCGTAAAACTTACAAAAACACGAAAGTAGACTCAATTTACCCATAAACATACCTCGAACGTCGCATAAAGCTCATTTTTCCACGTTGGAAAGGTCTTGAAAGTAAACAGGAAAATAAATTTGACTCGTGAGAAAACAAAGACGTTTTATTAGCGGATTCAATGCATTCAAAAAAACGAAAACGGAAGTGGATTATGAACAGTGCAGAATGACATACGTCCGGCCAATCTTTTGTGCGTTTCGGTAACACGATCGTACATCACACGAACACTATCATCCAAACTCCTTACGACTCGTGCGAATCCCTCCACCTGATGCTCGCTGAAAATAAATATCCTTCATTAACATCAAAGTCGATATTATAAACGATGATCAACAACGAACGAAATTCCTGTCACATCGTCCTTTCATGTGCTGAATCAACTCACATGAGGTCCTTCCGGCCCCGACAAGACTTGTACAATTGATCATCCATGGTCCATCCCACAAATAGCTTTTTGATTGTCACAAGCCTGTAGTAACGAAATCCATAAGATGATAAAACTTACACTCGATTAGTGTCGAGTGACTGGGTGGGTACGGTAACACAATGGAGGAAATTCCCACCGACGTATTCGTCTTTCTCGGCTTTTCGTTTTCCATTTTTCCATTGCTTTTCATCGGTGCACGTTAAAAAGTGTATCCAAACATCTGATTTACTCAACACTGGATGTCGGCAAACTTTATTCACCCATAATTGTAGAATATTCTTTCGATGTTCGATCAAATCCTCCTCATAACGTCCTGCAAGATTTCGCATAAATCAATGAGATTCCCATCGACTCTTACAAATAGAGAAAGAAGACGCCGTACACTCAGGGTTTAGCCAGCATAGGACGAATGTTATAACTACAACAATACCATAATGCCTGTCTGCTTCACGTAACTGCAGTTTATTGCATCATCCTTTAACATATTACAGCAAACACTGGAACACTCAAAAATAAAGGAATAATATTGCGCTTTATTTCAATAAGCAACAACTGGTTAGGCGTCTGTGAGATTATGAGGTGATGGCGGAAAACGACGATTCGTGAAAAAAAGTGCCTCCCTGTGCGGAAAGAAGAAGCAAAGCAAACCGGATGCTCGTCCTTTCTAGAAATTCATACCAGCAATGTTTCGAAATCTTGCCCAATCCTTCCTCTCAATTACTGCTGTTGAAAGCAATCCCTTACGCAGCTCTAAACTGACCAATAAACCTATCAAAGGTAACTCTGCGGTAAGAGCCGCCATATCTAAGATGTAGCTTTAGAACAGCAACCAGCCACGAAAAAAAGAGGTGCATTTTCGTGAGTTTGACGAGAAGCGAAATGAACTACATGGCCAAACGAAAATTCAATGCAAACAGCACTAATAGTTTTCAAGCAAATTACCAACATTAAAGACTATAGAAAAATTTATGGATGCTTGCTTCGCTTCCCATTCGTCCCTCATCTCCACTTAAGATACCAAATAGTCCGCAAAAAGGATCAAACAATATAAGAAACCACAAAATTTACCAGCAACTTGCTTCTCGGGTAGTGGAGGAATCGGTATGAGAAGATATTTAGCCGACATTTGCTCATGCAACCAATCGAAATGCTTGTAACGTCGTGATACCTGAAACAATTTGTTCCTTCGGTTTTAAGACACGATGTAAATTTACAGCCTATGCACTCTCATAAATGCGTTTAAGTATCGTAACAGTGACTGCAGTTCCGTCCGCGCCGAAACTACAAGTCCCAGACGTTTTTCAGCAGATGTTAGCGACGCAAAATGTTTATATATAAATACAAATACAAATATATGTATATAGGTTTAACATATTGGCGATAGGGATCTTGATATAAACATATATCCGCAAAACAGTCAACCGCTTTTCGCACCATTGCACTCTTTGGCGCCGTAACGGAAAATTTAAAACAAAAAACAGCAGCATGCGAGGGTGAATCATATTGTTAATCTGTGATAGGGCTCTAAAAGTGACTGAATGAAGCATAAATAGAAATCTGCTGATTTAAAATCAAACCTTCAGCATTAGTACAAATAATAAACAGTGACTGCCGCTGAAACAGATAATGTAGGGATAATTCGTTGCCCAAACAAATCAACTTTATTTACCTGTATTCCACTCAATGATGAGGTGACACTGTAAGCAATGAAACTCTTCAGCCCTTTCAGCTTCGATTCTTTTTTCGGCTTATCCACAGTGCACGTATATCGTTGTGCTAATGGTGCCCACTCAGGTCCCTTTTCGGTCAGCTGAAGTATCATTTGAAACATATGAAAGTAATAAACAACGCGTTAACAGCTCACCACATTCACAATTCTACGCCAAGTGAACGGCAGTGTATGACAATCCAAGAAGACACACGTCATATTAGCTTCATCGCCAAGAGATGGACAACAGATGTTAGATATGATTCAAAATAGCATAGACATTCCAACAACCCTACTCACTCACTTCGAGGCTCATTGACCTGATATAAAAGCCATGGTATGTCCCCAGTCCAGGATTACCACAAAATCAATCAAATCGTAAAGCCACAGTTTTTTGCGGATCATTAACACTTAACTGTACTGGCTGGTTATCGCAAAAATCTCTCACTCCCTCTCTCTCTCTCTCTGAAGGACGGCGCTGAAGTTGCAAGCCGATGATGCTATTGCAACGACCAGAACACCTTTCTCTTTTCCAGCATAAATAAGCTAATCCAAAATATGCATATTTCAATTTGTTTCATGGATGAATAGCGTTCACTCAGGAATTTTTTTTGTGTACAATATAATATTCGATGACTTGAATGTTATTTTATAAGCAATCAAAATAAAAAGGGAACAAACGATAATTTCATGGCGCTCTTCAGGCTTTGTTGTCATCTTCGTTGATGCGAGAACGAAACCCTCCATTCCTGACTTCACGAAATTCGAAAACCTAGAAAAACATTCTTGAATAATTGGAGGAAAACTGCAGTTGGACAATAAAATGTAACAAAATAAAATAAAGAAATAAATGAACACAACTGTTTTACTTGAATATACCTTATACATTGTACAGACGTTGCTCACTCTACACTTCTGTTCTGATTTTTCATGGTTCACTTATTTGGCACAACATTTTGCATTGTAAATCCTTTAGAAAAGAAACTGGTTGCGTCCCCACTATGCCAGATTTTAATGAAAAAATAAATAAAACGAAATAAAAACCTGTTAATGTTTTTCATCCTGACGGTACCTTGCTTAGATGCGAGGGTTTCCGGCCCAGCAGACCGACTCCGTGATACTGTACCCTGACCTACGCTGGTCGCATTACCCAAAGTCTCCTATAAGCATACAGCCTGCTAACAATGTTTGCAATGAATGTCACAAAAAACACCTAAAAAAGATGTGAATAGAGCATGCGATGGTATTTTCAAAAAAAAAAAAAAAAGAAAAAAAGCACAACATCAATAACCTTCTAGTCATGCGGAAAAACACAAAAAAAGACCTGAAAAATCAAAACAGTAAAAACAGGACTCGGCCACTTAAAGTACACCGTTAACAAGCCCAATGTAATTCCTCGTCCATAGCAGAAATATCAACAATAAGCGATGAGAACTATTCATTCAAGCCAATTCATCCAGCAAATATGTACGACAATATAAAATAGGTGTGAGTTTTATAAGTTCTTATATCGACAACTCATAGAAGTTATATGCGAGCCCAGGCTGGCAAGAAGTTTTCATTCAGATGAATCCCAAATACATCCCTCGAAATCATCAAGTTTTTCAGGCAGATCTGATCGTTGTGTGTTAATTCTAATCCATGTGAATTTATAAATGAATATGCTCAATTTAAGATGTTAGAATGACAAGCAGCTTGCACTGCTTGGAAAATCTCTTTGAAAGTGCGACAGTATTCCGAACCTGAATCAACTACGAAGTAAAAAAATGCACATACTTAAAATGCATCCGTCCATTAAACCAGAACGGCTTTAAACCAAGATGCGATGAAAAGATCTGAATGGCAAACTTCCACTCTGCTTCATTATTTTGATGGTTGAAAGCCCATTCGCTTTATCATTCTCATTAAAGAAACCCATTATGCCAATATTGGATCCTCTTTACTTCCTAATTCTTGAAATAAAAACTTCGAATGCGTCACTGCTCTCCACCAAATGCTGGAAATATTCAAAAAAAAAAAAATATTATTATTGATTCTGCCGAAAGAAGAAACGCAATCACCATGCAAAACTTTTTTTTTTTTTTTAAACAAAGAAAAAATTGATGTTATGTAGAAATGTCGTAGTGCCTCCTGGATAAACAAGCTGCGCCTATTATATTCTTTAAAATATTCTTCCTCTGGACCACTGAAGATATCGTCAACTGAAAATCTCACCTTTGTTTGTGAATTCGATGATGGTAGGCAAGTAAATGAGGCATAGAAAAAGTGCGCCATATTGGCATGCCTTAGTAATGAGGTGAGAAACGTTCAAGAAGCGAAAGAGTTGGATGCGCGAAAGAGATGGTGGTTGTAATCGAGGAAGAGAAGCATCATCAAAAATGTGAAGCAAATCATCTCTGCGCATTAGTCGCCTATTTGAAGCAAAAACGCAACAACACTGGACTTATATACCCACAAGACGCGCGATGCTTCCTATTCAATGCGATCGCCTCCACCACATAAGAAACAGCATAAATGCATGCAACATTGATATACATATGCACCGCCGATGTTGGGGCCCTTCTACCAACACTTCCCAGAATTATCCATATGAATAACCAATACATAAAAGCATCGAAAAGCGGTCAATTCTTTGCAAGCACTGCATGAAAATGTCTCTTAATTTCCCTTTCAAATCATACAATGATTGACTGGCAGTGTTTTTAAAGGTGCATAAATGCGACAGGTCAAGCGCTTGCTCCTGTTAATGCGCTATTAATCAGATAACCCCACTTTCACAACGAGAGGTCTAATAATGTCACTTAGACCAAGACCAAGGCGTGAGAACTAAACTGCAATCCTGTCTCCACAGAATTCATCAAATACCGCAAGAAACATAAGCAGTACAACCGTTTTATTTCAGTAAGCCGACATAAGGTCCCTATACAAAATCCCAACCATGGAAAAACATGTATGCACTGGCGTGCCAAACAGATGTGATTCTTTTATGCGATACGTTTCAACACGAGGGATCTTCTGCTCTGCTTTTTTTCTGCGCAATTATCATTCGGCTTCTAATATGAACTACGGAGGCATGAAAGGAGATAAATGAATAAAGGGCATAAAATGAGGGGCAATGATCATATAAGAGTTATTGCAAATGGATTTCTTATTGTGAGGCGATACTCGAAACACTTCTTATTTATCAGCAAGGTGTTGTTATGGGTGTTTTTGAGCAAAGCACAAAAGAATCTATCAAATTCCTATCGAATAAACTCATTAAACAACGTTCCATACCAAAAATCTGGTTTGCATTCATTAGGTACGGTGAGAGCCGATAAATGAGACTTTATTTCATTCAGCTGTTATTCACATCATCCTATTATTAAATTTGAAGCTATTTGCTGCCCTTTTAAAGGACGAGATAACTTTGATTGTTGTCTGACAAGATTGCGGCGAGACTGCTACCACTATCAGTGTCGATAATATCCCATAACTCACTGGTAACCTGTTGAATGCCTCAAAAACTTTCTTCAACCTAGGTCAACAAACCATCTACGAATTACTCAAAGCTATCTTGAGCCGCAGATGCACTCTGTGCGCACCGATCCGATCAGATTATGTTAGACGATGATGAGAACTGAAATGCAACAAATCAGCTGTAGATCGCCAATATGTTTGCCTGTTGCTTCACTTAAGAAACTAGAATGCTTAAAATGCTTAAAAGACAGCGAAGCGTCGAAACAGCTAAAGATTCACTGCCACAACCACAACAACGTTACGCTACAAAAGCATGACGTCTAAAGGTGGGAAACACCCTTACAGATTTCTTCACCTTCCCGCTACGTGAAACCTGTTTCGCCTTTATATCCGCTTCGTCATCGGTGGACAGATCGGTACGCGAACCGCTGGTGGCGCGTGATTGCGAGCGAGTAACGCTCTGCACAGCGCTTGTCTCATCATGTACGCTCGCACGAGCGTCCTATAATATAGCAGTACTTGTTAGTATACTAATAGACAATGGAGCGTTGATCTACATATGTCCCTTTTCAAGGTCCTCGATTTTGCTTCTTTATCTCATCTAACTGGCTGCGACTTTCGAAAAATTGTATATACTCAAAAAACTTTAGTGTCCTTTTGTAAATGCAAGCAAAACGACCTCCGTGAAACAGAACCGGAATAAAATGAACAATTCCCAGTCCACATCCTCAAAAGAAAATTGCTGCAGTTTTAGCGCAAAACGCCATAGCTTTCTTTTATAAGCTCCCATCTTGAATATAACATCCTTTATAATACAATATGATATAACACAAAAATGTCTTATCTTTATAAAATATAACATCCTCTTTTATAATATAACAGCAGCCGCAATGTGCACTAGTATTTCGAAGCTACTAAGTAAAAGAAAGACTCATCTCTACTCTGACGGCAAATGTTTTCCTCATAAACATATCCACTTCTGCAAATCATGAACTCCACCATCTTCCATTTTTGCTGAAGTCCCCTCTAGTACCCATACATATGGAAATTTCAGAGGAGCCACTAAACCAAGCTCCTCATTGAAGAGGCATCATTTCTGAACTGCTGAGGAAGATTTTCAGGTGGACCAACTTCCGACTAGTGTGCATCTACGAAACGACTCGCTACCTTCTATTCACAACTGTATAATTTTCCACAACCACTAACACGAGTTTATGTAGGTGACATAAGATTCGTGGTACAATCACATTATAGCTGGCGATATTATTACCTCACATATTCACAACTTCAATTACTTTTCCAAATACTTTAACTGCAAATATTCCTGACATTTTTTCATTTTCACATATGCTCAGCATATAGTAAAGAGTTTCCCCAATTGAATGGCTATCGGATGGAAAATCAAAACAATGAAGTGAATAATCCATACGTGTAGCGAGCACACATGTAGACGGAATGTCTCTGGATCAACAGAACTCGCCGAGCGTGCTCGCGCAAATAACATCCCACCAAAATTATCCTATCACTCACAATCAATGCTCATATGACAATATATTCAGAAAAATAAATGTCAGTCAGCAGCAACTAAAGAATGCGGGATTGCTGCTAGTCGTTCTTTTGCGAAGAAAAGCCAGTATCAACCGCAAGTCATCGACAATCATGTAAGCAGTAATGGAGCCAAAAATAATCCTCAGTATACCAGCGTTGACCGCATAGTATTTCACGGCAGGAAAATATTTGCATTATCAACAGATATGACAATAAATTCCATTGGCAGTAAAATATACTTATCTGTTGGTGTCCATTCTAAGTGATGATGCTAGTAACAGCTTATCTAGCATCATATGGATACACAACGGCATAACTGAATAGCATCAGTGACAAGTGAAAATTAGTGGACTGACAACAAAAATAGCATCGATCTTATAGCGGCGGTCAAGCGAAAACTGCGCATTCGCATGTGGCCGCTTAAATGTGGGACAGCTTTGCAAGCACAACCAAGCTAGCTGCTTAATTAACACACAACTATCAAGAGTGGTGGAAGACAGCAGCCGCTTTCCAGCCGCCTTGCTTTTGAGATGCTGCGCGACTCATGGTCAATGATGCCACACAACCGCCCAGCCATACATTCATCACATATATATTAATACATGTATACACATATATGCACATACATACATATCATATATAATACGGTATCATTTTGCAGCATTACGCTAGTCTACCAGTAACTTTCATCACCTATCCAACGCTCTTAACCTCCACGTATCAATATTACTAAATTTTCACATAGACAGAGTAGAACGAAAAAAATGAAAAAAAAAAGACAAGAGTTTTTATTATTCGTATTTATATCACACTCTTGTTGAAAATTTCTTTATGGAATAAAACATTCTCCATAACACATCACCTCTAAATTCATTCAGATGAACTTTTCCTCAACAATAAAGAGCAAGTAATCTTCAAAAAAAAACGTCCATATTTACTCACTGATGAAAAATTACTGATACTGAAAGAAGAAAACTGTGCAAAAAAAATTGCATATTGGAAATTTTTCGTCACATAGAAAATAAAAACTAATTGCACAAAAAGTGGGAAATTGTTTGTTTTAGCAAAAATGAGTTAAAAATTATTATTCAAAAATATAGTAAAAAAGATGCCGTCGAAGGTGACGTATCTGCATCGAATATTTTTCTTAAATGCGGTGAGAAACATACTACTGAAGGAAACACAAAGATAAATTCGCATTCTCGACATTTTGAATTAATTAACATTTGAGTGGGCATTCGCATAACATTTCGATTAGAATATGAACAGAAAAAAAAAATGCATATTTCTCTAGTGTACTACTGAGGATTTTCTTTCAAAGAGCTGGATGACATTATGGTCTCTTTGGTGGAAAAATCATCATTTTTGATTTCGGTGAGAAGATGTTTTATTGCACAAATAATTTAGAAAAAGTTATGAGCATGCTGGCCAAGCATATTAACTCACATCGTCGACTCTTGAAGCGGTGGTGATAATAGTGCAGCAAGTTTTTTCTATCACACTCTAAGACTTAAATATTAAGCAATAATTCAAAGCCGGGCATTGGAAGGAATCAATGGGCAGGTCTAAAAGGAGAGCGCAAAAATGAATGTTTTCTCGTTCCTTCGAACCGAAAAGCAGTTTTACGCTAAAAAAATTACAACGATTAGACAGTCCCTAGAACGAATTAAAAAAGTCTGTTTTGTTGTTTTTTCATTTAAATTCAAGGAAATGCACGTCAGAAAGCTTTCCGCTCTTATTCCTGGAGGATTCTCCACATAAACCAAAACAGCATCAACAGTTGATGTACTTCCTTCCTCGATTCTCATAGAGATTTTTATTCCATCTGAAGCCTCACACTTGCTCACAGTCTTGTCAAGCGAAAAATCGGATATTAATGACATTTTGTAGTAATAATCAATGACCCAATATTTTAGGAAATAGCATGACTTGGAATTTATTAGGAAATTAGGCGTCAATATCAATCGATCAGCCGCCTTTCATACTCTTAAACCGGAAAAACAACAACTACCGACTCACTGTAGGAGCATATTACAAATTTCAAAGTGCAACACGCCATATACCGAAAATTGAAGACAATATCGATTCGAAAAATGCGATCTGAATCCTTAACAACAGAATTTATTTGCATCTTTTACTTTATTATAGACTCATTTCCAAATAATCCTCACTTTTAGACACATCCGCTTCTACAATACCGACGACTCATTCATTCGATGCATTTGGAACGGAATTCAGCTGCAGCATCTGATAAGTTCAAATGCAACAATATGCATTTCTTCATTTGTTTCCTCATTTCCACTGTTTAAAATGCCAGTGATATTTGGATCTTAAGACTTACGACATATATATATATATATATATATATATATATATATATATATATATATATATATATATATATATATCATGGACTGAGCCGTTGAAGTCAACGGATCTCATCACCGGTGAACGCGCATGTGTGAGACGAGTCCAATTCGGGATAAACACGTCCTGTTGCACCTATCGCAGATAAACCGTACTCCTTGATCAGGCCCACTTGTGCCCAATAGTCGTCGCGATCTTTTCTCTTCCAGTGCTCGAACTCGACATCCCTCAAATCGTGCAGTCCCCTCGCGGCATGCTCTCCTCCACAGCTGTCTGTCATGTACTATGTCATCCTTCAGCTCCATTTGACACGCTTTCAGCGTTGCCTTGACTCCATCCTTGTATCGAAGCAGCGGACGTCCTCGTTTCCGTTCCCCAGAGGCGAGTTGTCCGTAAAGTAGTTGCTTGGGGATGCGGTTGTCCGGCATTCTGATGACATGCCCAACCCAACGTAGTTGGGACGAGATGATGTATGCTTCGATACCAGTTATCTCGCACCTTTTCAGCACTTCAGTGTTCCTTATTTTGTCTTGCCACCTGATATTTGCAATTTTGCGTAAACATCGCATATGAAACTGATCCAGTCTCTTGATGTCTTTTCGATATAGCGTCCAGGTTTCGGAACCGTAGAGAAGTGTTGTTAGCACGACTGCACGGTATACCGCAACCTTAGTACTCAGTTTCACTTCATGTCTGCTCCAGAGACGTTTGTATAGTTTGCCAAATGCGGCACTCGCTTTCGCCAATCTTCTGGAAGTTTCTGTGTCATTATATGTTGAGCTTGTAAGTGTGCTGCCTAGGTATGTAAAGTTATCGACAACCGGAAGATTGGATCCGTCAACTGTTACGGTGTGTGATGTAGGCTGCTGACGATCTGGGCATTCTCGGTACATAACTTCGGTTTTCTTCAGGCTGACCTTCAAGCCAAAACGGTTGGCTGCCGTGGCAAATCGATTCATGATATCTTGTAGATCCGCGCAGGAATGTGCCATTAACGCGCAGTCATCAGCATATAGGAGTTCCCGGATGACTGCAGTGTGCACTTTTGTTCTGGCTTCTAACCGTTTGAGGTTGAAGATGTTGCCATCCATTCGAAATTGAATTGGTATGCCAGTATTGCAGTCCCTAAATGCGACCGACAGCATCATGGCAAAGAAGATCCCAAACAGAAGCGGAGCAAGTACACATCCCTGTTTGGTGCCGTTGGTAACTTCGAATGCATCCGACATGTTGCCTGCTTCGATAACGCGAGCGCGCATCCCTTCATGGAACGATCGGATCACATTTACGAACTTATCTGGACATCCAATTTTGCGCAGAAGTGACCACAAACCTTTTCTGTTGACAGAATCGAAAGCTTTCGTGAGGTCAACAAAAACAACGAAAAGGTCTTTGTTTTGTTCACGACACTTTTCCTGCAGTTGACGAGCGCTGAATATCATGTCGATGGTGCTGCGACCAGCGCGAAAACCACATTGGCTTTCTGGAAGGATGTTGTTATTGGAGACATGCAAGGCAAGTCGGTTGAGAATTACTCTTGCCAGGATCTTGCCTGGGATGGACAGGAGAGAGATGCCTCTGTGATCATCACAGGTTGCCCGATCGCCCTTGCGTTTAAAAATATGAACTATTTGCGCATCCTTGAATTCTTGTGGGACGTCTTCACGCTCCCATATGTGCCGATATAAGGTTGTGAGCCGGTGAATAAGTTTGCGCCCGCCGTATTTGAATATTTCGCCGGGTAAGCCATCGGCACCAGGTGCCTTACCCGCTTTCAGCGATTGGATGGCGTCAAGTACCTCGCGTTCTGATGGAGGATACGCCAGGTCGTTGGACACATTCCATTGTGGAACTTCGGAGAGCACCGTTGAGTCAAACTCTGATGCTTGATTCAGCACCACTCGGAAGTGTTCTGCCCAGCGTTCCAGAATCTTCTCACGGTCAGTTATGAGATGAGAGCCGTCCTTCGAATAAACTGGAACACTCCCGGAATCTCTTGGACCGTAGACTGCCTTGAGGCCGTCATAGAATGCTTTCATGTCATGGCGGTCTGCTGCTGTCTGGAGCTCGATTGCCATATTGGCCCACCAGCGTTCCTTCATTGTGCGAAGTTTCGCATTTGCCTCCTTCCTGGCTGTGTTATAAGCATGTTTCTTGGCGGCACACGATTTGTCATTTATCCACTGCAAATGTGTGGTGTACATTTTGTTCAGTAGCGCTCCGATTTCAGTGTCCTGATCATCGAACCAGTCTTTGCTGTGTTTCCTCACGAAGCCAACAACTTTTGCTGTGGCGTTATAGACTAGATCTTTTAAGTTGTTCCAGTCATCATCAGCTCCATCGTTGTTCTCCCGCTCACTCAGCCTGGCATTGAGTTCTTGTTCCAGCTCCGTCCGAACGTCTAGACGTTTTAGCGCGCTCACGTTGAGCTTCTTGACATTGAGACCTCGTCGACACCTCTGCGGAGGCGTCGTTGTCAGGCGCACAGTACTGCGAACTAGAACATGATCTGACCATGTCGTGCTTCCGCGCATTGCTCGGGTTAATTTCACGTCTCTCAGGTCGCGTTGCTTGGTTATTACGTAGTCGAGCATGTGCCAGTGTTTCGACCTGGGATGCATCCACGTGTTCTTGAATTTGTTTGCTTGTTGAAAGACTGTGTTAGTTATGACCAGTTCATGCTTTGCACATAGTTCGAGTAGCATTGTGCCGTTTGAGTTGGCCTTACCAACTCCATGACGCCCGAGCACTCGGCTCCATGTGGCGAACTCACGGCCAACCCTGGCGTTGAAGTCTCCCAGAATAAATAGTTTGTTTCTGTAGGAAGTTTTGGAGATTATGTTATCCAGTTCGGCATAGAACTCTTCCTTGGAGTCGTCTGATGCGAGAAGGGTTGGTGCATATACCGAGAGGAGAGTGGCTTTGCGACCATGCGACAGCGGGAGTTCGAGGCTCATGTGTCGTGGCGTAATAGCGACTGGTGTAGAGCAAAGCATTTTAACGATCGCGTTCCTAATGGCAAATCCAACTCCACCTTGCCTGGGCGCACCTTCAGGTTGTCCAATGCAAACATATATATATGTTTACACGCCTTATATATATATATATATATATATATATATATATATATATGTTCGATTACACGCCTTCATTAAAACTCCGATTTGAAGGCGATGTCAGATTGATTGTAATGTCTTCCTTGATGACAGGTTGCCAATAAAATATTGGAAAAACCAGATGACTAAAAGTGCACGGAGTTCAACGGTAAGCTGATGCGAAGAATTGAAAGCTCAAAGGAATGTTGCATGACACGATAGGAAGAAGTCTGCGTACTTAAAAGGGAATTAAGAAACTAACTGCTAACTCTTCGTCATCTTCGCTCCAGTCATCGAAATCATCTTCTTCGTGAGTTCCACTCGGTGTCCCTGCCGACGGATAGTTCGGGCGGATCGTTTGAACTGGTTGCTGAAACTAAACATTCATGCACAAGTATTCAAAACCATTTTTATTATTCTCAATATCGACACCACAAATTCATTCCTCTGGTCCAGGAATAAGCTTGAGCTGCATTGCTTTATATTCACAGAGATAAACAATGTTTTAGTAGCAGCGATCAACGGTAAATTTGTAGAGAAAGGAATTTCCAGGGAATTAAAGTCAACCATAAAAACAGAAAGGGAAAATTTACCCTCTTACTTTTCAAATAAGTATAATCACTTAGAGTGAACTTCCGTTTCTGGAAGAGTTCAAAAGAACAGTTCCGGTACACTAAAGCTACGGGAAAACATACGGTGATTTTACAATATTAGTGAATTATTACATTTCACGCTTACTAATATTAATATCGCGTTAGCATCAACGCAAAAAAAGCACATCGAAGAAATTTGTTTTCTGCTAAAAGTTGACGAAGATCGTTAAGTAAGATATTTTAAATGAACTTGTTTTGCAAAATGATTCATATCATTGAATATATTATTCGAATCGATCATTTAACAGCAAATCGAAGCTTTCATTCCAAGAATCTAAAACAATTCCTCACAAAGGGTGTCCACTCTGGGGAATATATTGTGCATGTCTAATACTCCTCCATTTCAACTAGACTGTTGCATTGAATAGAACCTATAGTAATGAGGTGTTCTTCAAGAAACTAAACTTCATTGAAACATTCAGCCATTGGAGACCCAGAGGCGACCTTAAAAAATTCTCCCTCTATGCACTTTTTGCTCTTCTTCGAAAAGAGTGCCTTAATTGAGAGATCATAACTATGGGTATTCATGTGTGTGCGACTTCTCGTCGAAAAATTTCAACTCGTTAAGCGCAAGACCTCAGACGATGAAATTTGCTTGCATAATATATGCAATAGGCGACCGATATTATAAACTGAGTTTCATTCCGGGCCGACCGCTTTCATTATGAGTTATGATTCTTTAAATATGCTGTAAGATTTATGAGTTAATTTTTTCCTTCACCTGATTTAGCGTTTTCCCATGAGAAATTTATTAACTGAGCGTTTGTAGAAGCAGTCGGTCGTGCGCAAAAAGCATTGAGGTATTATTTCTTCGATTTTCTTAATCGGTTAATTGGACGTGCAAGATCCAGCTGTGTTCTGATACAGTTTTTATAATAGAGTTGTGCATGCGAAATGCATACGCAAAAGACACAGCCTCAACAAAGCATAGGTATAACTTATTAAGTAGGAGCAACAGTAAGTTCTGAAACAAAGAATAAAAAAGAACAAGGGGGACATTTTTCAACGGAATCATAGTAGGCTGAAGCAAAGTGTATAACTGTTTTGCGAATGACTAAACCAGAAACAAATAATCCCGTACAACAAGAACAACCCCTATTTGCAGTATAATAAACGAGCTTCTCTTTGTTATTAAAGGTGAAAGCAGATAACTTACCACTGGAGCTGACATATGCGCCGGGGCGGCTGGTGGGAAACCCCAGTTGTCGTCATTGGTAGTAGGTGGCAACGAATGGGCTGGCAACGTTGGAGGACATTCCACCTATAAGTTGGCATCATGCTATTAGATAGACAACAAGCATCGCGCATAGCTGTTGATGAGATTATTATTATTCTCAAATTAGCAAGTTCCAATCAATTCATCCAGTCAAATAAGAACTTATCAACTTAAAATAACTCGAGTTGATAAGTCGTTAAGTTTATTGCTTTATGTTGAACCTTCTCGATTTACATACACCTCTTTTCACGTTTACCGAGCACTTCAAAATTGATAGAATGCTTGCTCTCGCTTGAAAAGAAATCGGTCAGCTCGAGATTGCTTAGCAAACTTTATTAAACGCAAATCTGATAAGTGCTAACGCTGCAATTAAAAACGTTTAGCATTCGACGATGTCTACTAGTAACTATTCTTAAATGTGGAAAAATAAGTAGAATTGATGGCGGAACCATCTGCGATTTTTGATGAATTTCAACCTTTTTTACGAACTTCAAATTTAAAAGTAATGTAAAAAATAAGAAAGCAATAAACTAACCCCTAATTTGCATATGTATTCTTGATAGTTTTAAAACATTGCTTTAAAAATTTCCCCTTAAAAATTAAGCTGTGCATATATACGAGTCCATAAGATTGTTTCAATGTTCATAAGACGTAGAAAAAGACTTCGAATAGATATATGCGTATACCACATATCACAGACTCAGACATCTTACGAATATGATTGATAATAATGCGGCATAGGTTGATATTGAAAAAAATTTCCAACACGGACTTTTTCAACAAATCGCTTCTCACCCAACAATAAATTTACGCAAACGCAAAATTTTACAAACAAAATGAACGCTTTAACAATAGAACTCATTAGAGAATTATTGTAAGAGTCTCGAGTATAAACTCCAGTATAAGCAGTTAGCTCCAGAAACAACCCCTTCCTATTATCATTAATATTATAGTGAAAGCTGAAAGCAAGAGTCAACAAACAAAGCAATTGAGTAGTATGAGGGCATAAGGGTTTTATAATTTAATAAAAAAGCAAGAACCCGTTTGCAGCAGTCACGGTAAAGAACAATAGTACATAGACTAAACAGTAGCGAACGATGCTGTTGCTTCGAATCATCCATATTTCGCAGAACCCTATGTTGTGCAGATCATATAACAACCCACATCGTTACCGCAACAAATTACCACCAAAGCCTGATTTAGTTGCCATCTTTTAGTAAATTCCCTTCCATTTACACGACTATTTTCTTCGAAAATTTGCATAATGCCAAAATTCAGAGACTTGCAGTCGAAGTTTTAGAAAAGTTGAAAAATAGACGTTCAATAAGCAAGCTGACTTCTCGCCAGCATATTTCATCAACTTACGCATAGGCCGGAAATAGTGAAGGATATGTATCCTTCCCTAAGTTTCCAAATGTTAAATAACTCGTGGAAAAAGTGTGCCGCGCCATTAGCATCGTTGCTTTAGATTATAAGCATGAAGTATATTTAGATGTTTGGCGAAACACCAATCACCATACTACTGACTAGTGTTACCGAGCTCTTCTCATGCAAATACGGCAAATATTCAGTAAATACCTCAGGTGGCGCAATCAGAAGTCGGGGGATTCACGATTAACTGCTTGGCCGTTTGAACAATGATGTTTGGACCGTACCACGTATCGGCTGATGAGAAGAATAAGGCGTAGTCATAGTTAGAACGTAAAATCTTTCGGTATTGCAAGTAGCCAGCAGAAGCAACCTGGCTAAGTGCAGGTGCACATACAATAAAGAGGAACAAATGCCCTTACGATGATTGCTTCAAGCAAAATAACACTGACTATTTTCGATAAAATAAAAGGAATTTTATAAACAGGGAAGATTTTCGTTAAACACCCCCGCAAGGAAAAACAAGCCGAGAGAGTGGACGACTATTTTAATGGAGTGTTCACATCGGCGTATTCAATGTATTCCTCCAGGTGTGTGCTGCAGTTCTGAATTTTGTGCTTTAAACTATTTCCGTGAAAAATGCTCAGTTTTTTTTCCTCCGCTCGTTTGAATTGTGGATTGCTTTGAGGGAGGATCTCGAAATTTATGGAGAATAATCTCCTTATTCCTCTTTGCTTCATCATCTTTGAGGGAATTTTTTCGCAGCTTCCTACATTTGGGAGAAAACCTACAAATAAGCAAACAAAGGAATAATAAAACGTTGAGATTAGTGCAAAACACACCTCATTCTCATCAATTTTCTTCATAGTGCCGTGTCTATGAACTGCATTCCTATCGCGTGATGAGTGCTGCGGTGATTTTTGTACAGCAATTGTCGCACACGTATGACGACGTATCAATTGCTCACGTTTTTCGATTGAACGTGACGTATGATCGGTGATTTTAGAGACAACCGATGAGGATGGCGCATTATAATGGTCGACCACTTTGCGAAGACTCGATGTGAATAACATTTCTATTCGCAAGAAATCGAATCGAAATAAATTACGAACCGACACAGTCAACAGGATGAACGAGCAAAAACTGCTTCAATATGCTTAGAGCTATAAGATTTAGATAGTCAGATCGGTTAAAGTCTAAAATTTGAGCAGCATAAGTGGTATAATGCGAAGTGAGGATAATCATATGCATCCTAACGATAATAACGAACAGAATTAAAATCAAATTGAATAAGCGAAATTCTTAAATACATCGAACATCTTGAGAAAAGTCAATAAAGCATGCAAATAGATGCATAGAAAATATCTGCAGTAAAATAAACAAATTTTAATGGTTGAAAAGTCATATGAAAATAAGAAGAGTTGTGCTTAATTGTGTGCAATTTATGTGAAGTGTATGCAGCGACCACATCTAACAAACAGTCATCAGTGATAATAGTAATAATGGGCAACAACTGTCCGAACTGCGCTATAAAAGCTATTTATTAGTCGATAGATATTTCGATGGCTTCAACAATAAATAAAATAACTTCTCGTAACTCGAAGCCTACCCACCCAAGAAATAATTCATGGATTGCCAAATCTAAACCCTGCAGCAGTCGATCGTCGTTCCTCAACACGAAAAATCGATGGACCCAGTATCTGCCGCAGAGGGGATTTTAAGGCGAAATTTTAAAATGAATAAGTACGTTGTCGACCACTTCCAATATCAGCATCGAATTCGCTGGAAATAAGCTTTGGAGATTCGCTAGAAGTGCAGCTAGCTGTTGAGTCAAGCAGAAGGTGCGGCTAGCTCTTGAGTCAAGCAGAAGGTGCAGCTAACTGTTGAGTGAAGCAGAAGGAGAGGCTAACTGTTGAGTGAAGCAGAAGGTGAGGCTAACTGTTGAGTGAAGCAGAAGGTGAGGCTAACTGTTGAATCAAGCAGAAAGTGCCGCTAGCTGTTGAGTCAAGTAGAAGTATACTCTGGTCTCTCTCATTAGCTTGAATTGTGAAGCAAGACGAATAAATGGCTCTCAAAACGTTCATCTACTGTCTACTTAGACTTCGAGCTCGTTTCTTTTATTACGCATTACTCCCCGGAGAAAAACGCCCATTATAACTAGTCGATTTTGACAGTGTCATTTTGCAAACGATCCCAACTTGCTGATAATATATATTTCATGTTGTCCAACAATATAATAGCAAATTTACCTCATTGCGGCATATACGGAACCGGTCAATAAATCCGACAAGCGTGTTTTAATTAAATTGTCTTTTAAAATACGACAAACATCACCCTTGATGAATACTATTTTAAATTAGAGAATTCAATTTAGATGTAAATTTATTGCATACATTTTGAGCTCGATGAATTGCCCCACTTCAATGCAACCAATTTTATGCATTTCGTTGCATCATTTTAGCAGAGTCATATGCACCAACGAGCATTCAAATATCAGTCTTTCATAATCGTGTCATTGTAAATTGTGCTATCCAATTCTCATAAAGTTTTTTCAGATGCTTCGTTTCAACCAATGCCGTAAGATGTGCTTCAATCGATCAGTCTATAAACTATAAACTCAAAGTAACACAACATAACAATTTGGAATGCATATCAAGGAAGTAGCGCCTAGCACACAATAGGAGCGGACAAAACTGGAGCTGCGCCCCAGAATGCTCGGAGGCGCTTTTCTGAAAATCCTCCAGGTGCCTGGGACCTAAGGTCGGAGCTTTCAGAGTCGAAATCATCCCGAACCTCAACACGTGCCAACGCTAGCTTAAAAACACAACAAAATAAACGCTATACAAGTACCAGTCCATGAAGTGCTTCAATGGTGATTACAGAGTCAGAATAATTATAGTACAGAATGGCCGCCGCCGTCTTTCCATAGACCGAACGTAGACTACGCGTAAAAGTAGGCAAGAAGGAGAGACAAATTTGGTTCAGTACACAAGAATGACACATTTGAAGAAGTTCTTTGAAATGTCTAATTGCTCAACATTACTGAACGTACATAGAACCGATGAGAAACTCAATGATACAATCGAGTTGCAAATAGAAAACGTATGCTTATATGCCACCATATTGGAGCTAACACCTTCCAGTTGCCACAGGAGCATTTCCGCAATCCTTTAAGCATTGATTCTTTTGAAGCAACGATTTTCTATGTGATATAATACCATCAACAATAAACAAATACACCTGCGAATAGCAATCGTTTCTCTTGCAGTCAAGAATGACCATATATTTATATAAGTGAGCAGGACACTGACATGACCATTTGCAGTGGTGGATGTCACCGATTAAGGCGAGTGAAGTGATCACCATATCAAACGAAGCATTGAAAGACAAATTGCCTATCACGCTTGAGAGAAGGAGACAGAAGGAGGGAGACAACTCGTCGTGAGCGTAACGTTTCCAAAAAATCCAATGATCCAACTCTAAGTTCTACGGTCTTTAAAAACTGCTCCCCTACTAACTTTTCTTAAACAATTTTCAATAGCAACGCAGAAGTGCATTCTATGGTTCTTTTTAAAATGATCAATTCACTTTGAGAAAAAAAAAAAATCATGGCTTGGCGAAAATTTGAAACTATATAATGCTTAAGTTTCAAAAGTATAGTAGAGTTTGAGGCTATTATTTTTGACTTCGGAAAGTTTTCAACACTAAGTAAAGAGTTTTTTCGAAGACATGATTTAGGCCTACGTTAATTTGAAGAGAAAACTTCGAGTTATGAGCAAATCATATGCATGGTTTTTATGAGTAGCTCTGCTGCCCACCTTTGACGTCCTGTATACGCCGGCAAAGAGAAAATATTTCGATTAGTGGATTTTTGTTGGAATGGAAAGCGGGACAGATAAGAAAGATTCAATCCGCAAGTGAAGAAAGCTTCCCAATACAGACTCGTTTCATTTGAACTGGGAGGTGTTATATGTCTATCTTTTTCCCTTGTTTCCCCTCCCTCTTCTCCTGAACATGCCCCCTTCAATTTTCAAATGAAATACAGATTTCCATGCGATTCAATGACTCTGTGAAAAGACATTCCCGCATTTTAATTGCGAAAGTCGCTACTACTTTACAGATGCAAGTGTACCCTTGCAAAGTGTGAACTGATGAAAGCTGCTTCTTTCGTATATGCTACATCCAAGAATTTTGTTGAGCCGAAAAAATATTTAGCAGCTTTTGAGAAGTCCCTCTCCTTTCCTTGTAGAAGAGAAACGTCATAGCTTGTACAGCAAAACACGCTTTATAGAAAAACGCTTCGACGGGAATACTTGCACGACCGACTGATCTGTTAAGAATATCTTTCTATCGTTCTCACTTCAAATTGAAACCTAAACTGAAATTTTCCAAAAATATGAAACAACAGCAATAGGTGGGATTGATTTAGTGGACGAACGATTGAGCGAATTCATTGCGACAGTTGGACAAGTGCTAATGACATAAATAGTCCTAGATGATAGGCTCTTTAGTGAAATTGAAATTTAAAGCAATTTCGAAAACATATACCAACTTAGCTAGATGTATAACCAAAAGTCTAAAGCAAACAAGGATGCTGCTGGCTGCAAAGATTATATCATTCACACAGATTCCATCCATATAGATTCTCTATTGCTGAATTTCATCTACGATAAATATTCACTATGTTAGCTACTTAGCAACATTTAACACAAGCATCAAAAAAATCAAAGAAGAAAACAATATGCGAGAATGATACAGTCTCTTCTATCGAAATTAAAGCAACGTTAATAAATCGCATTCACTAATGGCGAAATTTGTTATATACATAATGAGATCATTAACGATATGTGTAAGTTGTTGGATTTTCAAGTGACATTATTATTTCCTTTTCTATTGGGGTTAGAAAATAAAGCGCGAAATAATGTTAGCTTTTATTTGCCCTGAAGAGATTTTTTGAATGACTAACTCAAAGAAATAGAACTTTGATAAGGTTTAGAGATAATCATATATAATCCAATTTATTATGATATAAATATATACACTCTCTTTTTTCACAATACACAAAACAGTGACAGCAATTAGAAAATGTAAATAAAAAACGGGCAAACAGCGACATAAAACGTTTGCCCTGAAAAATATTGGAGAATAATTAATACTAGTAAAGTGAGAACAGTTTATTAATGGTGATAAAATATGTCAGTTCACATACTCCAGAATAGTACATTAGTAAGAAAGCTGCATGCTGATCACTTGAGTAGCAAATTTTCAATGCGATAAAAAGAAAGAAAAAATACATACTGGAGCTGGTGGAGTGGGATCGATTTTCACCACATACGATTCGGGAAAAAGACCAAGTTGACCCCTAGAATTCCGTCCTTCCAACCAACCGCCTTCGATTCCCTATAAAAACACGGGATGGTATTAAGGACGGAACGAACTCTCGAGACGGGAAATCATGTTGAAGAACCAATGCATTGTTAGATCTGCTTTATAATTTGGACGCTCCGGCCTTTTCTATGATTTGCTAGGCAATCGATTGAACTAGCTGGTCTGATGATGGGGACTGCAATAAGCGCATATCATGCCAGCTGCTGTGACATGCCCCACCCATTTGTGGAATTTACACTCTGTGCAACAATTATGGGTAACTCACTTCTCACATGAAAAATTTCGATAAAAGCCAAATCCAAATGAACAATTTCAGCTCTCTTTTCATATTTTCTACTCTAAGCCAAAATCAACAAGGCCCTCATATTTGGTGCCGGTCGAAACAATTTACCCACAATTAGCTGACTGCTACAAAATTCATATTTTACCACTACGGCCTCTACGCTTCATAACGATCCCGGTCAGAGCATATGGCAACATGATTCTCGTCGAATCATGACATCAGTACCTTTTCGGATCGAACATTACCTTTACCGTCAGCTCCTTCTGAGTCCAATGAAGTCCCGCTACCGGGAGGCACTGACACCTTTAGGGATTTCCTAGTACAACCGCACACCCGGGGAAAGCCCAATGTGACTCTTCCCAGCCTCAACATCAGCGCAGTCAGGATCGCCAACCCCATCTTCACCCTCGCCGGTTTTTCAGCTCGATTACTAACCAACCAAACGATACTGTAGTATGGTTCTTTCTTCTGGGGAATAACACTCCAACGGCGTTTCATGTGAGATGTGAAAGTGTTAAAGTGGGGGAACGACAATGTCAGAGTCAATATAAACGGAACTTTGTTTTCTGTTGGCTTTGCTTTTTTGAGGAAATGCAACTGCATGCCAGAAAAAAGCAACTGAGCATTCTGAAAAGGCACACTTTACCAAACCGCAATTTAATCAACATTACGTTGCTGCGGTATAAGTTTGTTTTCAAGAATTCGTCTTATAAATGAAATACAACCAAACTTAGTTATATGTCTCCTAGCCTCTCTACGGCAACCCCTTCCTCCGAATAAATGTTGTCCTCAAAGACTCTCCAAAGAAACCCAAATATTGACTTATTTTCACGCGTTTAAAATATCATTGAATACTGGACTTTACCGAAATTTTGAAAAATAATTCAGCCAAGAGAAAATTTCTTAGAATCTTCGATAATTTCTAACCTTTGGACTTAATAATACGCTTGCCTTTTGGCTCTCTTTGAAGACAAAAGAAGAACTGCTCTCAATTAGGCGACAATTTATTTCTTTAAATCGGAAAAGCGTATTTGCGACTAATTTGCATCTTCATTCATTTTAAGGGGAACAAATATATACATACTTCTCTGAGGACGGTGAGTACTTCATCAACCGAAATTGAGAGTTCGCCCGAGTTGGGCTGTGCTTCGAATTCATAGACGGCGCGAACTTGTGTCATTACCCTTAGCCATCCAATAGATGTGCCCGTCACCTGAAAACGATATATGAAACTATTGTGGAGAATACACCCTTGACTGGGGAAACGTACAAGCAAGCAATCACATAATACAACAGCATATTCAATAAAACCGGAAGAAATATATTACATGGAGCCATTCCCTTTCAGAAGGAATTCGACCCACCTCCCCTCTTACCTAAAAAATTAGACCGAAACAATGACCTATCATATATATATATATATATATATATATATATATATATATATATATATATATATATATATATATATATATATATATATATATATGTTTAACGAACGTGAGAGTTTTTATGAATTTCTGGTTGCGGAAAATTTCCATAAATTTGCATAAACCAAGTGAAAAAGCACAACCAAGAACATCTGAACTAAGAGGCAAAAAGTAAGAAAAGATCGACTAGTTGATTCTTTCTTCAAAAATCTAGTAATAATCACTTTCGATGCTAAGACCATTTTAAAAAAACGCCTCAAATTGAATAGAAATATACGGTATCCAATCACTCAGCTGCTGTGCCTCAACAATAAAGCAAAGAACTACGTCAATCCATTCGTTTCTCAAATTAGAATTTAGAAAACAAAAAATTATGTCAAACCTCTCATGAACCAACCCTCCCCTCCCTCCTCTCTCAGTATTAAATTACTTTGATGAGCTCAGAGCATCTCGATCTTTGAATATTTGAAGCAGCCAGTATATTTTATTTTACGCCAAATGCAACCTTAACCTTACGTAAGCCCGACCACAAAAAAAATCAGTAAATATATCAAAAAAAAAAAAAAAAATCGAATAAAACATTGTTGTTTCATTGCGTGCATTTTATTTGATTCAAGGAGATCAATGCTCAATTCAGTGGAACAACAAAGGCACATGTCATACCAACTCGTTTAGCACCTTCTATATTTGTTTCTATTTTCAAAAATTCCAACCAAGAGAGTACGGTTGCTTCATCGGCAGCTTTTGAGAAATTGTGTAAAAATTTACTTGCTAGACCTAGAGGACGAATTCATCGACCGCTTGATGAAGTACAATCAAGTGCACAGATTTGGTTAGTAAGATAAATCAGAAGAATTCGATTGGCTGGATGATACGTTAGGATACAAATGAGTGGACCGACAAGGACCGACAACGGCGTGCACAGACAAACAACGACAACTATTACGTTAGACAACTTATACAGAGTGCTTGAAATATTTAAATCATCGCAATGCCGCAAATTGCGTTCATCTCATTTTTCCGGTTTATATGTGAAATAATAGACATTAAACGATATAATACGAAGTGGGAATTCGCGCGTTGTGGAAATTACGCAAAAATGAAACAGAACAGTACAGAAATAGTCCGATTATAGAGATGACCGAACCGACACCAACAAATCAATGAAACCGACAAGTAAAAATGATATAACAATGACAAAAGGGTCAAAAAGCATGCAAGCGATAAACGCACATGTAACTGCAATTGTTCTGATGTGACTAGAAGCAATTTGGAGTACTACAAAAAAATGACGAAGAAAAGAGAAACGAATGACGCGAAGATATCCTACTTTTTTACTCAACAACATCTTGGGTTGTTGCCTCACACAATGTACATTAACGAAACTTAGACAGCATTCGATTGTTGAGGAAAAAAATGCGAGAAATCAGACACAGTGTGCAATACAATTTGAAATTATTTATTTTTCTTGTTTATTTTTTCCACATACAAAAAATCCCTAAATATTTCAGTATTGATTCATGATGAGAAACTAATTTTTTGGCAAATAAGAAACTGTAGTCGCAAGAGATGCATTTAATATGAATCATTGCGATACCTAGATGGGTGTTGCATTAATAATTCGCCTCCTATATCATCGCCCCTCCGCCAACTGGATGGAAAAAAATATGTGAACAAGGATGGCGAGTTTTGAATCCAAATGCCTTCACCTCATCCGCATGAAAATTTCAAAACCAGATTTGAATAGGGTTACATGAAAGAAGCGATAAAAGAATACTCATATGAAGCTCAGTGCCCTCTCTCTCCCCTCCTCCGCCATCGCCTCAGCAGCTGAAAAACAGATCCAGATGAGTGGACTAATGGGATGTTATCGGTAAAGCGTTTCTTGTTTCTCTTGCGTTCCAAATTTTAGGATGTCTTCTTGCTCAAGCGTTTTCTTTTATTACAAATTTCCTTTCAAATCATGAGTCACTTAAAGCAGAGCTAGGAAATTTGCTAGATATTACCTGTTAAATCAACTTTCAATTTGATTCATCAAGTACGAGGGCTGTTATAGGCCTTCAAAAGTGTCCCAAAAGTTTGCATATCCAAACTCATTTTACAACCGATTGCGAAGCAAAAACACTCAAAAAAAGTGGAAAAATTCAACAATGAATGTGCCACGATATGAGATTTTGCGATCGAATTCATCAAAACTATCCATTTCACATACTCGGCAACAAATAATAGAACATCCACGAAAATGTGCTCATTGTTTAATGGTTCTTTCACGCAGAACTTTAATGAAGCAGACGTTCAACTTTAACGTCAGTGAAGGATGTCAATATATGATGGAAATTACATCATACGCTGGTAGCTGCTTGATTCACTAGTTCCCAGGTTAACATTATTAAGCAGATGTACAAGCATGCATTTGCATTAGCATGATGCCACCATAATGCTCCTTGGAAATAAAAATTTACAGAGGCTAATCTTCTGAAAAATCAATACAAGCGGGTCGATTCAGTCAAAACACGAATGCAATATTTAACCGTTTGTCAGCAATTCACTAAACCAGCTAGTCCGATGCGCCGAAATGCAAAAACACCGTTACATAAGCAGGTTTTGACACGCTTTCGAACTCACTTAAATTGTTTAAAAGAGAATTGCGGAACTTCTTTCTATGCAATTGCCTCTTATGGTCACATATTTCCACGAAGATTGATTGTATTAAATCGAGTGGAATTCAATATACGAGTATCCACTGAAATTGCAAGCGTCGGCTCCACAAACCAACTTCGTATCTAAAGACCCCACAGTGTTATGGCTCCTACAAAGTTTCTAGAAAATTTCTGCGCCATTATCTTTGACAAAAATCCATCCACCGTTACTTGCTGCTGCTGATCAACATTGAAGTCCATCATTACTTTAGGCTCGTAACTTATTCCTAAGCTTCCAATTCCCTCCATCGATTTTTTTTCAATCGTTTCGCTGCCCAACGATTACTAAAAACGCGAAATATAAGGCTTAACCACACTCCACTGTGTAGACGAGGAAAGGCCCTTGCGTGGTGAATGACTGAGCAAGCGACTAGATTGTAAGTAGGTATGTATGTGAATTCATGTGAGAGTTCAAGCTCGTCATTTACCCCCAAAGGCAAACGATCAGACTTTTAATGACACTTATTAACTCGTTAATGTACCTTCCAAACAATTCTAAAAGATTAACTTTATAAAATAAAAGGATTTCATTATATGCTGCCTGCGGACATTTAACCGACAACGGCAATAAGTAGCGAATTCTCTTGCAAAAAATCGAATTTAATGAGGTTCCGTCTTCAATCAACTTCCCTCTAGGAATTCCTCCTTCATCCATCTCCACGCATAATCCGCAGGTGATCAGTGATACACATAATCCGCAGGTGATCAGTGATCCTTGGATCGCGTGAACCCCGGCAAGACTCTGTATCTAACCACGAACATAGAGCAGCAGAATAAAAGAAATGAAGAGAAATACATGAACATGAGACTACAACAAACGACTAGTGTGAATAAGACGTGGCAGCATGATTCATAAACAATTTCATACAAAATGAGGAAGGTGCTATCGATTTGGTTGGTTTGAGCAACAAAGTTATGTGAAATGAAATAGTGCTCCCACTTCAATCGAGAGGCCTATTAAATATGAAAGAAACTTCCTCATCAATCTACCTGTCACATAAGCTGTACTTTAAAGCAGATAAGTGAGAAGTGAACGTCACCGTTCATCATACATCAACAAATAGCTGTCATTCTTTGTCAATTTAATGAATGATAGATTAAAATGGTGTAACTGCATCCAAATAGATATTTATATACAGTCCTGCTAATGATTTCAAATCAACACAACGTATAATCCGAAAACTTTGGGGAATTTCGAAGGGGTCTAAAGTGGTTAGTCAGATGACATGAATGCAAAAGTGTGTACTGCACAAGCTCCTCCAGCTTCCGCATTACAAATTTCCGAAAAAGTAGCGTTATTAAGATAATCGCTACCATCCTTCTCGTCTATCCTTATTTCGAAAAAGATGATTTCCATAAAACATGAAGTCAAGCAATTTCCTTTTGCCTCTCTTTCAAACAAGTAGAAGACAGCGATTTTTCGAACAGTTCACAAACGAGTGAGTAGCATTAAGCACCAATTTATATCATCTTGTTCTTACCATTCTCCTGACGAGCGCTGCTAACAAACACCTGCAAAAAACATTTGAAACATTTGCCCGAGATCGCACACTGCTTCAACGCAGCAATATTTAGTCCGAAGATTCGGTCAGGAAAAATACTTTTCTGAGCGAAGCAGGGCATAGACGGGTTAAGGCGGATGATAAAACTCCTCTCTCCAATGCAGTGGATTAAATAAGGAATCAATTTTGGTTGCAGCACGTTAAAAAAATGCACCCATCCAAACTTACGAGCGATCATCGGCTCATTTAATCCAAATTGCGCTGAAGAGGCCAAAAATGTTATTATCTTCCTCTCATTATTCTAAATTTGCCAATGGCCGAATTTCATATTTCTCTCACAAACCAAAACCACAGAGAAAATCATAGTTCCGGCAATGAGTATGCGTTCAGGATTTCAGGACCGTTTCTGTTTGTTATTTCATCGATAAAGAGGAAAAAATGGATTGAAGTGAAAAACGGATAGTAAGTCAAGCATAAAAAATTCAATAAGCGAAAGATTCAAAAATTATTATATATGAATAAAAAAAAATAATAAAAAAAAATTATTCCACATGAAATTTGCTGCTCTCTGAGTATGATTAAATAGCGTGATTTGCTGGGAAAATTAACAGATTCCGAAGAATGCCACCCTCATAAGAGCTTCAGTTATACAACTACAAATGTGACAACAAATTTCATTGTGCGGAAAATATCATTTTCGCTCGTAATCAATCTAAAACTTTGATTAGAAACGCTAATTTCATAGATAAGTCTTGCGCTTCTTATTCGTCAAAATTTCCAAATACAATGAATGCACTTCCTTTAAACTCGAATTGAATTGAATTTACGATGTTTTATTAAATAAGTTCAACAAAACGTATGTTCGCATTGTTTTGCATTACATTCGAGAAAATTCTTCTAAATTGTTTAGTATTGAGTCGTTTACTTTGCAATTACGCCTAAGCATTTCCTCTCAAAGTTTCATTGCAATTACGAGCAACGAAGCGAACATTTTCTCAACTGCAGTTTTTTCTTTCTTTTCACTATAAGCACTTATTGCAACAATGCAAAGCTATCAATTCTATGACAATTTAAAGATTACTAGTCATTGCGGTGATGGATTATTTCAAAAAGCACTGAAATATGTCTATGCGTGCCATTAAAATCAAGTAGGAAATTATAAAGCCATCGAATCAATAAATAATAAAAATTCTGTTAGCAAAAGAGAGTGTCAATAAACAAGCTCATTGATTAATGACGTCAACAGGTTTCAATGAATTCACAAGAGACAGCGATTGTTCGAGTTTCTGGCTTGAAGACGATGTGTATGAAGAAGAAGCCTGATATGGAAATTGTGGATGAAGAGAAGAGAAGGTGAAAGAGTAAACAAGTGCTTCAAAAGAAGTAGTCGAATTGATGAATTGTTTACGTCAAACATTTCCACTCAACCACGTGAGCGGCTTCATTGAATGTCGTCTCGACGAGAAATTACAGCATATTTTTCATGTGCGACGAGAAAACTCGAAGCACATAAACATTCATGTCGCAACTTCGAAAATGCTTTATATCATTGCATAAGTAATAAACGACCCCATCGCTAAATCAATTCAAACGCATAGAAAAGACCCCATAACCAAAGTAATACACTACATCAGCTCTTCGTCGCTAAAAGTAATGCCGTAAATAAAAAAGTGGAATTTTTGGTAAAACAAGTACTCTACATATTAAAACGATTGTGAATAGCAAAAATTGCATCAAAACAACATTTTCTAAAAATTAGAAAGTTAGAAGAGGAAAGTGTTGAACGTCCGATAATCGATCCTGAACCAGACTTCTGGCCAGAAACGGGAGACAAATAACTGAAAGTTGAGTGGAATCAAAAATGTTTAACGTATAGTTGAAATTCATTTATTATAGGTGTTTTCGCCTGAAGTCCTCTTCGATTATGAGCCTCCACCCTCAGGAATTTCTAAGCTATCCTAACCTGCATCTCAATTTCAAATTTCCTTGACATCGCTAATGCACCCACTTCTCCTCTTCCAAATTATATTCCATCTTCATATTAGTGCTGCCCTTAGAAATTGAATATTTGTCGAATGGACGGTAATTTTACATAGGCTTTGCTTCTTGCGTTTCACTGTTCTTTTCTGTTCTCTGCTCCGCTGTCTATTTCACCGTCTTTGTTCGCATATTTTTGTATGTTTTCATATTTCAGAATGTTGAAATAAAGACCAATGAATAAAAGAAATCCCCTCAAAAAATCCGCCAATAAAATATTGGAAAATTTAAACGCTATTCAATAGCTAATAACTAGTCGGTGTTCGCCACATTCTAAGAATTTAGACAAATCAATTAAGCCAAGTAATAAGATTTTAATAAAGTCCATAATATACAGTTTCTCATCATGACTCATAGAAGTTGCATAGAAAAGCACTGAAGGCAAGCAGACGACAAAAAGTAAGAGATAAGAACTAGGAGGAAAAAAGATGCCGCTGAACGCCTTAACGATAACGGAGCAGAGTTGAACCATCGAAGTGATTCATAAACTACGGCCGTTCTTATATTTCCAACAGCACTCTTTTTGCATGAGCCTATATTATGATGGTGAGATCGTAATGCAAAGACGCAAAGCACATCGCATGTCTTGCATATAGTGCTAAAGATGATTTTAAACGTTCATTGGTTTATCACTCCCTTTCTCTATTATTCTATTTTCTTCCACTTCAACTAGTCTTACAGATCGTCGAATGTTTTTATTTATTTATCCCTTTGCTTATATCATCACATCACAGACAGAAAATTGAAGAAACCTCTGAAGCGATGCACCTTCAAGTATTTAAAAAAGGAATTTATGGATTTTATGGAAAATTTATAGAAATTGTTTAAAGCAACAATCGAATATAAAGGCAATTTTAGTGCATTTCATGCAGCTAATTGATTTAAGTATCGTGACTGCGGTGGTATAGTTGCTGGTCAAATTAACGCTCTGATGAATTCCACTGAGAAAAAACAATCGAATAGATACAGATGAAAATAAAATTGTCAAAATAAAGCCAATTAACGCATCAAAAAACCTATAGCTGTCTTAACGAGAATAACAGAAGGATGCCATGTTGCAAACTTCAAATGTCTTTTCAATTTTTCATCGATTTCAGACATTCGGCAAGAATATTTATATTGAAGCTAGGCGGTAAAAATTGAATAAAATCCGCAAAAATGGCCATTTAATGCCTTTATTGGTGACATTAGTTTTTGGATTATTCAAACGTATAGGCATTCATATCTGTCATAATATCTTCTAATGCGCAAAATTTTATTTATATCCTTTTGAAAAGTCGTTTTCTTTCGTGATTGTTTCTTTCAACTAGAGTGATATAAAATGTATGGAGATTTTTTGCACATTTTCTCTGTTATCACGAATTTTTTTATGTTTTTTTAATGGAATTCCTTTCAGTGCATAATTCTCGTTAAGCTTTTTATTTATTTTTCTTCACAGAATCTCAATGGCCATATTTAAGGAAGCGTTGGCCCAGTCTAATCACTTACGAATATTTTTGATAGTTTCAATGTTCATTTTGTTCTAAATAATAAAAAAGAGTCGACACCATGAATCGGCTAAACACCACGAACTCATCTTATCAAGTGATAAAGTGAGCACAACATGGAGCAGAGAGGAACTCCAATTCCACTTAATAAAGAAATAAACAAAGGCTGGCCATCTGGCTAACCGGAATAAATGAACAGCATAGATAAGGTCCATCACCCGATGAGTGAGTAACAAGACACAGTCTGTTTTCTATCTAAGGTAAAATTGGCCTGAAGAGAAAAGAAATATAGCACAGGGCGAGAAAGCCCAGTTGAAGTCTGGACATCACTGGAAAAGAATACAGCAAATTTGAAGACAACGAGAAAATGAAGTCGTAAAACCATGCAATTGAAAGTTAAGTGGCAACAGAGTCTGTACATTTTGGATGCTCTATTCAACTATGATAGAGTGCAGAACAGCAATGAAAATAATATAAGCGGAACGAGCTGCATCACTTTAAAGGATGTTTCATTAAAAAATTTTAATAAATCTGGAAAAGATATGTTACGTTGAAAAGTAATATTCCGTTCAAAGAATAATCAACCATAAGTATCCTCCCATCTTCTCGTGTCCTTTCACTTGCCACACTCAAAGCATCTTTGCTTTACTCTTCAACTTTCTTGAATATTTTCAGCTTTCTTATTTTGAACTCTCTTTTAGCTGCGCAAAATCAAACCAGCTTTTCAATTAAACAACCAGACTGCGATTAAAAAATCCCTCAAAGAGGTAAACCAATTTAATTCGGTACCATTCAGTACCATGTTGGAGTAATGTATATTTTTAAAATCAGGCATCATTTTAGGAGAACCCGGATTCAGCGTACAGTTTAAGTTCTTCATCAATATAAGCAACGCCGAATATCAACGCCATCTGCATAACTCAATCTATCATGTTGTTGGATTCATTATAATCCATCATTTTATTTCTTGCAAAAATTCAATAGTGACACACTTGCATTAAATCTGAATTTTAGATAAAATATCGTATTGTAACTAGATGGACTTCATTCGAATATACTCGATAATGTCATCAAATTCAATATCAAAGAGAGTGAAGAATGGCTCTGAATCTTAAGTGCAATGTTACGAAAACATTTAAACCGGAAGAAAAGAAAAATAAAATAGCGACCCGAAAACAAAACCATTAGATGCACGCAAAAATTATCTATACTTAGAGTCGCGCACAGCTGCACAATCTAAACATGTGCACAACACAACGAGATTGAACAATATCTCTCGAGCAGAAAACGAAGAACCATAACCATATTTCAGAGATGCTGGGGTGCTTTAGATAAAGATGAACAAACGTGAAAGGATAGGAGGGAATTAAGAACGGCAACAAAATGTGCGCAATTATGATCGGAGGAAATATCCTCACTCGCAATTTGTGACGCATCATACAGCTATGAAGGACTGCCACAGAAATAGCGCGATATATAAGCAAATGTGGTGCGCAGTCACGCACGCTTGACCGAGAGCAATGAGCGGTGTTGTGCCCAGCGATTTTGTTGGATAGACACCAGGTTAAAGGGGTTCACGAGCCGTCTGAGGATCAGAAAGTATCAGGCTCGTAGGTCGAATGCATAATGCGCTAGCCGAACTCCTCTGAATTATACCCAAGAGGGATGAGCAAGATGATTTTGTTGGATAGACACCAGGTTAAAGGGGTTCACGAGCCGTCTGAGGATCAGAAAGTATCAGGCTCGTAGGTCGAATGCATAATGCGCTAGCCGAACTCCTCTGAATTATACCCAAGAGGGATGAGCAAGATGATTTTGTTGGATAGACACCAGGTTAAAGGGGTTCACGAGCCGTCTGAGGATCAGAAAGTATCAGGCTCGTAGGTCGAATGCATAATGCGCTAGCCGAACTCCTCTGAATTATACCCAAGAGGGATGAGCAAGATGAAACAGGCTCGCAGATCAAAACTTATATCTCATTGATCTCATCATATGAAATTTCTTTTTTTTCGCTTTAAACAATGACAAATGGCAAAACTGAAATAAATACTGACATGAAATATTTTCAAAAAAAAACTTCCTCCAGAAAAAAATCTGCATTAAACAATAAATATGTCAGTGTAAAATTAAGAATATGGTCTCCCTCCTTCCCATCCCTCCCCTCCCCTTATAAGATCTTCTCCCCCTCCCTAACCATAAACGGCTTTTCGAACAAACATTAGAAAAGCATATATGAGAGGCAAATATCGCAAATGATGGAAAAGAATGTAACAAAAGAAAGCATATTGGATATTCATGATGGATAATTTGCTGATAGAAAATTGTCTCGTTTGCCCATCGGATGACATAATGATGAATAAATCGATAGTGAAAAATAGCAATTCATTTTCAACCCTACAGAATTATCAATAACAAAGTCGTTGAAATTAAGTATTAAATTGTTATGATGTAAATCGAAGACTATTCCTGCCGAAACACCTGCTCAAATTGTATACCTGTCGAAATTAAAAATTACATAGCACAATAGCAAAAATGTTCAGTAATATTCGAACAAACGCGAGCTTGATTTAGGCCGAAGGGCAGTAGGCCTAGAGGATCCGTCATTCTTCGAATGCCGTTTACCGAAATGCCCTCAATTCCCCTCCCTCCTTCTCTTCAACGCTTAAAAGTGGACCTTAGAGTTCGGGCTCATTACTTTTCAAGACAAGGCGTACCGATGTAACGCCCTGCTTAAGGCGGTGACTGCAAGACAATTATGTAGTAGCCTAAACATTTCATTTCGCCTCTACATTAACATTGCTATAGTCCCATCAGTCAAAGAAGGCTTTCAAGCTTTTAAAGATCGGTCAGTTCACTTACTTTTATATATGTAATTAAAGACATCTAGCTATAATAGCAACCTTACTGACTGCGTCTCAATAAAAGAAGCATCATCGAAGTAATTACCCTCTATCGCTAATGGGCATGTTGTAATGATGAACACTGCTAAACTCCTTACTTCTTTACCTCAATTCACCCTCTATCTTTGAAATGACTATTCCTCCTCACCCTCTTCTCCCTAACATTAGCGTCGAGTGACGAATAAGCTGCCTTAATTTGTTTTGCACATCCTCACACCCTATATCTCTATAAATCATATAGATATTTGCGTAGAATATATCTGAATATGCAACTATTTAGTGTATTTGCAAGCAATTCAATTCATATAAGATCATTTATACATCAATATGACCCACATATGGCGAACATCCTTCCACTAAAATTATTTTCCGTATGATTTCTATTCCCATTAATTCATTCTTCTATAACCAAAAAAGGCTCCAAAAATCGTTTGTTCAATCGGTAAAACAACAACACTCTTAGTCAATCCTCTCTTTCGGCACAATTACGGCATACATGAAAGAAGCTCGTTTAGTTCATCGCAATTTTTTTCTCATATTACACATTGATATATGTTTCCATAAACTTTAAACTAATATCAATCTTTTAATATTGTTTTATATATTCGCATCGTTTTTGATAAACATTTTCCAACGTTTGTAAACATGCTTCACAATGGATAGCAGATATTATGAATATATTTGTGTTTCTTATATTTATTAATTAGATCAATAACAAACACCTCACCCTGACAAGCATAATACTAATTACGCTTACGTTAGCAGCTCCGATCTAGTAAATCACGACGAATATTACCAAAAACAACACTCACGCACCAACCTAAACGCCCGACAGAATGAACCATCATAACACATTATAAGTGAACAAAAACCTGGGGAACTAAAGGTCGATGCGAGTATTCCACATGAATCAAATTTTCGATTTCCTCATAACATGTTGATAAGAACAAGAATTCCATTCACCTTTACTTTGATTCTTTTTTTTAACTCCAACACTTCTCCGATCTGAATGCAAAAGATGTAAAAATTAAGTAATTTATGGTGATAAATCGCCACATTCATAGCTACAGACGAGCTAACACCTTCCTAATATCCAGACCTAGTTGTGATTTCAGAAGAACAACAGGACGTTGTCGAGCGAAAAACGATGTTTTTCACACATTTTTGTTTATCTCCTCCGCATTTATTCCCCGTCCAAGTTGCTTTACTTTTTAACGTTAGCTCATAATGCAGGTGTAACTTTCGAATTCCCTCTTCCCTCTTCCAATTAGGGACGAAAGGAAGTATGGAGACAATTTTTAATTCACGATACACCGCCGATTTCGATTAGCATTAAAATCAACACAAACCTAGTTTCAAGCCATAACCAAAAAGCCATTGAAAGGTCGTGCTTTCACAAATACGGAATAAGCTTATAGTGGAATATAAGAAGCAAAATTTCCCCCTTTTTTGTTATTCCTCATTCAAAACTTTTAAGAGCAATCCACTGTTGATTTGAGCGACGGAGAAATGCGTCCGATGAAAACGGTAATAACAAGATGAATTTGTGAAACTCTAAACCAATGCACTAAAAGTTAACTCCCTAGGGATGCCTCTCAGTGAGGCTATGGTTTCATCTTTCATATACACTCAGTAAAGTTTGGTTATTTGCTCGTTCAAACGAGGATTCTGCAACGAATATGAAAAAAAAAAAAAAACTTGCGAAGATATGAACAGCAAGCAAGTAGAGATAACCGCATGATCAGCCAGTTCAAAAGAGATTTTCAGTTTCGTGATAAGCACTTCTTTTTGGAATATTTCAAAAAAAATAATACTTTCAAAGCATTATGTTTTACGTCGGAAATATAAAGGAAGAAAAAACAATTGAGCCTGATGTAAAACGTAAAGGTAAAGCATATTAGCTGAACAATGTGGCTTTGTAAATCGACGAAATTTTAGCACCAGATGACAGAGACGTTTTATAATATATGCTCGGAATGACTCCTAAATCACTCATCTCAAAAGTTTTCGATACATCCCGACCATGTCATAGTTAGCTACATGACGTTTTTCCCAGTCGTTCTATTGTCCTAAACTGCACTGTGTATCCCATCATTCTCCTTGTCCTAAATTGTCCTCATTGTCCTAAATTGTCTTGTTGACCTAAACTGTCTTTTGTCCTGAACTCGATACACTTGAAGTATGATTCAGATCTCTGGTGACATGATACATTGTAGCTGTTGGATAAGAATTGAAAAATCCTATTGGTTTGGAAGGCTTTGGGTTCGGTTTGACGCTTCAAACCTTTTCCCTACTGCGACATCGCTAACTTATTTTGACGTTCGGAGGTTGTGGGTAGAATCTATAACGTACGGGCGAACACCCGCTAATTCTATACTTTCAGTTGCCAGTGGATGTGTGTTTTTTGCATCTACTTACGAGGTATTCCTCTGCGAATACCTATTATGTGCATCCGATTTCGGGGCATATTGGACTGTACATCGCGACGACGCCCCCTTCCCTTCGAAGCAGAGGGGAGACCCTTTGGTGTATATATAAATAAATATATAATTTATTTGCCGCCCCTATACCCAGTATTCCCAACTCAGGAACCACTTCAGCACAAGTTTAAAAAATTTGATCCATTCAACGTAAATTACATTGTGACCTTCTAGGTCATTTTTCACGTCGACCTAAGAATTTCAAATACATTTACATGCAATAAAATGATGCAAAAAAATTCATGCGCACTTTACACCGATAAGCTGCAAAAAGATGTTTTGCTCTTGATTTAGATTTTCAAGAGTAGAGAGTATTTTGCATATTGTTTTGCATATATGTTGTTTCCGCTCAATAGGTGGAAACGATTGCTGGAACGAGAGTAAGCCCACATCGTGCCAGCCGCATTGTCACGTTTCTCTGTTTGATTTTCATTTGTGGACATCATGACAATGTTATCGAAAATTCGAGATATGCACGCTGATCAAATATGTTGCTTTTAAAGTGAATGTTGCTTCTCACCTAGCCGATAACCTGACAGCCGATACACAAACATGCCACCTGCCTAGAGCATAGGAATCTGGCGTGTCGAATCAGACGCAAGTTGGCACAAACCCGGAAATCATGAAATATTGAATTTATTTCTTAGCAATCGAATGAATAATAAGGCTAAGTTTAGAAATTGCTGCATTCTTTCAGTCACTAAATTTCACACCTCTAGTACTCCTAAAATTTAAAAGAAAAAAAAGAATCGAACAACGATGCATGAAGATAAAACAGCGAACTGATGGATGGCATAAAGCGTTCTGCAATGCAACCACAAAGCGACATTGTTAACACACTCCCTCCACCCCCCCCCTTCACGCACAGTTCACGCTTACAAACCGTGGCTGAGTCACTTCAACCTTGTTGCTCTTACGTATTCTGCATCTTATTTGCCTCGATCGTTGCTTTGTAGGAGGTTTAAATTTTTCCACTTCAAGGAGTTGAATTAAATAAAAATAAATAAATGAAATTAGTCCCTAGCACTTTAAACCACCGAAAAATCATCTATCTGCTTAAGTCGACAATGGAAACAAATGTAACAGAGATCATGCTCACCCTTCAGGTGGTTATAACAGCCCGTAATTGTCACATAGCCTGCGTCGCACAATCACAATAAAAACATAGTGGAGCATAAATTCAGCTCATCAGAGAAAGTATTATGAACTATAAAACTATTGAAAAAATATTCGGCAATGAGCGAATGCTAATTACGTTAATGATTCAGCAAGAGTTGAACACAATGAAAAAAATTTAATAATTAGCACTCGATGAACGCTATATTAAAAGCACATCGATGGAAAATAAAAATCGTTATTATTTATTTATTTATTTATTTATTTATTTATTTATTTATTTATTTATTTATTATTGAAATTATCAATCTAAGTAGAGTAGAATATCCAATTAAAAACTGAGAAAAAGTGCATAAACCTTTGGGCTCAATTTTCTTCAGCAATTAAAAAAAAAAAACAGTGTGATCACCGATAAGTTAAAAGCGTTCAACCGTAAATTTAGTTCATTTCGCTGAGATCGTTAAAGTCACATTCGAATGGTTTTTCTTCGTTTCGACGAAAATATTTGATTTTACAAAAAGAAAAAAAAAGTGGAACGAAGGTCACGAATTCTTCTTGCAGCGCCATAGTATAATGATAAAATACGCTCTACTGACTAGTGATAAGCGGTGATATACAAGCAATAGCGGACTTTCTAATAGTAGAATTGAAACATCATATGAAGAGATGAGAGCAAATGAAAAATGTCGAACACAATCTTCGAGCATAAGTTATAAAATCGAGCATAAGTTGCTTGGATAAGTTGCGACTAACGAAAGAATCTTAATAAACAAGTATCTGCTCGTCAACAGGATTATTTCCTGTTTATCTCGTTGAGAAAATTCAAGCAATAATTAAGAAGTGAGACAAAAAATTTCACACCTGTTCATTAAAATTCAATCAACTGTGCACGTAATTGAAGTACCTTGAAGGTGTACGATGAAGCACACCAACAACGGAGAGACGCAGCAACATTCGGGTATAGGAGTGAGCAGTGCTCGGTGCCCGCAGACAGACATAAAGAGATTGCAAGCGTGAGCGAGACCAAGAGCAATCACAAAACGCTCTACGACGCGCAACGACGATAGCGTTTTCCACCGGTTAAATGCAGTTAAATGATGCAATTGGGTACGGGCCTCATGGGGCTACTATTTGACTTATCCAACGATCATTGTCCGTTCGAGAAAAATGCCACGTACGAGTTGCTAACCACGATATCACGAAATACTTCCAGGTTTTCAAGGTTAACGCTCCATCTATGGAATAATTGTAGACTTCCCCTCCTTTTCAAGGATAAGTCGGTGTTATGCATGGATAACGTCCTATGGATATCATCCCATTTCGCTGTATCATCCCGTCAACTTTCTTTGCGACGACCTCAACATGCACACACATATTTCGTGCTTTTTTGTTTGTCATAAGTGCTGTAGGAAAATAGCGACCAATACACATAACGTGCAGTGCAGAGGAACGCGTACGCTTCGACTCGGGCGGGAGGGTGTGCATTGTTGGACGCGCGTCCGTTGCTGTTGCTGCTGCAATATTAACGGAAAAAACGACGCATTGAGCAGCATCGCACAGGGCACACGGTGCATAAGGCTGAGTGCATAGAGAGAGATGGGAGAGCATCGATGTTGAAGAGAGTATAGCCCTTGATCATCCTCGTCATCGCCGTCGTCGCCGTCGTCCTCGTCGTCCTCGTCGCTGTTGTGAGTCATCGCTTTTGAACCGCTTCCCCATCGCCGGTCGATGCTTTCTTGTCGACCTATTCGATGCACGCGTGCACCCATCGTCGTTTCGAGTCCAAAAATACCTTTTTTTCTTCGTTGCCGTTGTGCTTCCTAGTCGACGCACACCTTTCGTTTATGCTATTGATATATTGCATTATTGCGTATTTGAGCTTGAATTATTCGTTGCGTATTTGATAGGCCCGGGCTGCACAATTAGAGCTTGTGTCTTCCGGGTATTCCGGGTACAATTCCGCATCCTTAAACCTTGGTTGTTGAGTTTATGCAGTGAATGAATTTTTTTGTTTAAAATGCGCAATTAGAACCATAAGGAATCCTTTTCCACTTGTGCGTTGCAATGTTTATGTGCGTCAACATTTCGTTCCCCCTATATTGTTTGCTTAGGTTCGAGGATATGTCAGTGTTGTTAATATCGAAGTGTTCCATGATAATTCCGAGAAATATTCCACTTATTCTGAAGGAATCCAGGACGTTTCGTGACATGTAGGTGTGCAGAAAACCAGTGTTGAAAATTATTTGAAAGACTTTAGTAGTATCGTCGTTTCCGTACGAATGATGTTTTTTCAGTATTTGTAAAACATTTGATACATGAGATGGGGAAGGGGAGGAACGGGACAAGCAAGCACTCTAATATGATAGGTAAAACTAGCTCTCAGTGATTGGATTATGCTACGCACTTTATAGAGATGCCAAATATGTTAAATTGGAAGCGTGCAAAGAATCAACGTGCTCGTGCAGTTGAAGTCACCGGCGATGCAATTTAGAACATGTTTCATTGTCAGGTGTTACATAGCTCGTTCATGCATGATCATTGATCTTTACGCAGCCATTTTGAGTACTTTTTCGATGCAGTGGGCACTTTACTTGCAACTTGTGATGCTTCTTTAAGTGATTTCAGTTATTATTTGTGCAAATTTAGCAAAAAATCGTCGCTCATTGTTCACAATAGATCACTTTATGAAATTTAACAGTAGTGGAATACGTATTGTTATAGATGGGAGATTTGCATTTCGGTGATTCTCATTGAGATTATTGGAAAAATGACATTTCCTCCGCTGTATTATTGCTGTCTGATATCCAATCTCACATTTATCGTTTTCATTCTCATCGTCCTACTCACTCAATCCGATCCCCCTCTCCTCTCCTCCTCGCCGCCTATAAAAATGCATAAATTTCAAATGTCGATGTTCTTATATTTTGATAGCTTAATGTCGTAGCAATTTCCGATATATTTCAACAAGAGAACGAAAGCAATGAACATTGTGGGGCGTAGTCGATTGACGCTTGGTGGGTTATGTAAGCAGCACAACTATTTGGCAACAAAAAAATTTTCGCCCGTCGAATGCCAATTGCGCCGATGCAAACGCGCTCGTATATCGATTTGAGGATGGCTCCTCTGACCACACACTATCTGTTCTTTTTTTCTTCTAAGCATTGCCGTTCATAAAAGATTCTTTAAAACGTGACCTCTTCGTAGACTCTTAGTTGAAGTGACGAACCAATGAGTACTTGGCGATCATCGTTTCAGCCATTAGAAACCGTCAATGCTTGAAAGATTTAAGTGGAGAGAGGGAATTGTCATTTGAATTCACCAGGCATCTCTCTTACCACCTCAGTGAACAAAACAACCTTCCCATTTTAATTGCTCCCTGAAGTATGAAAAATACTTCACATGGTGACGCTGTTATCTACTTATAGCTTCTTTTGTACAGTAGCAACTCCAATGACGGAGACACTTACATGAATCTGATTTAACTATCATATTACCTTGAACAGGAAAACTCTGGTCTTCCCTTTTCGTACTTTTTTAAATGAATGTTTATTCAATAAAGGTTTCTTTTATTTCTCTTTTTCTTGCTTTTATTTATTTCTGTTTAAAGAAAGTTTAAAAAATCCTTTATTTCTCTCAAGAGTGAAACAATAAAACTCCTTCTGGTAAACGAAATAATCCAGATGCCTCAATCACATTGAACAGTCAATTAAATTGAAATTCCACCCTAGAAAAACGCTTCCACAAACGTATTAGTAGATTTCAAAGACTTCAAAAGCGTTAAAAATTCCGCCATCAGTTAGTTTCCTCCTTAAGCATGGAAGCTAATAAATTCGCAATATTTTATTATTCAGTTATCTTCATAGTGCGATTTTTGCACTCTATTCGCACTTCAAAAAAATAGAATCCTCTAAGCACGATATGCGTTATATTCTCTATCAATACGATTGCACAATGGAAAAGCGCAACTGACCGATCATGAAAAAGAATCCTTTTTTTTAAGCGTTCTTTGTCATATTATTGTGTAATATTGTTTTTATTTGCAGTGCGAATTTCTACTAACTTTAAATACCTTCACATATTTTTTAAACGTTCATTTAGTGAATTTTGGATTGATTGCCACGTTGCTGTACGATGATATTTGATGGTGGCAGAGTGTGCGCATTGCTTAAATATTACGATGTGTTGCTTAAGTATGCGGTACTTCCTTTCTCATTTTCATATCTCTTCATCAATCCTTTTTGCAAACGTCGTTCATCGTATTCGCATATATTTTACTGCAATAAATCTCTCTTGTTTCGTAGCATAATGATTTACCAGTTTTCAGGCAATATATAATGGTGACTTTCATGCAAACAGCTAACGCGTCTATGAATCACTGAATCACTCCTATCTACGAGGTAATTGTGCTTCTTCTACTTTATTTATTGTGTTGCATAAAATCTGATAGGATTGCTGCCATGGATCTTTTACGCGAGAACACCTTAATCGACCGTCGTATATCATGTTTTACTTGTATGAGAGCAGTTAGAAGGACTAAAGGATTATGCTGCAAAATGAAAATGCTGTTTATGAGAAAACTTTCATCGCATTCAGTAACATCACATTTTACTGTAATGCAGCAGTTGGCTTCGTAGTCATATTGTTTCGGGAGGGAACTTTCGCTTAAAGGTGCTTAAATTGTCGCCTTTTTTGAGCGCCTCTTGTGGCGGAAGTTGTAGTAGGTCTTTCAGCCGCGGGTTGATTCTCTTTGATCGCGGTGTGCTATTCGATATTAAACAGAGCGGTAGTGTGCGTCTCAAAGGAGGTTGCAAAAGCGCAGCATTCGTAGCGGCAAGGGCATGTCGTGGGGTGACGTACTCTCAAGCCCAAGAGTTCAGGCAGTAGTCTAACATCCCCAACCAGCGAATGTTTTATACGCTTGTTAAGTGGTACTATTCTGTACCTCGTTATCCAATGTTATATTGCAGGTATTTCCCCATAGTCATTGAATAACGTCACAATTTAACCTGTAATTTAGTGTGCTAATTTTTCCATTAGTTGTGACACTAATGATGACAGTTATAATTTAATAAATATTCTGCATTTGCAGTAATTTTTCTTTCTCTTTTGTAGAATTCATCGCTGAAAAATTTAGTTGTAAGAATTTCATGATTGTTTAAGTTTGCTGCGTTTGAAAGAAGTACGCTCATGAAGCACCTAATTGCCTTATTCAAGCTCATTTGTAAATTTTTTAAGTGGAAACAAATGGGAGAGTCGGCATTTTCTACGATTACTTCCTGTGGTTCATTATTTACACACACACATATTGTAAAGGGTAAAGTGAATCGGAGCGTCCTTTTTCTGACTGCAAACACGGAAACAGGTCCGGAACTTTAAGGAGATTTGAAAGGTTTCCATAGATTATTGAGAAATAAATAAGGATGGAGGAAGCAAGATTCGGAGATCATTAAAACAAAAAAAAAATTAAAAAATTCCAGATGTTTGCTTTATTTGATAAGCAAACGCAACAGTGTATTGCTGCAGTCAAAGTACAAGTTAGATCGATTGTGTTTGCCGGGCGTATTCTTGTCAACGTTAGCGGCTGCGAGGGGCCTCTTATGCTCACCGCTATATTGACGTGAATTTCTCTATTGGCACACACTCATTCCGCTTGGAATCTCATTGCTTTGTACCTATCGGCTTTTTTTTTGTTGATGGGACTCTTTCCTGTAAGCTGATCACTATTCAAGTCATAATATTTCAGCTTTCTAATTTTATGGGAAAAATCTTCGAAAAGAATTTTTTTTCAAAGTACCATCGAATTTTTCATTTCTAAAAGTGTTTATTTAAAGGATGTTTATGTTCGTTTTTTTTTCAGATAGTACTTCTTTGGCTGAGTCTCATATAGAATGACGTCGCTTGAGGGTGGAAGTGTATTGCCTCCGCCTCGTTATTCGTCGCACGAATTCACACCCAATTTTGCGCAATGTTCAACGGCAAATATCGCCGATACAATGCCATCGGCATCGACGCTCAATAGCGACGATAGCGCCACATCGTCGTCTTCACCCACACGTTGTGTTGCAGCAAATAAAACACCTAATTCGGCTTCGGTTGCTTCGTTGAATCATACATCAAGTCCATCACCTAGCTATCCATCGGCGAACTCATGGCCTGGATTCGGCGGAAAAAACTCAAGGATAGATGATATTCAAGCAACCGCAGTTGGTGGCGGTGAAGCAGCTAAGTCACCAGGTCAACAAGCACTCCAACAGCAACAGACATCACAGCAACAGCAATCTGAATTTCAGAGGCCGCAGCGTAAGGTGGAATTTTTCTACATTTCTTTTACTGTTATTTGCAGTAATCAATAGAAATTATGCGGCATCATTAGCGACGCTTTTATATATAATGAGAGTATAATTGAACGGTAATTTTTCCCGTATTTTATTCATTTTCGTAACCAGGAACCTATAATTTTGGCTCAACGAAACGTTGGCGGAGTTTCGAACTTAGCATGCTGCAGATGCCATATATATATATATATATATATATATATATATATATATATATATATATATATATATATATATATATATATATATATATATATATATATAAAATGACTGCACATGAACTGCTACTTAAAATTTTATATAAATGTCTTTCTAGTGGGATCGAGGTAAAACCTTTGTCGCCGTAGTTTTTTAGAAGTCATATACACTTTTTTTTATAATCAGCCTTATGTAAACACAATCTGACAAATCTTTAAACCTGTGAAATTGTTAGATCTTTTTATATGAACAGTAGGATGTTGCTGTGTGATTGAGTGTGCTTATTATCTTTGAAACTGAATTGATCTGTTTTATCACAAACATTTGTAAAGACGACCCCTTCATTAGTAATGCGAAGGTGCGAAGGTTTACATTCATAAAGTTGGCATATATATATATATATATATATATATATATATATATATATATATATATATATATATATATATATATATATATATATGTAAACTGTTATTTGGTTATTGTAAAGTAGATATTAGTTCTATGAAGTATTGCCAAGTCATTAAGAAACCGCCCATTGCAAATGCAGCGGATCGTTGCGGCATTCGTGAGTTTGCTAGAGAAGAATGCATGGCTTGCTTTGCTGTTTGTGTTGGCGGATTTTGTTTGCTGCTTAGATCGGAATATGACGTCACACTAAGAGCTCTAAAACGTTTTTTTCGTGTTGTGGGTTTACATTGAAAATCTGCTTTAAATGTTTTCTCCTGTAAAAAAAAATGTTCTTTTTTGCCAATATCCTGTCGTTACTTAAATTACATATATATGTGAGGCGTTATTTTTGTAGATATTTACTACTTGATGTTTATATTTAATGGTTTGAAATCAATGAACTACTTTTACCATATATCACTCATATATTTTGATAGATAAACTGCTGACTTCATGGAGTAATGGGGGAATTGATGGGAGTGGCGTGAAATATGATACGATAAGTAACGTTCAGTTTGAATAAATTGTATGATAGATGTTGAAGATAGATGGATAAAATTAAAAAGAATCACACTCAAAAAACATTTTCCTCTGTTTGATGGAATTGTTGTTTTTTTTTTCGTGAAATTGAACAGTGGTTGAAACTGACTTGTTTCGACGCTTAAAAGTTGTTGCACTTTTAGTACTAAAAAAGATGATATTTTTTTTTTATGCGGTCGGAGCTCATCGTCGAATTTAGAACGTATTTAATTTGAACCCGCAGTGGCATATCTTTTCCTCAGTCTCGAACACATATGCGAAGTTGGTGGCATGCATATAAGGGATTACTTGACGGAATATATTGACTAATTGATGGGCTGAGCTTTTGTAACTACTGTTGAGCCGTAGACTCAGTTTTAAGGATTACAAGCATTCAAGGTCATCAAAAGAAAAATTGAACTCCTGGTGAGAAGAAGAGGCCTGTGTGGAAAGTGTTGAAACTGTGGGATGAGGCTATTCCCGAGGTATTGAACTTAGAGATTTTATACGACAAGGGATTCGATAAGGAGGATAGGATTTGAGGCGAGAGAAATGAGGCTGGCCGGAACATTTTATCTGCCGATACAAGACTCTATTTTAAGAATTGTATTTGAGGAATTATGAGGTATGTGTTTGCCACAATTCGCATCTCTTTTATTGATCGTGGCTGTAGATGCTTGTTTTGATTTATTGAGATGATTGGCAAGATGGAGTTTAGCTGAAGCGCACTGATGAATAAGTGTTTTTTATGTCGTTTTCATTTTAAAATACTTTCAGATAATAAGTGATTGCATGAGAACAGTCTATCGCCGTGAGTTGTCCATTTATTGTCCTATATAGAGTTAAAAATACTTTTGAAATGTTAAGTAACCTTATATAGGTTATTTAACATTTCAAAAGAACTGACGTTCTGATATTTCTACTACGGTATAATGGGCATCCTAATTAATTATTCTACTAAACCTTGGATTTGGAATTCTTTTTAGCAACCTTACAGATATTTTTATGCTGTTCTTAAGTTATACCAGTCTAAGTGCTTTAGTGGAATATAGTAATCTGAGTATATTTATTTTGGATAATTTAGGATTCCTTCAGTAAGATAGAAGCAAATGGCTCAATATAGGTACCACTTATATAGAGACAAGGCTGATCGCAGAGAATGTTTGCTAACACAGCGTTGGGTACTCTGCTATTCCGTCTATTTTGCACCCACTTCTCACTGATATTTTTCGGTTATTGACTGGTACTGGTCTGCATATCACACGATTATTTTTTTTTTTGTGGTATGACACAATTACGCACCGACATTCACAGCCGTTTTGATAATATCTTTGCCCATATCGGATGCTGTTCATTGCCGGATCTATCCAGCAACCTCCCACCTTCGATGCGTAGTAATAACGGCAGATGAAGAAGTGGAAACGATAGTCTTTTATCGGTTATTTAATGTCGAGTAGTTGGACATTTTAGTGTCAATGAAATATGGATGTTTAATCGTATCGTTGTTCATTTTTCAAGTTTTAATGAAAGATAAAGAAGCTTTTTTCTGTAAATTGAGCACTTCCTGAACAGACGTTTCGCTTTCGCTTTTAGAGATTTTCTCTTTGAAAAAAATTCTTTGCAAAATTTTCCACGTATAATTTACCATATTCATTGTTGAATATCGAGTAAACAATTGATTTGCACTTCCTGCAGTTATCGATGAACTCAGACCGTCTGGCAAATATGTGCGTATTTTGGTTAGCAGTTGGAGAATCCTTTCCCCTTCTTCTTTGGCTTTGAATTTATAAACGCAAATTGTTGAATGCATCGTCTTAACGGTCTTTGTGAATTCATGATAGCAAGCGGTGCAATATTTGGAGGAGCAATCCTCATAATTCAGCTGATGTTTCCAGCATGAATGCGATTATTTGAAATGCTACTTGTTTGATATATCGTCTACTTCACCTAACCGAACAATGAAGTGAGAAGGCTTAACTAGTTGATGATATCATAACTGATCCAAAACAAAAATTTCAGAATTCTAAGCGAGTGGTCATGGCCCTTTCGAAAATGGCTTCTCTTGACCACAATTAAGTTGGCCTGATGATTTCATAACTAATTCGAAAGATTTCAGGGTGGTGAACGAGTGTTCGTGTTCAGCTCAAAGATGGCAAACGAAGCAATCGGTGGTGTGCAGCAGAATAAATATGACTCGATCCTGGCATGGCATGAAGCCAACTGCCAGCCGAGCACCTCAGCTGGAGATCAGTCGGTCACAGGTGATGCGCAACAACCATCAATGGCTCTCAAAAGCAAACGAAGGAGCGCTGTAGGCTTTTTAATTTTCCGTAATCTCTCTTCGCTGCGCGCAACTGCTCTGATCATACATTATATTATCCTTTTCCGTTTTGGAGACCACAGTTGCATCCGATGGTGCGAACTGTGTCTTAAAGGCTGAGAAGTGGAAATGTCTATATGCATAAGTGCTCAAAAGTAAACGATAACGGTGATCGCGTAAACAGCAAGTTTTTGGCCACAACGTTTGTAATGATATGAATTCTTTGTGTAATACGGCTGTGAAGTGATGCTTTTAGCACGAGATGCGAATGCGATCTCCGTTAAGTGCAAATGGTGTTGCCGTGACGTCCAGTTCACCTAGCACTCCTTCTCGACCGCAATCAAGTGGTGAATCCCGAGTATCTGCAACGGGCATGCGTCCCTCGTCGATGTGTGATCATCAACCCGATGGACCGCCAACGTCGTCTAGCGATCTTCTGATGCTCAACGACGATGTTGAAATGAGCGCTGATAATCCGCTGAGGTAAGATACCCCTGAGAATGCTTACAAATATTTTATCTCTGTTGCAGCTCACTGATAGCATCTGAAGTCGGCGTTTGTCGTGCAGACTGTGAAGACGCGTATGAAATTTGTTGTTATTCTTTTGAATACAAAGTCGGCCTTCTCCTTTCAAGTACTGAATTCAATTTGAATACAACGTCGGCTTCTCTCTTCCAAGTATTGAGCTCGCGTACGCACTATTTTTTGCGCTGATGTCAACGAGCCTTATAGGTCTATGAAAGTCTACAAGATTTTTGGCTCTGAGTGCTACTTCTCGCTCATAACTTGCAGAATGTATAGGGCTGCGGTTGACAAAAACAACGCTCAACCTCCATCGCTTTTCTTAAGTTGGGAAGTTAGAATTTGTCCAATTTGTGCTTAGGAAAAGCTTCTTGCATTACGTTCATCAAGATGATGTTCATAAGTATTTCAGGCGCATGGAGAGGATGACGCAAGATTCACTGTTTGAGCCGCCTGCGAAGGTGGCAAGGTCGACGAGCAGTGAGGGCAGTCAACCTGCGAGGAGGTTGGTTTTATTTCTTTTGTCTTCATTTATGCGTTATTCAAATAAGTCTAAGTGCTATTCGCCGCACATAAATAACGTTTGTTATGGTTACGATGAGCAGATATTTCTAATCAAGTAACATCAGAGAAGCCAAAATTCTGGCCAAGAGTCGTGCAAAAACAGTCAGCGTAATTTGCATTCAGACCATTTTTATATTTATATTCGGTTGCAATACGTCTTCTCTATTCGCATCGTTCACATGTGAATATGCCTTTCATTTGTTTTCATTCTACTAATATGTGCATTCGACGAATGAGAACTGCCTAGAAGCAGGAATAATCAGTGAAGCCAGTTTCGTAACTTTTATTTGCTAAAGCATTCCGTTTTCACTTGTTGCATTTCTTTCATATTCGATCGCCGCATTCATTATCGACTTGACTATCCTTGCCTTTTCACGTCTATCCCGTTCTCGTGCCGCTTTTGTCCACGCCAAATTGTTCTTGAGGTTTTTTGGTCCTGCAAATCAGTGTACCCTTAGCCGTTCTTTTGTGTGAACTTCTCATAAATGGGATACCCTAGAAGCGTAATCATGGTCTGGAGCATATCGAGTCCAACTTTAAGAGGTATATTAAGCACTCAGACTTTACGCGCATGAAGGGCGGAAAAGAAGTGGGGTTCAGTTGTCATTTTGTGTTCTTTGCCGGACTCTTTTGACGCAGAAGGCTTTTAATAAGGTTTTAGGTTCCATAGAACAGCAACCTTTAGTCTTTCAAGTTAGTGTAACGCTTAATATGTAACAGAAGAAAATTGGGCATTATGTTTTAAGGGATCAAGATCGGAATGCAAAATTGGAAAAGATGCGGACACTGGAGCAACAAATAATGATCGACAAAGCACGTTCCGAATGGGATCGTATGGTGCATGAGCATGAGGCAATCAAGATGGCTCACAGTGGTTACCCACAACAGTTGATGCATGGATATCCACCGCAGACAATGGCTCCCCTTGGCACTCAGTATCAGATGCCACACTCACACGGGACACCTGCCATGCTTCCGACATATCGCCGACCCTCGTACCCCGCGCAAATACCTCATCCACAAGGAGTGTCACCCGTTACTGCACCAAACGGTGCTATGATGAGCGCTATGCCACCAGCTGCAATGCCGATGTCACAACCGCTACGGCCCTCACTCAATCCACCTCCATACAGTATGCATCTTCCTCCGGAGGGATACATGCCTTATGCCTATCCGCCGAATTCGTTTGCTAGCCAAGGATATCCTCCGACGATGTCAAGCGTTTCACCCGCCTATTCTTCAGTGTATCCCTCAGTGAATGCCAGTCCGATGCCTCCTCGGGGGTAAGCCATTTTTTCAACGACTGAAGATGTTTTGCAGCATCCGTTGCGCGTTTTAAAACTCCTGTGTGTTCTTCGTGCACTTAAGAATCTTGTAAGTCTTGACGCTAGTACCACCCTTCTTACTAAAAGCCGAGTACTGTCGATGACAATAGTTCTTTTTGCTTGTCTATTTATAGGCCGATGGTTTCAATTTGGGTGGCGGCTATTGCTTTGAACAATTCACTGTTATAGTGTTTTACTCAGTTGTGGCACATAATTCTTCTTCGAGGATGACGGTACTTTATTGATCACGTCAGTAGAAGAGGTCAAGTTTTCGACTATATGCATTGAAGCCTAGACTTCGGTATTTATAAGATTAAAAAATTGCATTTTTCTCTGAACTCTTCAGGAATTTCGATTCTGAAAAATAAAGTATTCAGATCGCTGCCGTTCACATATTCGCTCTAATTTGATGCGATTCTTTGATGAAATTGCCCTGCATTCGTTCGCAGTACTACCAGGTTGAGCAAATTACATAATTTCAAGGTATTCAATATATCCACAAGGGATGCGTCCGATGTATGCAGATAAAATTATGCCACCCGAAATGTGGCCTCAACAGCTTCCTCAGCCTCTGAGCAACCTCGAAGCTCGGATCCCTAGTCAGAAGATACAGTATCATCCGGTGAGTGATTCTGCTATGAATCAATTATTTCGCATACTTCGAACTTGAGAAATGGTATTGACGCCTCAACCAAACGTGTTTTGTACCTTTTGCGGATCTTTTCCTAAGACGAGTTTTCTTGCCAGAGGCGTCTTTGAAGAAAAGGTAATTTTTGCAAACCTAAAGTACAAAGAGAAAATTGTTAATTTTCATGCATGGTGTTATTCCTCATTTCCGGTCTATTACATTATGGCCGGAGACTTCGCTAGATTTTCTGGATATTTTGCGTGATATTTGACTGGAATTTTAGAGGTAGATCTGTGAGGATTATATGCAAAAAAAAGTTGAGGGAAGGGAGGGGTGATTCTGAAGAATGAAAAATCAAGCAGGCAGGACTCTTGTTGAAATAGTTTATGAAAATATTGAATTAAATGACCTACCTACCAGGTAACTTGCTTCAACATTAGATATTTAAGATTTTGAAATTTCAAAGGCATTTTGATAATAATTAGGTTATTCAACAGCCACTGGTGGCACTATTTTACTGGCTCAATGTTAGGTCATCTTTACAGTTTTTTCATTTTTTTTTTTCAGAATGGAACAGTTTTGGATGATGGCGTTGGCGAAAATCTTGTAAATATGAATTCGATGTACGGCTAATTTGCCGTATCGGTTGAATAATCAACTCAGAGCGTGGCCTCAATGAGGAGAGATTGTAAGTGGACGCGGTCATCTTTTTGTTGTTCCACATGCATTACAAATTACATTTTCTAGTCTTCTTGGAGCAGGCTTTTGTTCATTTTCGCATTGATTGTTAGGTGGTGTTCATCTAGGCTGCAGTTTTTGGCGCAAAATTGGGTCTCTTTGTGGCGTTTTTTTTGCGGGTTGGTGAATCCTTTTATCACATTTAGGCGTATTAAAGGCTATCTGTTGTAGCCATCGCGTCATTGTTGTTATCGTAATAGTTTTATATGAATAAAAGTCAAATAACTGAAAGACAATGAGCTTTTTGAGCGTCGTTTTTATTACCCACAAAAGATTTGGACGATTCTCTAATACAAGCGTGCTCGATCGTCTCTCAGTGAATCTTCTTCTTATGATTAACGCCGTTCCAATTCCATTGATAAGAATTCAGATTTCCACACTTTATCGTTCTTTTTTTGTTCATTCTAGGTGCTCAGCGTGTCTCGTATTTATTGGCTGGCTAATTAATGCTGCAGACCGAGTTCATTGAAATGGCTCGCTTAGTTGGCTATATACATGCTGTTCCTAAATTTTTTTTTAGTCATTTTCCTTGGAGAGGTAGTTGATCCGTTCAACTGTTCACTATCATTATATAACACATTTCCGTCTTTTCTTAATCAAGTAGATAATGTGAACTAAAGATTTCAAGGTTTGAATGGGAATCTCGCATATTTCGTTGCAAAAAATCCTCGTGCTTGCGGCGTTATCAACTGCTATTTGCCAACGAGGTGCGCAACCTCTTTCTGAAGTATGCTCATACATTTTTTTTTTTCTTAGTGTAGTGCATTATGTTTGTCTGCTAACAGCTGCTAGCCAATTGTACGGTAATATTTCGATAAATTTTCGATGTTATTCTTGGTGGTGACATCATTACCCATTTAGTGGTCGAAAACTAGTGTTACTCCAAAATCTTGGTATTTGGGTGGCTAATGTTTCTTGTTTACGCATATCTGAGTCACTTCTAGAGATGTCACTTTATCCACTTAAACTCTGATTAAACCACAGTAAATACATGTACTCGTCCATCACCACACCTGCATATTGAGCCGGTGATCACATGTTCAATAGCTTATTCAGTTGCCAGCCGACCAGGTTTGCATATTTATATCCCCATATTTACTCGCATCCCTCTTCGACCTTGTCATTTTCGATGCACCCGCAGTGATTCAATAGCTCTTTTGTTCGTTTCGAATTATCGAAAGCAGTTTATCGTAATTTTCTCGTAACTCTCGGTTCAGATACCTCCATTTGTTACAAAAAACATCCAGACATCTGCTTTATATTCCTTCAGGCATCAAAAATATAATCAATGCGGATATCTTCGACCATGAATTTCCGCTTGTGGTACCGAGCGGTCTTTATGCAACCCGTCGGGAGGCATCCCATCTAAAATTCGGGCACTAATGCCTTGCTTATAAAAAGTTGAGTAATGCTCTTGAACTTTCTATCAGTTTTTTCTGCTGCTATCGCCAATATTCTCCTCCACTCACTCTTGCGTCGGTGCTTTTCCACTTGAAATTTTGAGCTTGGCCAATTATTTTGTGACATTGCGATTGCACGGCTCGCGATGTGTTGCTGTGCATTATAATTACTATCGTATATGCAGCAAGAAGTTTTATATTTATGTTTATGTTTATATAGAAGAGTGCCGAGTTGAACTTGTAAGATATGAATGATAACAGTACGAGTGCTATAATGAATGTTGCTCCAGTCGAGGATATCTCAATCTCTATGCTTGCCATCATTTTATTCATTGGAATACGGCACTCAAATATGTTTCTTTCTTGCTCGTTGATGCAAATTTCTGTTTTCTTTATTTAAAAAATCGTTTAAATAAAAAGTCGATAGTTTTGACGTGTTCATTCATAGTGTAATAATCTCTGTCCGCCTGTACTTCAATAATAGCTTTTTAGAAGCTTTCCCTTTCCTAGGTAACCGATCAAATAAGGCATTTTAGAAATGTGAAACGCCCAAAAGGATATTTTTTTGTAAAGAAAACGCGTGTTTAGTAAAGAATGATTTTGGGAGATGAGTTGTAGAGGATGACATAATAAGGAACAAAGTGAGCTATATGACTGATCAGGAATCATATAAGGGTCGAGGAGCAGGCTGAGCGGTGGGAAATGGAAGAAGGGGGCGAAAATCAATGAATTTTTCGGTCATGACAGGTTAAAAAGGATCAAGAAAGTCCAGGTAATGGACAAGTCAGAAAGATTTTTCGGTCAAAGTGGTCTCTTAATTAAGGAGCAGTAGTTTAGGCTTTGATGAAACTTTGAAAAATAGTAGAGGCGGAATTTCAGGAAGGGAGCGAATTTTGTTCGCTCATGCTTTAGAAAGAAATTTGCCTTCCCTCCGCTTCGTTCAACTTCAATGTATCTCTCAAATGTGACAACCGCAGAAACTGTCGTCAAAGGTATTTTGGTCACCTTTTGTAAAACGCTGAAATTATTTATTATTTCGTTACATTCAAAAGTGAAAACGAGGTCAAGAGTTGTTTGGCGCTACGCCGCCAGAGAAGGCGATAAATGCTATGCTTTAAACAATTCGGTCCTCTTTTATTAGCGTTTGCGCAATATTGTCGCCATATCTGAAGCAACGAGGATTTCACGGAGTTGTATCTAATTTTAGCTGAGCTTCACTTCAAAGGGAAACCAGAATAGAGGTTGATGGTACGACAAGTAGGCCAAGCTGAATTTTTTTAAAACCTCAGTTTCACTTGTGGGACACAGATTTCGATAGAACGTAACTTGGATGTTTCGAAGTAGTTCTGAAAAGCGGAGTGCTCATTGCTTTTCGCTCGTGTTTGATCACCAAAGAAAAAACTGCTTCATCGCAATAACGGTGGAACGCTCCATGCATCCTCTAGTCATGTCTAAGTTTTCTGAAAAGATGGGAGATTGAATAAATAGGATAGTTTCCTATTCCTCTTTGTTATTCCTACAAATGGGTGCCATTACTTACATCCTGGCTAACCACTTTTGCCGCAATAAATAAACAGTAATAATAATAGTTAATAACAATTGATAATAATAAATAATAATTAGCTATAATAATTCATATTAATTAATAATAGTCGATAATAATTGATAATAATAGACCATAATTGAAAATATAAATAATAATTGGTAACGATTAACAATAACTGATTATAATTAACGACAGTTAATAAAAATCAATAATAATTAATGATAATCAATAATTAATAATACGGTAATAATTAACAATAGTTAGCAACAATTGATAATTAATAATAATAATAATAATAATAATAATAATAATAATAATAATAATAATAATAATAATAATAATAATAATAATAATAATAATAATAATAATAATAATAATAATAATAATAATAATAATAATAATAATAATAATAATAATAATAATAATAATAATAATAATAATAATAATAATAATAATAATAATAAACTAATAGAATACAATAATTGACAGCGATTACCAATATTTAGGAATAATTAATAGTAATCGGTAATAACTGATAATAATTTATAACTCTCAATAATAATTAAAAATAATTGACAATAATTAATAACCATTGATAATAATTGATCGAAATTGGGTAATATTTGAGAGCAATTAATAATGACTGATAAAAATTGATAATAACAATGATTAATAATAATTGACAGTTATTAATATTAATTGATAAGAAGTGACAGGAATTAATGATAATCAATAATAATCGGTAACAAGTGATAATAACTAATAACACTTAATAAGTCAGTAATAACCAATAATAATTAATACCAGTTGATAGTAATTGATAACAATTAATGATAATTGGTAGTAAGTGATAATAATTGAGAATAATTAAGGATAATTGATAATAATCGATAATAGCTGATAAGAAATAATAAAAATAATTAACAACAATTGACGGCGACCGAAAATAATTAATAAAAAATTAATAGTAATTAATAACAATTGAGGATAATGAACTGTAATTGATAATAATGAATAATAATTAATAACAACTGATAATAATCAATAACAATTGATAATAATTTATTATAATTGAAAATAATCAATAACGATTACTAGTAATTGATAACAACTGATCATAACCAACAACAACTGGTAATAATTAGTGATAGTGATTAATAATAATCAATAAAATTAATAATAATTAATAATTAATTAATAATGATTAGTAATAATAATTAATAGCAATTGATAATAATTTACAATAACTATCAATAACAAATAACATTTGATAACGCTCTGCAATGACTGATAATAATTGATAATACTTAATAATAACAAACAATAATAAATAACAATTGATACTGAGCGATAACAATCAAAAGTAATTAAAAATAATAAATAATAATTGATAACAACTAATAGTAATCAACAATGATTGATAAAAATTGGCATTAATTAATACTAATTGAAAATAATAACTAGTAATAATTGATAATATTCAGCAATAACTGATGATAATCAACAGTTTATAATATTGGTAATAACGGAAAATAATCAACAATAATTAATAACAGTAATCAATAACGATCAATAATAACTGATAATAATTAATAACAATTAGAAATGATTGATAAGAACTGATAATAATTGATAATAATTAATAATAATTAATAACAGTCGAAAATATTTGATAATAACAATTGATAACAATTAAGAATAACCAGTAATAATTAATAATAGTTGATAATCATTGATAATAACAGATAATAATTGATAATAAATAACAACACTCAATAATAATTAATTCAAACTGCTAATAATTAATAACAATTACTAATGATTGATAACAATAATTAATAATAATTGATAACAATTGACAATAGTTGCCAATAATTAATAACAATTGATAATAGACAATTATAGTTGATAATAACTGATAATAATAATAAGGAATAATAATTGATAATAATCAATAATTATTAATAATAATCAATGATAATTAATAATAATTAATAAAAATGCGTAAAAGTTAGTAATTCTAGATAATAATTGCTAATAACTGATAACAATTGATAACAATTAATAATACTTAATAATAATTACTGAAAATTGATAACAATCGATAACAATTAATAACGATCAATAATAAAAACTAATAGTAATTGGCGGTAACTGAAAACAATTACTAATAATTGATAATAATAGATAGTAATCATTACTAATTGATAATACTCAATAATATTTATCAATAATTAAGAGCAATTGATAACAATTTATAATAATTGATAATAAACAATAATAATTAATAATAACTGATAATAATTAACGGTAATTAATAATAATTGACAATAATAATTAAAAATAATTGAGAGTAATCAATAATAATTAAGAATAATTGATAATAACTGATAATAATCAAAAAACCTGATAATAATTAAAATCATTAGTAACAATAATCGATGACGATCAATAATAATTAATGATAATCAAGAATAATTCAAAACAATTGACAAGAAATGATAACAATCATTAATAATTGGTAATAGTCGATTATAGTTGATAAGAAGTAATAATAATAATTAAAGTGATTGAAAATATTTGATATTAATCAATAGTGATAAATAAACTAATGACAATTAAGAATAATAAATTGTAATTGATAATATAAATAATAATTGATAATAATGAATAATAATTATTCATAACTGAAAATAATTGATAAAGTTAATGACGATTAATAATAACAATCAACAATAATTAATAATAATAAAGAACAACTAACGTTAACGGATGACAATCGAAAATAATCAATAACAATTAATAACAGTGAATGATAGTTTTTAATAATTCATAATGATCAATAATAGTTGATAGTTATTAATAATAATCAATAGTAATTGATGACAGTTAAGAATATTAAATTATAATTGATAATAATTAATAATAGTTAATAATAAATGATAATAGTTGATAACAGTTGAAAATAGCTAATAATAATTAAAAATAATCAATGACAGTAGTCTAGAAGTAGTCAATAATAATCGGTAACAGTTAATAATAATCAATAATAATTAAAAATAACTGATAAGAATTGATGATAAACGGTAATAATTAATAATAGTTAATAGTGGTTAAAATATTAAATAATGATAATAATCAATAATGATTGATAATGATTGATATTAGTAATTGATAATGATCAACTTTAATAGAGAATATTATAAATCCATTATATATAGTGATAATGATGCTAGCAGTTAATATCTTTTTTAAATGAAGAATTATATAGCGGACAACGTGCCGTTCAACTATACGCAATTGTGTATTGGCGCCTCTTTGGTGATGGTCCATCCTAAGTTTTCAGAACCTCAAGAATAGAACGGTGGATCGAGTGGAAATTTTTTATTCTCTTTATTATATGATGCCGTTCAATTTGAGTCATGAACATACGTCATAAATTTATTCTATTCAAGGAAACAATATGTGTACAATAGATCCTCTCCGATGTCCCGTTTGCAATCCATCATCAACAAGTAGTTGAATGCTGTAGATTTTGCACCAAAATCAACAATTTGTCATAGATTATTTCAATGTCGCACTGAAAATTGAAATATATTATTTAGTTGTTATTTATTTCCCCTTTTTTCGATAGCTATTTTATGTGAGTTAGAGAACGTGAAAAGAAAATATGAGAGAAATCGATATTATGTAACCTGAACGTCATCCTTTAAAACTTAACGGATTAATTGGTGATGTTGTCAACTTTTGCATGAAGAATTTAATGTCAGTATTTTCATAGGTAGAGGCACGTTTCTATAGGAAGATAGAAGGACGTGAAGAAAATTCTATATGGTTTGCTGATAAGACACAATTTGTGCCTTGAGATGTTTCTGTTTAGGATACGATGGATTTCATAAAATGTAAAAAAGAGCACTTCACTTGAAAAATCTCAAGTTTCGTAATGAAATCTAAGCAAACATGCAAAAACAGCGGTTGTATATTATTAACCTGTGTCCTCCAAACGTTGCACAGTTTATGCTTATAAGCCGCAAGTAGCTGTAGAACGTCAAGACAAGATTCAGCCTCCAATTGACAAGCGATACTGGTGAGCACGCAAAGAATATACGCCGTCGAGTTGTTCTGCGGGTTGAGCACCATCAGTGGACTTTGATGGTATTGAAGACGACGCTGCTGGATCCTTTCAATCTCTGCCCAAGTATCCAACTCGAAATCGCACTGTGAAACGGATAATGTCCGCACACAAAGCTAAATCATAACTGTTCACCTTTGCAGTAGCAGTCGACTTTGCAAATTAAATATTAGTATCGTCTTGCTTAGCATTTTCTTAGAAAGGAAATTTCGCGTTATTTGCGACCGTAATACTTGTCACGAGAGTTCCCGACAAATTTGGGAAGTAGTTAAGGGTGACGCTGATGGAGGTTCACAGCATGGAGCTGTAGGGTGCTAATAGGATAGTTCCAACAACAGACTCTCTCAAAGGCGAAGGAATCACAAGAATGAAAAGAGATATAGAATCTTTCTACAATATTGTGGCGATTCTATGCCTTCTTTCCCGCAAAATCTCCAGCGAAATCTTCCTTTTCATCTTGCTGGAATTTTGTTTCAACACTTGCAAAGAACTTATGATGTAAAATAATGCCTATGCTGCTAATTGCACACCCCCACCCCGCAGGTTCTCTTTAGAATGCCAAGCAGCGTTTCGCCTTAGAAATGCTTGTGATCTACTGACATTGGTAACTTTCATTCAACATTTTGCGGGAGAATTGCAGGAGGTATGATTAATCAACAAGCAGACGTCACGATCTTCTAGAGGGATTCAACATAGATAAATGTGGATGATGTTTTCAACGTTTTCATGGTTAAATGGAAAATGTAGAGTAGGGCTGATGACAGGAGCAAAAAATCAATGATAACACAAATAGCTTGTAATGGATCCATAGTTTGGATATCTATGACGTTAGCATAACAAATCGGCACTCGATTTCTTTGCCGAAAACGATATGTTACTTAGAAGCGAATTCTGCTCAACCATAAATGCTTTTTAAGTATAGAACGAAATACGCAATTTCACTGAAGTTCATTACTAAACAATAGTTATCTGAAAGCTTCAGCGAATATTTTGATAAGTAGAATTTAAGAGGCAATAAATGGAAAAACTCGCTTGATCTTCGTTGCTACTAATAATGGTGGTGTCATCTCCGTTACGCTGTATCGTTAGTTTGCCGGTAGTTTCAATATTTTGCCAGAATTCATTGTGACCGCCTAGCACGACCACCGTTTGACAGTTTTTCTCCCATACCAACTCCCATAATGCTTCAGTTTCTTTTGGCCATGTTGCAACAATAAACTCGGCTTCCTTATGATAGCCCTGAATTTCAACTTATCTAAGTATGATTAGAATTTTGAGTTTTTTCTTTATTGTCGCATTTTCGGAATTCAACGCTGTCCGATAGTCGTGTCTTTCACGGGATTAGCCATCTGTACTGATAATGTGTCACTAATTCATGGAACTTCCAAAATGGAAAATTATATGGGAATTTCATGGGAAGTCTGAAAAACTGCTGAATACAACTGCAGCAATATTGCATGTAATTCAAGAAGATAACCTGAGAATGGTGAAATATTTTTTTGCCCTATATTGGTGAATGATAAAAATTCATAAAAATTTATTCTAAAAATGATCGGTGGAAACGGTCTTTTATTAATTCTCGAAATTTATTTATGCCATTATTGTTGTAAAAGAATACGTACCGGAAATATTTCATATCCAATAGGGTTGGCGCAAGTTGGTGAATGTACACATTTGCAAACATCCTGCAAAAATTTGTGCTTAATCAAGGCATAAATTAATAAATATATGTGAATGTCAAGTACGTCAAATATACAAAAACTTATGCTATGAATTATTGAAGAGAAATAAACGGAAAATTTCATTATGAATACGATTTTTTTTTTTCTCACAACTACACTCCTACTGAAGTTCGCCTTATTACGTTTTTACTGCTTTCAATAAAGTTTTCGTTCAGGTTCTTGAAAGTATTCTTAGAATACAGCACTGAACTTCCTTGTTTCTAAGCTTTATGAGCTTTGTGGTAGATGGGTATTTTCTACTCGCGTCTCACACCTATACAAATAATGGCAGCATTACCTTTCGATAATTGAAACTATTGTTTATCATTCCTAACTCAAAATAGTTGAAAAATACTACTTTCAAATCAAACAAGATATGAAGAACTACTTCTACCTCATATTGTATCTGAAGGCGCGTTCGACCATCCACGACTTCATGAAACAGATAGTGAGTGTAATGCACAAAACTATCGACATGAATACGGGTACTACCATGAATAATCAATTGCCGAATCGCTTCATGACAAAATATATATTGCTCCTGAAAAATACGCATTTAGAGGGAATAAATCGAGGAATAAAAGGATAGTAATGATTATTGGTCATGTACTGCAATTGCACGGTGTTGCTATACAACGGCTAGAAGTGTGTTGAAAATATTTTCAATATATTACCCATTAAACAAAGAGTTTCGTTGCATTTGCCAGCGTTTAATGCATCCTCTATGATACTAAATCAATGTATTCATCGATAAGAAAAAACAAGAATAAACCATTTTTAAGAGATTTCTGCTTAATTCTCTTCCGAAATAGTTTTATTTCCGATGTCATTTTTATGTGAGTAGAAGGAAAAAAAATGCTTTAAAGTTGAATCGAAAGTGTAATAGATTTCATCGAAATGGAAGTTCGGAAAACTGTCCAATGAAAAAATTTACTATAAAGAAGTTGAGTATTTGAATATGTCTTTCAATCGAAAACTAAACTCCATTAAAATTGAAGTACGAACCAAAGTTTGGATGAGTTTAGCCCTTTGTTGTCTGATGTGCCTCAAATGCGCTTCGATATTCAATGAATCGGAAACGAGTAAATGCCTTCGCATACTGTCGATTAGCATAAATGAACCTGACCGTCCGACACCAGCACTTCAAACAACACAACTATTAGACCACTTTGAGATTGTATTGCAAGGCCAAAAATAAATGAATTTCAGATCACCTGAAGACAATGCATTTGGACGTTTTTTAATAGAAACGAGTGCAATAGGGCATTTTAATTCAAAGAGTCTTTGAAGATTTCTCTTCCTTCATAGAGGTGCTCATAGTCAGAATCTACGTCAACAAAAATCTCTATCATTTAAAATATTCGAAGCAAAGAGGTGCTCATAGTCAGAATCTACGTCAACAAAAATCTCTATCACTTAAAATATTCGAAGCAATTTCATAGAAATGAAATTACATGATGAACCTCTGAAAAGATGTGATTTTAGGCTAACTGTGTTCGGATGAATAAAGTTGTCTTCATTTGCTGGCAACAATAAAACAATCTTTTGAACAAGTGAGGAAGAGGATTGGCAGAAGCAAACACAACATATAGGCTTTTGTGATTTCGATGAGCACACCAACAGCTTCATGAATCGCTAAGAACTAATGAATCAATGGAAAAAAAAAGACTAATATGAGATCACTCATAAAAATCGCATAACATGGAATCGTTTTTCATCGATATAGTTGCAAAATGAACGCAAATTTTAAGCAGCATCAAAGTAAATGGCTCTTTATAAGTTGATGGACTAACTTAATTGTCGATAGAGGAGGATTAGTTATCCTATGATAAGCATTATGCCTAGCGAATTGAATATCTTAGTATTTTTTGAATTCGGACCTTGGGATGTAAGCTTTGTACAACAACGCGCTGCAATGCAAAATACATATATACGCATATACGCATACATTTTGCAAAGCATCTTAACAGAACTCATCGAAATTCTTCGATTCTGTGCGTATTTTACAGATTCCTGAGGAAGATTATGCAATCGCGGAAATCATCACGAGAAAATATTTCTGCTTTAGTGCATCATGCACTTAGGATGAGACATAGTCGAATGGGATGAAAAGTGATTGATATTTGCAATTGAGGATTAATAAAGGGGCCAGCAAAGAGTATTCCCGTTGCTCTCGAAGAATCGTTGCCCATCAATATATACTAGAAGCGTCATATTTTTCATCTATTTGCATTTATAGTTTTAGTGCTCAACTCAACGTAGATATTACTGGGTCTTAATCATAGTTATTTAGGTTCGAAATAGTAAGCAGTACATCAGATGCCGAGGACTTGATGAAAAGATCAATGCTCAAACAGACGCTCTAGGAACATCGTTCATATATTACAGAAGATTAAATAAGTGTGGAATTATTTATATGATGTCGCAGCGATCGCCCTGAACAAATATTCGACAACCGATGTTTGGGATATCGAAGTGACTTCACATGTAGCCAAATCGGACTAATGGACAAGTATATGAAAGCTATCGTCCGACTGCTAGAAAGGAGCTCATCGGCAAACCTGCGCTAAAATTAAGGCTTAAAATTCTACACAGCATTTAAAACAGCGAGCGACTTATTGAAATTTTTCTTGTAGAAAAAAGCTTAAAGAAATCACTCACATTAGAGATAAAAAGATGACAAAGAGAAAATTCTTTCAAAGTGAAATCATTGCAACGTTAATTCGATAAAGTTATATCAGAATTCCCACATTTATCTAAAATCGTGATTTGATTATATTTAAAAAAGCGTTTTTAACCAATTCTCAGATTTTTCTGAAGAAAATTTACTGCAGTCACCAGCTAGCACATCATTCAAGAAAAGAGACCATAGGCGATTTGTTGTGCTATGTGGGAGTTAACTAGGAAGTTTTCTTCCTTAATCAGCAAACGAGGCTGAAATTTTCGTTTTGATGAATAATGCAGTTTCTTTTTTTGGATTTGAAACAGCTAAGTTTATGCAAATGTCGCTGAAATAGCTAAGTTCGTAAATAAACGGCAAACGAGGCCTTGCGCTTCGCAGTCGAATGACACCGGAACACCTCACATATGCTGTAAACTTCCAGCTTAAGTTCCCCTCTCAATATCTATTAGGTTAAGCATTTTCTCTTTGAACATTTTGAGGTCTTTCAGTCTGCAGAAACAAAATCGATGCTCATAAAAGAATAACTAAGGCATCGTTTCCACTCAACGTTTGTACTTGAAGAGGAAGCACACTCGTGAGGGAATTGGTTTCAAACAGCAAACTTTGTGAAATTCATTGGGAAAATGCACTATAGAATGCATCGTCATCCGATATTGATTTCAAGCGTGATAAATTTTAGTAGGAACCTGCAGTGAACAACAATTGGTCCAGTACTTGGCACCTCGGAGACATATTTGAGGAACGATAGAATGGGAAACACTGTAGTCGGTACACCATGGTCGGGCCAGGAAGTAAAGTGCAATTGATGCACCTTGCGTTCGGTCTGAAATTTTTTGACAGTTTTGAGCAACGTTATGTGATACACAAGGCATTAATTTATTGAATGCAATGCTTCGATAAAAGCCGAAATCAGGGTGGATTCATGAATCACTGTTGATTCATGAGTGAAGAATGAAGCTCATCGGTGTGATGAAAAAATTAATGTTCAAACTGGCGAAAATTCACATTTTCTCGTGCTATGCTTTTAACTCCGGCTGATTTCAGGAATATGGAAGCATTATGATGAAACTTATTCAGTGAAATATTTAGAAATAAACAAAGGTATTTTAGAAGGGGAAGCCAGCGCGCTATTTGTACATCTGTCAGTGAATAGATGCCATGTATCATAAAAGCCATAATGAGCAAAAAATTTTGACTTGAATTAAAAAAAACTTTACGTTGATTTCTTTGCTCATACAATCTTTGTGCCACTCCAAACGGTTTACGAATTTTTCCCTCAGATATTTCAACCCTTCATGACGGATGCGTATTGCGATTTTAGGATGGGGGGATGGAAGCAAGTTTTAATTCTTTGCGACATTTATTTCCCACTGACCAATTTTCTGTGAACAATGGGTGGCCTGAGTCCTCATCGAAATTTCCTCATTTATGGCACATTCGTTTGACAAGTGCCTCTAAGTTCGATGACAAGTACCTCTCGATTGAAATATATTCGCTAATTTTGACTTTCTGACTTTTTTTCGAAAATTTGAGCTCAATACATAAGTTATTCGCCCTCTTGGGATTTGTTGCTTTTTTTAGCTGTTTGTCTTAAAATTTGATACGAAAGAATTTCAGAGAACTATTTTTATAGTTTATTGATCAACAGAATATATGAACAGTTAAATGAGAACATGATTTTCAATTTACATATTCCTCATGCCGACAAGTGGGTGGTAATGAAGTATTATTTTGTTACACTGTTGAAAGCGTTGAACAACTCAATATTGAACAGATTTGTTCCATGTAGAAATGTTGACACCTCGAATATTTAGTTCGAGCACGTTCGTTGTAAAACACAAAAAAAATACTTCCTTAGCTCAGTTTTTTTTTTTCAAGTTTAGGCTTAAAAACCCACCCAACGACGGGAGAGATCTCTATTCCTCCTTCTTCTTTCGATGTTAAAAAAAAGTAAAAAACTTTTGCATGCAAGAATATAATCACTATTGAAAGAATGCCAGCAGTTATCAAATGCTCATCGAAGATATTTTATTGCAATAGTGCCTTTGTAGTAGCGTTTTGGCTACTGATAATACAATAGTCTCAAATATGAAAAATTAATAACTTGGCTCAGCTCCGAGCTTTAAGCTCGATGCATAATAGTGATGGTTTCAAGAATTCAAACTTAGCTAGTAACTTTCAAATTCGTTTCAATCAACACGTCTCAATCATATTTGTTAACTCAAGTGCTTATAAAAGCTCAAAAAACCCGCAATGATATCAACGATACAAAAATTCTGTTCAACGTTACCTCTATGTACTCGTCTCATCCCTTAAAAAATATTGGAAAAAGGAGAGGGAGAGAGGGGATTAACGGAAAATCTTAGCGAAATGCTGAAGAAAGATCGCTAACCATAAGGCAACGTGAAGATTTAAGCGTTATAAGGCGATGAACGAAATGTGCGTTCGGACGTTCCATGTCGAGTGTAACTGTGTAATGACCGTGTGTCTGAGAAGCTGTCACTGTACACGGCCAATACTGATCGCATTTACGCTGAATGCATATTTACTTAGCAAAGTCCGAGCCTAATCGTTCCTTTTTTAATTTTAACTTTTCTTACAACAAATCAAATTCACCTGTAAGGGAAAACAGCTTCATCGCATCGCCCAATTAGCTTGCTTTTTGCTTCTTCAATGTATATATTCTTTTAACGGTTTCTGCTTAGCTTGGCTTACCACTCAGCGAATATTTTCGAACGTCTTGAAGGAAGTTCGATTTTCCTCTTTCATTGTTAAAAGTCGTGTAATCGCTTCATATCCTCGACCACTATTTCCTGAACATGAACAACTCATCCGCACTAACAATAGCCCTCATATAAAATCTTACCTATTGCCACCTGTAAATCTATATCTTATCTATATACATGTTACCTATAAATCTTACCTATAAAATCTTCTTTCTCAATAATATTGTCATTGGAACTGTTGAAAAAACTTTTGCATTAAACAATTACCCTTCCATGTTCGACGAGTTTCGTAATGGCTACAATCAGATTCGAATGTTCTTGCCATATCATCTCCCAAAAATCAGAAAACGTATGAGGCAAAGGTGCCTGTGTGGCGATATATGCTCGTTTAGTCTCGCAACTCTATAAACAATAGCTCATAAAAGGGATTAAATAGACGGGATCAAGGAATAGTTTAGATGCTTCATTATATTACATCATTATGTCGTATTCGTTAAATATGATATGAGCGCATCAATGACTGCATAAACATGGAACGATGAGATGGAAATGGATCACAGCCCTTTTATCCACTGATCTCATCACCAGACACTTTTATATGAAACGGAACGAGAGTCTTCCTCAAACAACAGCTGATCCCTTTTAATTGGGCATTTAGGCACTTGAAGCATAAGCTAATGTTATTCGAGTAAGTAAAAAATGTCCATTGAAGTGTTGCCAATCATCCATCAATTTCATCAACATATATGGAGAAAATTCGTTGACGATAACTTTCGAAATAATATTTTTTCTTGGCCTGACTTTTCTTTCTCTGTGGGTATGAATCATGTTCTCGCGATCCTTCTCTGGCTAAACGTATCTAAAAATAACAAAGTAGGAAAACGTGCCGGTTTTTTGATCAATTTTCAATATTTTTCATAAATGGACTCATACTTCTGCGTTCATGGATTTGGCTGAAAGTAACGTGACATTTGAGTGATAGTGTGTTGGTGATTTCTTTGATATTCGTTTGGGAGTGTGGAAGAGTTATTAGCCTCCGAATTATGTTAATTGCTCACGACTTTCATATATTCGTTTATATCTTCGTTACATATCAGTGGATAGAAGTTTAAATTGATATTTTCTGTATGAAGTGTGCAATGTTTGGAAAATTAGAAAAAGTTATTCTGTTTCAAATCGACTTGCATTTCGGGTACAGTGATTTTTTGCGAAAAGGTTCTAATATGAATATGCAAAATTTTTCAAATTGTGAACATTTCTGATTATCAGTTCCCTTTAACCAAGACTCATGTGCCTACAATGACTCTGTTTTGATTAATCGTGGATGCTCCTGCATAGCGTCACTCGGCCCAGCTATGCAGGAGCATCCACGATAAATTCACCTATACATTAGCGTGACATGTGCAATCGAGATTTTGCCCTCCAGCAACACTTCAATTTTAGCCGGATTCTAACGAGCGCATTTGGACCGCTGATGGTCCAGCGGTTGAGGAGATGAAGGCAGCCTTGGTTCCGTTCAGGTTACGGGCACAGTTGGGAGCATTTCCAAGCGCCAACCGTGACAAGAAGTGGTTGCAGGGGCAAAACTGCTGCCAGCTTAAGATGAGAACAAGGTGGCAATTTTGTTTCATAGTGTGTAGTTTTACTCTTCGAGTAAAATATAACAATTTTACCTCCTCGTATAAACCTTCAGCATCGTTTGCAGAATGGCTATCGAGTTAAACCTACATATGACAGGAAGTGGTTCGACTGTAGGGAAGGATGGATGCAATCAGGAGCGCTTTAATGGATCGTGAAAGTCGATGAGGGGCGTTACATATGCGGATTAAATGGAGACAGTGCAAATTTTTCTCACACTATCCACATTTGAACGATTCGCTGATGTGGTAAATGATTCTTTATCTTAAACTGTATGGTGGTGAAAGTACAGAGCCGAAGAGAGCCGGCAGCTCCCCTTGCGGGAGGTACAGGGAGGCGGAGCTCATTGATGCGGACAATGAGACCGATGTAAACCCATAGCGTCAAAACGCTCGCCGCATTTTCTCCAGTATTTCTACACCTTTTTCTTACCTCTTTTATCATATGCTTATCTCGTTTCCTCCCTTGTCCCTACGGCAGTGACTTTTTTCTTTACACCATCGCAAGTCTGATTTTCCTGGATCATAAATTGGGGTTGTATCGCAGTGACGGAACCATCTTATGGGACGCGACTTGTTTTGATGAAGTAAGCAATAAATGCATTCTCACAAGCTATTAAATAGCTGAAACTTCTCGATTGAGCTAAGAGATTGAACGCCCTCAAAACGTCGTGACGACAGTCGGACGCCGTCTCAACTATCCCACGTCATATTTCGGTCGCACATGATCGGACTTCAAAAAATTTGGAATGATCAACGGGGTAGAATGTGAAGAAAAGTGAGGTACGTAAATGGCTCCGAAACAGACGGTTAGTCATAGCATCATACAAGCGCAACAAAGATTTATTTGTCTTTCCATGATGTCTTCCAGTGATCATGCCAGACGAATTTGTCACCCATGTATGTTGTAGGCGTATGTTGCAATATGCAACTGTTTTTCTTTCTTACAAAAATAAGCTGCTGTCAGTAGAACGCATATGTGCCAAAACCTTGATTAAATCCACTGCCATCAATAACAACCCTCTCTAAACTTTTGTGAAAAAATAGCGCCGTTTTAAGAAAGCTTCCGGCTCTGAAAAAAAACTCGAGGAATTCATAACGCTAATAGTGCCCGGTGGTGTCCAACAGAAATCACTATAATGTTAACAACGACGACATTCTGACAACTATGCCCTCTATACGACGTTAGTGAAAAGCGAGTGACGAGTGCACTTTGGGGGTTAATGCTGAAGCCTCTGATGCACTTATCTTACTCCCACAGGGCTTTAGAAACTTCAATGAATTAGCGAAATAAAAACCACAGCATGGCAGTCCGGGAATGATAAAAAAGTGTCCCTCCCGCTCCATCTTTGCAAATAATGTGGAGAAAATGCCGATATTTTTGAAGGGAATTGTAAGCCAATATGCGTTCATCCTTAGCTCAGCAATCGGTTCACACAAATACACTAATAATATCTAGATTTGTTGTTTGTTATAGTGAAACGTTTATCGAACTCGTTGGTGCCTAAATTGAAACTACCGGACCAACAGACAAGCAGGCACCAACAAACATGACGTCGCCATAGTACACTTTTGCAAAGCCAAATTTTCAGTGGCTTATCACATGGAAGACAACTTGGGCACATGCGCGTGTAGGAAGAATATTATTGACGAGTTTTGTAAGCTGCCCAATGTACCACCTAAATGGGACAGAAAAGATGGATTGTTCTCAAACTTAGGCATCTAAGACAAGTAACCTACACCAAAGCAGCTTATAAGACATACGAAAGGATGGGGACAGTTTTCGACAAAATGAGAGCATTCATTATGCTCTATTGAGATGCAATCAGTCCTTAGTAGGTTTCAGTGAACCGTATAAACTCAATGAGCCATAAATAAATTCGGCTCTTCAATCATCAGATTCTATCTTAATGAAGTGAATATAAATCGCAAGATTTTTCTTTATGAGATCTTCTGCTACAAAATTCAACCCTATAATATGTTATCTGAAAAGAAGACGAAACAAGTGGAGAAGTGTATTAGGAACCATGATCCCATACTTATTTGAGTGATCGACATCGAGGTTTAGGCAATGAAAAGCTAATGAGAAAGTTCAATTACTAGCTTTTCAGCTAATAATCTGATAATTGTTACAGTGTAGGTTTATAAGTGAATTCATTTAACGCAATAGGGATTCAATAACAAATTTCACGCTGCTATAGTTTTTCGGCCTTTTTAACGGGCTTAGGCGCTTGATCAATTAAGATTACTTGCAGACAAACAGATAATTCCAAGAGAGCAACCTTTATTGTTCGAAAGACGGGACATGTCGGTCCTCTACGCGTGAATTTGATGCGCTTAATGAAAGTGCTCTACTTTTCTGTTTCCACCTAAATTATCGTAATAAACAAAACCATTTTATCCCACATTTACCCTAAGACCACAAAAAAAAAACGTCTTAGTTTCTGTAATCAATCACTTTCTTACACTTGCTGAATTAACCGCAACATAAGCTAGTCATGCATTCAAAGAAATAGATTTCCATACTTATTCACCTACTTTCTCGCATCACAATTTCTAATGAACTTTTGCAGTGTGTCGTACTTTTTGTTGAGATGTCCCCTCTTCATCTTTTTTTTCGAAGGAAAAAAAGCTAAGAGGATATTTTCTCTGAGAAGATTTGTGGTAAACGACAAAATTGAGAAATTAGCGGAAAATATTTTGCCTCATATTCATCTTCGATTCTCCATTTGCAGTAACCTCTATTTGGGCAATATCTAACTCCTCTTCACTAAAATAAAATATTCTCAAAGTATTGCAAGGATTCTTTTGGGGAAAAAATTTTCACCACAGTTTTAAACACATCGAAGATATTAGTATGGCCTAAGTAAACAATATGGAATAATAATCAAACAGTTGTTAGAGGCTAGTGAAAGTCGTTTTCTATATGCCTAGTTAGGTATAAATTTAGAAATCAATAAGCATACATCAACATAATTGGCGTTGATATAATCGCAACTACCGGATGCGATTTTAATGCGAGTTGATTCGAAAGCGCTAATATTCAAATAACGATCTTTAGAGCGATGCTCATCAAGTGCAAAATCATCGACCAATAACGAATCCTTTTCGATATCCTGCAAGTTTCCTCAAATGTTGTTAAGTCACACATCTAGTTGAAAACAGCCAAGAAAGCTCAGACGGTGTGTACAAGCCATCTAATAAATATTCGGCGTTAGCCTGTAGTAACGATTTTATAACAAATTGCAAGAAATATCGCCGCATCCCTTCAATGTGCAAAAACCAACTGAACTTTCTTGATTTTAGCGATCCTATTTTGCTGAGATTGAATAACATCGTTAACATATTTAGTGACCTAAGAAACCTTTTAAATATATAGACTCCAAAATCAAAACTATACTGAAAATTTTGAAATTAATAAAAATTTCTGGAAATTTTCTATTCAGTTAAGGTGCTTTTTAGCTATGAACATTCGATCTATGCCCCGACGATTGCACTAATCATGAACGTTCGGTGATGTGATGTTTTAGATGCTTAATCGAATCATTGAAATTTATTTTCTATACTGCAATAATTTCATCACCTCGAATTGCCTCCGAAATTGTTGATTATCATTGGCGCTCATTTCGCGACAATATTCATCGAAACGTTCCACTGAAATCGACTGTCCGCAGTTACGATCTGCAAAAATATGCATAAATTTTTGCTTGTTTTTACTTCTTTCATATTAATTTAGCAAAAGTGGTGCAAAAAGAGAAAAAGACTGTAAGCGGCGTTGAGGAATCGGATGGAATGTTTGCAAATGGAGCCAATTCATCGCGTATGTTATATTCGCCAAATCTTGTAGCTCGAGGTTTATTGTCTCCTCAGTTGAAAATTTTAGAAAGACGGACAGTGATATGGTCGGTTCCATCTGCGGTCTTGTCAATATTTGAAAATTGCATGAAATCTTGAGCTGGCGGCTGTCTAGGAACGATTTTTTTCCCGCAAGGAACTATCTGAACGCATGTCATGCATGCTGCAACCTGTCATAGTTCTCTCGTTTTCAATCATTTTTCGTGGACTTAAGGCTCCCTTGCTTATTTTAATAGTTTTATTTTCAGTAAACAAGAATACCCGATGTTCGTATGAGTGATAACAACTTTTACAGAAAAGTTGCATGTTAATTTCGATTTACTGTTGCCCGTTTTTGCTTATAGGTGATCGACTTAGAAAGTTCGGCTGTTAATTTGCACTTATTTCTCGTCTTACTTCTCGTTGTTTATTTCCTCGTCTTCAGACTAACAGCAATGTAAGTAAGACAAATTAAGGTTTATTTTTCGAAAAACTTGAAGTTGGTCCATCGTTGTGAATTCTTTTAGGTTAGTGACACAGAAGAGCGCAACAAAATTCAAGTACTACTTTTTGGTTGCCTTCACGGATATAGTAGAGTAAGTGTTCCTGCTTTTCATACAAATAGCCTTGTTGCCTCCCGAGAAATTTGATTGCGAAAAAGGGTGACAATATGATTGACAAGAGGATTTCATCTAGCCAGATCGTTATTTCATCTGATCGCTCTTAGTACCGAAGGTTCGAACGATGTCGAATTTCACAGGTAATCTTATCACCTCCGCTGTGTTGTCTTAACACAAAGTTTTTGTGGTACGTTGACCATTTTGTACTCACAATCAGGACCTGTTTCCTGTTAGTACTATAACCGTCACAACGTCCTTGGAACCAACTATACAATTTATGCGTATGCAAATCCGCCGTAAGGTGTTTTGCAAAAGGTAACCTAGAAGAAGTATAGGATCAACGAGTGATGATTAGATGTAAATAAATAAAGCTTTTACCGTAAACTAACGATCGTGATTCATCGCAATATTTCTCTTCGGCGTTCACAAATTTCTTCTTTCCAAGGATGCATCGCCTTAAATTTTAAATTTTATTAACGAAATTTATGATCTTAAAGGTTGAAATTCTATTTGAACATATTGTGAATTCATCGATAGATGTTGCTGCAAAAATAGCAACAAGAGAATTCACGAATTCCGGCTTGAAAATTATGCAATTTTAGAAATTCTCAGAGAATTTTACCCGCTCCTCCTCCTCCTCTTCCCCCCTCCGCCTCTCCCTTTCCCACCACCTCTCAGTGAACTCTTCACGATAGTTGAAAGTGCTGATATGCGTGGTGTTTCGTTCTTATTCACCTTTAGCAGAAATTAATACAAACTGGACGTCGCTCTTAAATTATTGTTCCCTTAGTGATGCATGAGTTTTCACTTTCTATATGCATTAATTTATAATCTGGATGTAGAATGATGAATGCTCACTTAGAATATGACATAATTTGCTAGCAAATTTTACGCAGTCTAATTCTAAATAAACATTAAAGAACGATATTATGATTTCTACAGCAAAGTGGGATTCGTACATACAAAAAACTACTTGCAATGACTGCAGAAACCCATAGAAAGCTTTAATAAATTCGAAGCAATTGCTAAAAACCGCACTGCGATCATTCCCTAAAAGATATCAATGCTTCAACCAAAAATTTCGTAAAATTAATTCACATTAATTCAGATTACATTAATTTACAATTTTTTAAATTCAATTTACAATTTAAGTTTACGTTCAAATGAAATTATACACTCGTTTCACAAAACGTTTGAAGTGTAGAATATTTTAATTTTTTGATGAGACGAACATAAATTATAGAAAAAGTATCGTGAGAGACTATAAGATAAACGAACTTTTTAATGGCGATAACGACAAGAGCTGAGAGTAGGATTGCTGCAACGATAGCGAACGATGCAAAGAGGAGTGAAAATGACGACGAAGGAGAAACGGATAGCCGCTCACACATTGATGAGGCGCATAGGGACGAATGCAATGAACAACGTTCTGCAATAATCAGTAGTTTATTTCAACAGATTTGCTTTGCTTTAAGAGGGAATTTCTTGTATTTTGCCTTGCAAGTCTTTCGGAACTGCACTTTTCCCATCAAAAAGTTATGAAAAGAAAAGGTTGAAAGACTGAGAAAAAGTCTGAGATGCATCAAACGACAGTTATAGGGTGCATCATAAGCAAAATAGTAAGCTAACTAGAACCGAGAATGGTATATTTCGTTGAGTTATAGAATTAAGTGTCATAATTATAGACACATAATTTCTTCAAAGTGTCTCTTTTCTTTCGGCATAACCGCATAGCTGCTTCATGCCTCCTTCATACACGCCTTAGAATTTTTCACGCTCCTCCACCTTGCGTTCGACGCCCCCCTAAGCATCCACACATTGTGTCACATGGAAAAAAGGCATTACATGCGGGGCTCAACGAAAACATTACGATAAAGGACTTTATATAATAAGTTCCATGGAGTATTCTCCCCATTTCTCCTCCCCTCGTTTGTCTTCGCCATCTGTGACAAAGTCCAAATTTCATTAAGATTGGCAGTTCTATGCGCAAAGTTGTCCAATCGATGAAAGTGGGATTAATTTCTCATCATTTTCACTAAAGCTGCTTGAAATAAGTGCGTCGCCTAAATCCACTTTCCACTTATCATTTTTCAGCTTTTTCCGAAAACAGCTTCATGACGTCACAAATGTGCCGCCTCTCATGTCCCTTTTTATATGTCGGATTCTTAAATCGCAGTACTGTGCTTGAGAGGTTAAACACATGACAGAAGATAAAAAATACAACATCTTTTTTCTAGAGATAAGATGTAAGCGACAAGACGAGCTATCAACATATATGATGCATCTTCCTTTTTCAAAATTTTGATCCGAGGTAGAAAAGGCAAAATATTTGGAAAAGCACTAACAAACACATAAAATCAGTTAACTTCCCCACCCTCCAATCAGCAATGGTTGTAATCACTAATATGTGCCGTTTAAGGTCACATCTGCACAATGAACGCCGAAGATAAATTTCGAACAATGTGTATAGTAAATTTGACCGCTCCACCTTCAAAGATGCTTCATAAGACGATATCTTCCCCAGTTGTCCAATAATTTCACTTCGAAATGTGAGGAATCGCATGGCATCATATTAACAACACTTGACCATCTTTTCTCCCTTTGCCTACGATATATTTTGTATTTTCTACTTCGGGCCGAATTAAAAGTGAACTGTAATACGCATATGACACACCTGCCTTACCTAACAATTATGGCTTGCTTCCAACTTTCAGGTATATCAAGGTGTTTACAGTAAAACGTCTGAAATGGTGAAGTTTATGGCGGATGGGTCACAAAATTCGATCAGTTGAACTGGCTAAATAGCCCCATTTTCGGTCCAACGATCGTTTAGACCACTATATTGTAAAAAGTTTATTCCCTCGAATGTTTGACTATTATGCAACTGGCGATGAAAAATAAATGACCAAAAAATCTAGCGACAAGAACTATTCCAATTGGGCACATTTTATCGGTCAATTTTACTGTTTAACTCAACCCAGTAATCTATCCGTATATTCTAATCTAACAGTTCCCAATGTAATTTGATAGACGAGCTAATTGAACACTACGATTGTAAACCGCAGCCTCATTTCGCATTTAAAATATACGCAGTAAACATAGTGAACCTAAATCCCCTACTGCTATTTCACGCATACGCACAACATTATCGACGTTTACTCATTGCAATCCTCAGCAACAAATATATCTGCCCTCGATTCCTAGATATGAAATGTATCCAACTGCATGAACGATGGATGAATCAGTGTATGTGCAAAAAAAAATCTGCGTTCAATATTGTTCGAATAAAAGCGCCTTTATGTGGGTCAAACAAAATTAGGCGGACCAAGCGTTGACGCTAACTCAGCTATTCTCTCTCAAACATTCTCTCGCAAATATTCTGCTTGTCATAGCTTGAGATGAAATTCGATTTTTTTCTAATGGCTGCTTCGGGATTATGTTTTGTGCATTCATTCGTTTGTCGTTGATCAATGCGCTCCAGCAATAAACATCCGTTGATTCGTGCAACGGGTACAGGAAAGAATAACAAATGTTATAAGCCCACATTTTGGAACAAGGAAAGTAATACTAATAAAGGAAAATAATATTAAAGTATTTCAAGAAGAAACGACTAAGATATAAGAGGATGAGGTCTAGAGAAGAAAATGTGAGCGCTACCCTGTTTATGCCAGCTGCAGTATAGGAAAAAATAAAATGAGGAACGTTTTATCGCTATATCTGCGCTATTTAAAACCCTTTTTGGTTATAATAAACCGCACTGATTTAATTATAGGCAACTGAATGAATGGAAAACTAACCAGCAATAAGGAACACTTCGGTAGGCGACCATTGGCTCATCAAAATTGTCGAATTATCAATTACGCTTCGTAAGATAGATGAAACTTTAATTGAATAACGTTGCTGCAGCACTAAATCAGATAATTCTACCTGAAAATGAGACAATTTTCACTTGAAAATTAGTGCAAATTAGATTCGTTCTAGAAAATAGTGCATAAAATCTTGAAAATGATTTAGAAGTTCGCTTCGTGATTGAAATTTGAGACACATTGTAATAGATGACCGAGATCATTGACTTCTTTTTGACTAAACAGCGTTAGCTTAAGGAGATTATTGACTTTGAATGAACCATTATTGAGGAATATTGAGTGCAAAAGTTTCCTACTCTTGTTCTAAATAAGCCCAAATGTTGTATAATTTTACGAGGTTATATACTATTCGAGTTTATTTCCGTGCTTCTTGTTCACTTCGCATTCAACTGTAACAATTTGTCCGTAATCATTCTGTTGTCATTTCTTTACATCATTAAGGGTATTTCATTATTAGTAATATCGATTGAATGGATACCTTTCGTCGAGTAGTGTTAAACGAATGTGGAGTGGCACCTTCGAGAAGTAACTGATAGAATTGCCCATAATCGGATTCTTCGATCCATGTAACCGTAACCGTATTCCGACAATTGAACGTAATATTTGTGATTTTCGGCGATGGTGGAACTAAACTGATTGTGCAATTAGTAAATTGCGAATATTTAAATCAAACCTTTATATCTTAAACTTGAAAGTCAAATTTTTTTTTCGTTCTTTGTCGAGGGATGATGTTATGATGAATGCATAGAAACGCATTTTGCATTAAAGAGAAGAAGAATTTAGCTGACTAGACTTTAAAAAATCTATTTTCGAAGTAGATATGCCTTCAGTCGAGGGGTGTAAACAGAGCCGTTCATTTCCTTACACAGCTCAGTAGCTAAACAAGACGAACATTTCGCATACCTGCATAATCTGTAGTTGCCGAAAGCTCTTCACTCCTATCGCCTTCACCCTTCGCTGTGAATGCAGATAAGCGAAACGTGTACTTCGTATAGGGCGCTAAAGTTTGACGTTATAATGTTGCATACTAAATATTTAGAAATCAAGTTGATCGTCCACTTAAATTATGCTCATTGTTTATATTAAAATGTTTATGTATCTATTTGTTTTTTCATATGTTTACTTCGTTCACATTTATATTATTTGCACTTATATTTTTACTTATATTTATATGTAAATTACGAGGATTGCCTCAGCTGATGATCTATAATCTACTAATCATAGTTAATTTTCTTTAATTTTTATAAAAAATGAAGCCTTTACTTGCACTTCTCTTCACCACTATTACGAAAGAAATGGCGCAATCATTTACCTTCTATCGAATAATAGCGAGCAGCAGAAACTGTGAAAAGCTGATCAATGAAATAAAAGTTTTTCATTACTTTCAACAGTTGATTTGTAAAAGTAAACAGTGCACAAGTAGATATCCCTCAAAGAGAGCGGAAATCGATGTTTGTATTTTAGTAAAAGAAAAGCTCTTAAAACATCGCCGAGTGGCTATACAATGAGAAATGCAATGAAGCGAGATGAGCTTTATAGAGTCTAAAAAGGGAAAAAGTATAGAAGTGCTTCAAATGTTAGTGTTCATAATGAATGCACCGTTGAACAGAAAAGTTTTTTTTTTTTATTCGCGATGAAAAGCAATGATGCACTTAATGATGTTTGAAATGTACTCATCGGATCTTATTAGATATATGTGCAATGATTCGGAATGAAAATTTCAATTGAGCAATGCATTCTCTTTTTTTGCCACTAATTATATTCAAATGGATGATTTGTAAATGCAAATATATCTTCTTCACACTCAAAATATTATAAAAGAAGAGATAAAAGGTTTTGCTAGAATGCTTGCATTGTTTCTTGTATAGTTTCAGTGAAATGTGAATAATAACAAAGAATTTTGTTTTAGTTGTCACGTCGCGTGTAAAATTAAATCACGAAAATCAACAATCAGAAATATGGTACTCAAGAAATCTATTTTCTAGTAATAAGCTTCCAATCCGTTAATGGATAAATATTGACAATTTCTGCACAACGTTAGGAATATTGCTGGTGCGGCATTATAAGAGCCGTTAGGAGCATTACTTGCAAAGAGGATAAACTAAGATGACTATAAATGAGTGCATTCGAACTTCTTTTCATTTCCTGGTTTACCTAACTATGAAGTATTATATATCTTACCAAGATCTGAAATATTATAAGTGCATCTCGATGGCGTATCTCCACGTACTTTCAGTCGTATCGTTCGCACATTATTATCGTCTGCTCGTTTCATATAAATTTGATACGCAATTATGATACCGTTCGGTTTACGGGGAGCGTTCCATATAAGCGTTACTGTTGATGAGGAAATCGCATGTGCCTCTATACCTTCGGGTGGTCCATCAGGTACTTAATGATTCACACATTTAGATAATTCATCAACAAAAATTAATGATCATCTTTGCGATAAAACTAACAATTAAATACAGTCGGATTCCTTGCCGTCATAAACGATGTATGAATATCTTATATAATCGTACGACTAAGATATTGTAGAAATAATTGATTTATATAATACTGCTTAGCCACAAAAGTTTCCTCATTTCACCGAATTGCCCACTCTCTTACGCTGATGGTTGACATAATTCAGATTGCCTTAAATTCGCTTAAATTCATATTTCCTTTAATGGTTATATAGCGGTCTAGTCTCAGGTTTTAATTTTGAAACCTAGCTAGTTTTAGGGTTTCTCCCATGATATGTGAATTTCTGAGTATTCTGCTTCTTTCTGCAGTTTTAAAATGGGTGATTTTAGCTTTGAAGAAACCTACTTTGCGGAAGCCAAAAAAACTTGCAGTGCTACCGAGAAGCTTTGAGAGCAACGATTGAAAGATGATGTGCACTAACCCGATTGATCCGTATAGAAAATGCTCGTCGCGCTTGGTGAGTATCCATAGCCGTTGTCTGCCTCTATGCTTATCATGAACGCCGAATTAAATGGTAACCCGCATAACGCATGCTCGTTGTCCTGCATAAAATAACCAATATATTAGCACAATTTTTAGGATTTTTTCGGCTTCTAACTTTCAGATGCCATATTTCCTCCTTTAGGAACTCTTCCTTCTCTATAAATCTTCTTTCGAACATAAGTCGGTTTATAAGTTGCCCAGGGCCGGAGGTCATAAAGAAGGAAATACGGCGCAACTCACACCTCACGATCCGCGCGTTTGATCATATATGCTTAATTATGTCCAAATATATCAGTACATTTATCATTGAGTTAAATTTCGACTGTATCGTCCAAACGGTTGCTTAAGCTATGCTACAGCAAAACGGATGCTTCAAACAGTCGACGCCCATGGCTTGATAAAATCAAAGCACAAAGCGGCGCCTTGCTGAGTTGCATACTGTAAACGCTTGAAACTATTCGCCGATGGTTAAAGTGTTAGCAGATATCAAACAGGTTTTTCAAAAGAATAGGTGAACTTGTTTTCAAAATCAAGCCTTACTTCTGAGGGAATGGAACGCACTCATCATGTGGCATGCAAAGGGTCACAACGCCAACTAGCATAAAGCATGCATTGTGAGGAATTTGATTTGGCGATCCACTGTAAGCAATATTGTTATTCCAAGTTACTCTGAAGGCCTAACACATCATTGACGGCAGAGCGTAGGACTTTTGAACCTTAGTGTGCCATTCACGCATAGTGCCTGTCCCCATACGATGTACCATAACGCGGTATCCGGTGATGGAATGACCGGCATTCGGAGGTGATTTCCATGTGACGTTCACACAGCCTTCGCTTGTGTTACGTAAACTCTCGACTATGGGCGCACTCGTTAACGCTGCAATGAATCCTCATATTGATCTTTACAAATCCATTTCCTTTTGCCAAAAGCCAATCCCATGTTTGTTGGCAATCCACAACATGCTAATGCAATGGCTCGAATGTTTTTGCTGGGGAAATTTGACACTCATCCTTTCGTTTCATTTCTTTGAATAAGTAGTCCCGAGCTATGGCTACAGCAAAACAAATGGTTCCAAGAGTCAAGGCCCAGAACTTGATTTGAACCAATAAGATTTGATTTGAATCAATAAAACAAAAAAAATATCTATAAGATTTGATCAGAAATAATTGGAAATTCTTTGCAAAATTAAGACTTTCGTACTTTTGCTCTTCTTTTGTGTTTATATTTATTAGAATACTGCTTCTCCATGACTGCAAGAGTTTTCAATTGAAACCTTTGAATCCTTAAATTAAAAAGACTTCACTACTGACCTTCTCCAAGAGTTCGATAGATCACTGAAGGACTGAATTCGCTCATACCCGCTGCATTTTCAGCCGAAACGCTGAACGAGTATTGCGTCAGTGGGAGTAAACCGGAGACGGTGGCAGAAGTGTTGTTTCCATAAAGCGTAACGGTGCGTTCTTCACCACTTCGAGTCGACCTGGAAGTGCACAACCGCTCGCAAGTGGGACAAGTAGAAGTTGCCTAGACCATTTCGCCTTCACTGCATAGTTGGAAAGTTACTGAGAATGTAATGAGTACTGAACCCTTGAGGCATCAGTACCAGCTTTATTCATTGAAATTTGCTTAGAGGAGTGCTGTCCCCACCTTTCACCCATCCCTTCCCAAAATTAACCCAAAGCTAATCACTCAAACATGCGGCGGTGATATATCAGGATTCGAAAACATAAATTCCTAACGATATAGCTGCGTAATTCTATTCATCATTCAGCTGAGGACAAGTACACTACGCTGTTCTCTACAGCTCGTTAGCGATGTCCGAAGGCAGTCAAGAGGTGGCGACCGTTGCGCTTGCATTTCCGGCTGTCTAAAAGTCGAGACTAATGTATTGATTTGCCTTCAGTTAAATCGCAACTCAATCCCTTCCTCGGACATGCTAAATCATCAACACTCGTGCAAAGTAGACACTAGTGAAAGCATCGAGCAAACAGAACAACCCATATCAGCAATACGATCGCAAATAAGCGTTTGAGGTGGTCTCATTTCATCGAAGAAATATTATTTACCTAGTTCTTCATCTAAATATTAATCGAAATATGAAGTTTTCTCGGAGTTAATCAACACGCATATTCTACCATTTAATTCAAATGTATTCAAATGTCAATAAAGCGCTATGATGTTGTTATATCTTCGATGGACTAAGGACAAAAAACAAGTGTTTGATCTAAGATATGCTGTACTGATTGCCATAGGGCTACAACTCTCACCTACATAAAAACAAATTCCACATTTAATTCCATCACGAATGTTAGGCTTTCGATCTATGAAACAACAGCTGAAAATGCTTTGCTTCCTAGTTTGAGTGGTTTATTTTGCGAACGCTTTATTGACAGTACGAACGCACTCCCTGTTTCCCTTGCTTTTGCGTTTTTACTAAAATTACTTCCTCCGGTTATAAATTGCCACGTGCCCACAAAGAAATAGCCATTTCCTTTGTATACCTTTACCATGTGCCCATAATTTGAGCCTATTTGCGGTTGCCGAATGTTCGAAAGTTAGAAGGGGAACTAATCTTTTTGCTTACAAGGGTTGAAGCCGCAGAAATGGTTTTTGGAAATCCCTTTTGCTTTTGTTGATAAGTGAATTTCAGCATGAGTGCATCATTGAATGAGCAGCGTTATCTGCGCTTTCATCACTTCCACCGAGAACGGGAGGAAAATAACGTGCATGGAGGAAGAGGCATTAGGGCAGAAAGACATATACCGTCTTGGTGCTTGTCTCTGCAAAACTACTGCCCATCCAACATCATTCTTGCCCACTCCATCCAGCTTCCATAAGAATGTCTGATATGTGAATGCAGTGGACAGTTGTGTTGGCTAACCATCATCAGGTGAGCATTCAATACTGTCGAAGACATCATTGAAATTCATAATCGTCGCACGTTCTTCCCTAATTTGTTATCACATTTTCTTGGAAAAAACTAAGCCTCTCGAATAAAAATGCATTGCTCATGACCACAATAAATAGCGAAATGTGCCAGTGCAGCTGGCACGATGTGCGTTATTGCATTTGCACATCTGGTCAATCGCTTTCTTAAATTAACATATAATAAAATATCTAGGAAAATGCCTTAATATCTTCACTAAGTCATTATGCGATCTTCTAAAGCATAACACCTAGAAAGTGTAAAATTATGCAAAATTTTCCGAAAATTTTTTAATGTCCACAATTCTCTTCGAATTGTTCGATCAACTAAGGACTGTATTGGGAATTATTTACATTGCCTATTATATCCATCATATGTTATAATCTTGCATTTACAAATAAGCTGCTAAAGGATGTTTTATAAAGATGAATTTGCAAAGCTCATAATGGAACAAAGGGCAATTGCAAAACATTCTTTTTCCTAATTGGATTAATCTGCACTATCCAATTACTGCAACAGGAATATGGGCTTAATTGCGCATCGAATATGCGTCGTGGTTTAATAGTGGTGAGAAAAGCTCTGAGGAATTTCAGTATGTGATTCCGTTTTTGACTTAGTGTGCATATCTTGTACGTAATAAACGGTGAGGTTTTCTATTTTTCCGCTAGAAATTTCAGAAACTGCAGTACGGAAACTCCTGAGAGAAATTTTCCGTCGTCGAAATCAGCGATGCTCTTTCTTCTTTTTCTCTCTCCCCCGCCCAAAAAAAAGAAGGGTATAATGATCTAAGTCCAGTTCTGGTCTTCATAAGACCCTTGTTGAAGTGTTTATTTTTGCATTCACAAGCTTTTCTAAATATTCCTATCAAAAGAACATCTGGAATTTTGTACCTTCAAGCTTAAGCAAACGTTGATGATACAAGTGTAGAAAAATTATTGCTAAATGCTCGTTTGAAAATAAAAGTCCAAAGACTAAAGTAACAAGGAGCAGGAAAAGCAAAGAGAATCTGAGGTGGAGGGAGAAGGAGCAGAAATTAAAAAGTATGAAAAGCAAATCTCAATTCATTAAAGTAATTTCTAAAGTAATACTTCATTAGCATGAGAAAATGATTGTCGAAAAATTACAATAGCGTTCTATCTCGACGAGAGTCGAATATAAGCTGAAATATATGGTCAATTTAAACATACCTGACAAGCACCGCGTATTGCAAGATTGGTTTATGTGCTGCTGATGCAGTTTGTTTCCATGAGAGTGTAACGGAACGTTCTGTAAATGCGGTCACCTCTGGTTTCGAAGGAGATGGTGGTCGTACTGCAAAACTATAATAGTCTTATCTTCTTCATTCCCTTTACTATTGTTTATTTATCAATGCTCAAATATTTAGCTGTTATTTGCATATTTAATTAAATCATTTCATTTCGTATCTCATTTATCCACTTAGAAGCAAAATAAATAATATGTTTCCTTGCTCAATGAACCCAGAACCATTATGAATATATGAAAATATATAATTCCATTAACAATCAAAAGCTTTGGTCGTTTTGTACTGCACTATTTGAGACAAAATATAGGAGTCTACATCATCACTCCTTTTCTTCTCTCTTCCCCTCACGACCCCTCTCCCCCTCCCTCCCGCTCTCTCTCACTCTCATTCATTTCCGTGTTTCTAGGAATTCAGATCATCTTTCCTCGACAGACAATCTTAATAAAGGTCGTACAGGCTATCATTTACTTTTTGCACATGCCGACATAATAAAGAGCATATTTCTTTTGAGAGGTAGAAAAATGCGGTGGTATGGAAACGTCCGGTGCACTTGAATTCTTGCTGAGAGTACCTTCGAAACGCTCCGTTGGGAAGAAGAAGAGACGAAAATCGATTATGCCTTTTTTTGCTAGCAGTAATCTCATTTTTGACACGCTGCAAATTGTTGATATACCCCCCCTCTGACACCATTCCTTAAAACACGAGGAAGAAAGTAGTGACTTAGTCATATTCATGTCTAACCAAATTTGCAAGTATGTCAACCTGACCATAAATTCATAGCACAAACCTGCAAAGAGGAAAAAGCTTATATATTTCCACACTCAAAAAACGTGTGATCAAGTAGATGTCTAAGTAGCTATAATCCAATTATATCGATCTTATATTCTATTGCACAAACGTCATCGACGATAAACGCAACTATGGATTTGGATTCGAAGATGTATTCTTGACGAACATCAGTGCTGGCCTAGGAAAAAAAATCCAACTGAATCATTCGAACTCAGCTAATTTAGAAGGAGCTGCGAAAATCTTCGAGATCCACAAATTTTAAGGATCCTCGCTGTTCGGAATACGCATTATCAATACCACTTACGAGGTGAAAGGAGAAGACAAAAAAGTGAGCAGCCTAAGATAAAAAAGCGAAAATCAAAGGACACGAGAGGTGGGGGTAGGGAGGAAGACAATGATAGGAGCGAATTTGCACACAACGAACTAAGTGCTGAATTCATCTTCGGATACAGCGTTCGTGCCTATTGATTCGTTTCATCGTCATCGATGAAATCAAATCTCACTCGAATTCAGTAGCGTAACACTGCTTTACGTTGTTTGCGTGTGGTATATGGCTATTTAATGCTTAGCGGAGGGCATTGCTAGGGAATTGTTGCACACGCATTCTAAGGCGGCAAATTAGCTCACTCTTAACGCCACTGGAGACTGCGAAAATAGATTGATAGCCTTATCGCATAAGAAAAAAACACTATTTATTTTAACTTACTATGAGCCTTTTTCATGGATTTGAATATTCAAAAGCAGAGGAAATAATATCGAGAAACATCCTCTTCTTTTAAATTCTTTCAAAACACACTATTTCACTAACGAATTTTTTTGAACACAATATTTGTTTTCTATTAGAAATTAAAAATAAAATGATTCATTATTTAAAATATTCTTCTGCATGGTTTAACTGATATTTGTACGGAACTTTCCATTAAGAAAATCTTTTTATAAAGTAAAGCAGAGTTATCATTCGGCTTAGGCGTTCTTCTAAGACTTACAGACGAATGAAGCAAATCTGCGAATGGCTTCTGTTGATGTATGAATGTAAGTTCACTTGTGTAATGAGTCCAGATTATAGCACAGAAAGGCTTCAACTAAGAAATTTTATAAGCAAATATTACCCATTTTGAAAACAACCATTTTTGATTCTATCGTCGTCTTCAAACGTAACTGTTCAACATTACCATTTTCGATTATTATTACAATTCTCTATAATCAGCGAATGAACTCATAAAAAACAGCATTTTCCACCTTCGAGTATCTCTCCTCTTAACAAATTTCTTCTATTCTTATTGATATTGCTACCATATTTTTTATACGATATAGGTTTTGTATTTAAAAATTAATTGAGCGATATGAACTGCATTATTGCTGTTGAGTAAATGAGAAGCATGAATATTAGATGATTCATCGAAATATTATTTCCGTGTACGGGGCGTTCTGTGATTGAAGGGATCCTATTGTGTTGATACAATTTGGCACTTATTCAATATGCTTTTGATGCCCTTCGAAGAGCTCATCAACCCGAACTATGTAATTCGATTTCCTATGTGAAACATGGTGACAAGCAGTCACGTCAAGCTGTCCTTATAGGGATGCGTTGATGGCAGCATCAACACATAAATGCTCATATAAGAAAAATGAACATCGCCCATGGCTGCACGCTATTTTAGGGAGTTGCTTAATGCATCACAGAGAAATAAGAGCAATTTGTAGGGCTCTTGAAGGGTGATATCACTTATTATGCGAAACAATGCCAACTCGAGAATAAATTCTTACAACTTTCTAATGAAATAAAAGTCGTTGATTGACAAATTTTTTTCACTCACTTTTATGCTCTTTTTGCAAAAATTCCAATCGTTGATAAGAAACTTTCTAAAAAAGATCCATTTTCATGGTCTATATCTCAATTCATGAGCAAAAAACTCATTACTTACAATAGAGTAAGGTTGCCATTAAATTTACAAGTTAAATTTCTTGCGAGATAAACTTTCTCGTTTCAGCATTTGCATAGACGGTCAATTCATGAGCAAACACACTATTATGTCTTTTATACCTTCGTGTAAATTGTAAACGCAATATACGTTACTGTGAAGCAGTACCTATGTGTATGTATGTGTATGTATGCAAGTCTTCCCAATTGGGGAAAAGTTTGAGCTACGGTGACAAACTCTGTTGGATAGACCAGAAAAACGGATTTTTTGTGGAACGTTTTTTTATGAGCGTTTGAAGCAATGATATGTCGTTGCATTATTTTATTTTTTGGCTGGAGTTAACGAAACGGGTGGGCTTGATAAGCGGGACTGGAAAGCATAAATCATGCCAGCTCTTCTAGTAAACTTTTGCACTTCTCCTCCAACAGAGTTGTATTACTCGGCAACCTTTCTATCCTATCATTTGCTCGCTGACCTGTAGCGTTTGGAACAATTTAATTTTTTGAATTTCAACTAAGGAATTTGAGTTGCTCTGCGTTCACCTATAAACCGCGGCCTACGTAATCCTTCCCACACCTGTTTGCTGGGGTTTTAACGACGTTCGCTTCCGTGATGGCCTAGAGAACTCTGTGCACACATCCTAGAGAACTTTGTGAATCTGTAATATGATGGATCTGTCATGAAGGCCTTAGTTTATACGTACAGTCCAAAGAATTTATATTCCTCGGTGGGGGAGATTGGAAAAATCAAAGTGTTTAGTCGTTTCGTAATGTTCGACCGCTGGATATTAGCACTCGAACGGCTGAGCAATGAGGATATCCTCGTGCTCATTTCGCGTGGCAATCGAAAGATGGTCATTTAAATTTGTGTACGGCATAAAATCATTTAATTGATGGTGCAATTGTCCATAGCAGATTAATTGCCTGCTCAGCGTGACTATGCCTCAGCTCGGAAATCACATGATGAACCACCGAACGATTTGGCAGCGCTTGACAAGCACTAGAACTGCTAGGGCGACCAATCATTTTCTGTATCTGTGGTGATGAGTTCGCCTGGCTAAGATTTTTTCCCCCTCCCACCTCCCGCACCCCCTCCCCACTTGGCGCAGAAGATCCGATCCTTCGTTTATTTCGACTGATCGTAAGCCGATAAGATTCAACGAACGTGAAAAGCATAAGTCGTTTATAGATTAAAATTTGCGTAATTTATTGGTTCATTTCGTAAAGGCGATTTTCGGCTTGTTCGTTGCCATGATTGAATGCTGCATCAGTTCCATATTTTTCGATGTGTCTAGGACGACAGTGGAAAATCCACCACTATGAAATATGCCATAAGGCCGATCAACAGTCTTGGCCAGCCATACTTTCCAATGTCTATGAAGCGTATTAATGCGTAATTGATCTTCTCTCATTTTTCCACTCAATAAAAGATTATCAGAAACATCGAAGAAGTTCACATTTCAGAAATCTTTCTTATTGAGTCACCCTAATATTAAGGCAAATATTTCAATTTTTGTGATAATAAAATGAATTTCTCGTGTTCTTCTATTGAAAGCAATTTGTTGAATGGTGCAGAATGTGTCAGTGGTTTTTGATTTCGATAACCATCTGAGGCAAATGGCCTAAACGTTCCGTCTGCATTAAAGAATAATTGATGTTTACAACAACTTTGTGAAACGCTGCAGCGCTTGCAGTTTTTATTAAAACGATTAACTCTAGATTAAGCAAGCTAGTGTTCGAATGGTTCAGATATTGGTAGTGTTTAGAAGGACGGCAACTTTTAAGCATTCTTTAAATAGTGCTCAAGATTTACTATATATTTTCATATAAATATTGGTGCACAAAATCGGGTAAGCTGAACTATTCGACTTAAATTTAGGCCCTCAAATTGCGGTGCTCCACTGAATAAACTTTCCCGATGCGATATGCAAGTGCATCAGGATGCTTATGGATATTCCATTCATGGGGCAGGTTCTAGGCTGTCTATCGAGAACGCCATTCTTTATGAGCAACGACAGATGGACATCGGCCACATTGTCTTTTAGAGAGCTGCTTCGGCGGCCTACTTATGCAATTATATGGCTCTTTTGATTAACAATAGCAGAGTTGATGCGAAGAAAAATCGACATATACTATTGTCAAATAATTCGTCACAAGCAAGATTAGCATGATGCTAACAATTTTTGGAGAAATCAACGTTTAATTTTTGATTAAAATGACACTACTCAGATTTTCAACAACAATCTTAATAATAGCCTCTATAACTAAGTGGTAGCATAGATTGTTCGGCTTAAGCATGCAGAGGGATGTAGACGCTTCGTGCGTGACTGATATTAGCTACGCATTTTTTTGTAATTGGGCTATTAACTCGATTTTATTTGGTGAATGGGATAAATTGGATAGTTGAGAAAGTGATAGGTGAAAGAGCAATATAAACAAACCCATTACGATGAGGGTCACTGAGCCGGTCGATAGAGTAAGCGCAAAAAGAGGATCCGTTTCGAGGCGACAGTAATAAACACCCGAATCGTATGGCAATAGAGAAATAAAATGCAACGAGTAGAATGGACGAAGTAATTGAATCCTCCGGTTGGAGACCCACCACTGCCGCGAAGAGTCCCTTAGCACATCCTGCAAAGAACTGCTGATATTGCTACATGAAAACTCTTGTTAGAGATTGCATAGCAAGATATGAACGTTCATACGGACGTTCTACGCTTCTAATTCTGATTGCATGGAAGAGGTGTGGGGATAAGGTGAGGCGAGTTGGGAAGGGAGTTGTGCTGATCACCATAATTGCGTTACTAGTGAATGCCGATAAGACGTAGAAGATGAGGGAGAGGAGACATCGGTTTGAAAGTGGTCTGAATGGGGATCAAAACTGAATGTTGCGAACTTCCAGAAATTAGCTTTAGAATATCCTCGAGAACTTCCCTGGCAAGATCTGGCAAAATGCTTATATAGTGATAGTGGCGGCTATATTGATGAATAGATCTGTCCACTTATAGAAATGCTACTAATAATTTTGCATATAAGATCTGTAACGTCCACCTAGCAGTATACGCTGCATGCTGATGCCTACACATCCTCATGACTATATGAAATTGTAGAAGTGAAAAACAATACTTGAGCAATTGCAACAAATTTATAAACCTATCGCAAAATTGGAGTGTAAACTAACAATAAAATTTTATATATCCTTCAACAAATCTACCAGGAAGCCTGCAGCTGCAAATTTCACATTAGATTTTGGCAAAGTCTTTATTAATTAAAAGATACATCGGAAACAACTGCAGAAAAGAAAATCATAATTGCGGAAATATTTAAACATTGATATTTGTGCCTGGAGTAAGTGATACTGATCCAACATGCTTATCCGTGCTCTTGATAAGGGAATATAATATATGAACACATTTTTCGCATTTAGAAGCGCTCTCTCGACGGAGTAACTGAAAATTTAAAAGGATTTTGCTATTAAATGTTATCGCAAGGAAATTTACGTAAGTATTTGCTTATGAATTCATAGATCTCTAGCAATAAGTAGTCCGGTTTACTGCATGTCGTTCCCTTAAATATCAATCGCTATACGTATTAATGTGTTTATATATTAAGAGTTATAGTCAAAATGCAGGTATTCTGTAAGCAATGAACCTGCCCAAACCTCAAAACAGATCAACACATATGACTGGAAAATGTTTCGATTTTAACGGAATAAGCAAATCAGTGCACAGCGGCTGAAAAATTGCAGTCCGGATGAACTCTCGCTGCCATTCCGGATAGGTTAAAGTTTGGTATCCGAAAAACGCAAAACCTAAATGCACGTAAAAGAGAGTTAATAGCCGTGAGACTTAGTCTAGAAAACCGCAATTTCGCACTTTTTTCCATAGATCTGCATCGAATGTGCATTGGCACATGGAGGTGCCTTCTCATGTATTCTCTGATCTGTTGGTATCATTTACGACTGTCGCGAATGCATGCTATTGGTACTATTGACTTATAAGAGTAATTTTTAGGTTATCTACAACCACAGTGCGCAATATTTTAGCACGTTTTATCCGGTGATTATTTGTTTCCTTTGGGTGATTTCTTTGATTTTTCTTTTCTTTGAGTGGTTGGTTGTTAGTTTTCATTACATTTGCGATCGCATTTCTAAGGAGAATTAATGAACAGGTCTTATTATGATAGTTTTTTAATATATGAAAAAGAAATAATTTCTATTATATGATGTTAGTTGAAAGATAATCAAATATATCGACAAATAATTTGCGAAATGAATGAGCGTCTAATTACATTGTGTTGCTGTTCGTATGTTGCTTACGTGCAATTAGGTAACGCAAACGAAAGCAAGAACGATGTGGTATGCTTTATGCATTATTTAGCACATGAGTATCTCTCCTTGTTACGGCTTGCAATCTATAGCTTGTTTTTGCCGAAAAAAACTAGCAATCCACTCATGCTATCGAAATTTACGAGAAGATTTGCATTCCTATGTTTCCTTCCGAGTGATGGTCTTATACTTTCAAAACAGCAACTCACTTACTCTTACCATTAAGATTACTGAGCAAAGTTTTGCGTAAAGGTGACACTTTTTATTTAATAAACAAAGAAATCCGTCGAATGATTTAAGAAGACAAAAATTAATGCCAAAGATCTTTGAAAATGAAAAAGCTCTCTTTTTATAAGTGAAGAGTTATTATGAACGCTTCAGATATTATTTGTGTAAAATGCAAGAAATTCGATTAGTTAAAATTTACAATATTGTAATGAGTATGCAGGTCGACCACGTTTGTCTAATTGCTTAGTTTTTGCGTTCCTATGTCATGCGCTTGAGTCAAATCGGAAAACCATTCTTGTCACAATATTTTTTTTTTTGCAAATTATGTGGAATTACTAGGAGAAACCTACATAGCATTCGCTAAGTCTTAAAAATAATTCCAATATTTCCCCATGGTTTGCTGCTTTTTTTTTCACAAATGGACCACATTTCAAGGTAGATTGTATTAAATACGTGCTCCTATATTCCCGTAAACACATACTATACACCAAAAGATGAGTTTATATGGTGACGCTCGGAGAATCTGCGCATAAACTTATGCAAATTGCCCTCAGTCACGGGTCGCTTTGTGTGCGACATTTGGTTAGCATTCACGCCTTCATTCTACTGCAATAACTGCAGCTTCATGAAAGCTCTTTTGGCTGGACACGACATGCGACATCAAAATAGGCAACGTTTTAATTTGTCGGATACTTTGGTTTCACTTTAATCATGCGCAATGCGCACCTATAACGAGGTAGTTCACCAAAGCGTGATAAATCCCTAAAATAGTCTTCTAGTGAGCACATTTCCCCTCAACTCAGTTCATCTTTCCCCTAATCTGCAGATGAGAGTTCACATAAATTTCTCTTCAAATTGCCTCCCCTTCTTGCGGAGGGAAAACGTTTCATTCCATAAAGATTGGATTTTGAAATTCTACAGCTTTTTGCATTTGTTCACCGCATTAACGGTACACAAATTTGAAATTGAAATTTTTGTTTCCTAATGAAAAATTTTTTTGCACCTTATCCATTTGTGGCTTCTGCGGATATCCTAATACCCTCACCTTATAAAGCTGAAATGTAGAAGTTTCATTTGCTTTCGGTGCTTTCTGTATTTGTCATATTTAGTGCGCACATGATACCGATTATACCCTCACAGATATGCAAAAGTTGTAAAAATGCCCTTTGCTTTTCACAGTTTTGTGAGTTCTATAAGTTATGCAAAACACAAAAGCGGGGTGATATTTGCATACAAATCTTTAGGGGATTGCAACGCTCGAGTGAAAGCAGGCCAAAATGAGAACCTAATCTGGATGCATTTCATATTCGCCATTCAAACTTAACCCTATATCCGGATATATTCAGGAGCACGTCACAGACCGCAATTTTTTGACGTTAATGCAATGATACCCATCAGCGACATGCTCCTCTATGAAACATTTCCAATTACGTGAAGGCGGTGGATAGCGTAAGCATCAATACGAATGCTCACTTAGTTCCGAATCTTGAATTTCGGATGTTGGAGTCTTGTTTCATGCTCACATATCCGTTTTAGCTGAGAGTATGTTAGAGAATTTAACATCGCTAGAATGAGGAATGCGTAAACAGCACGATAAAATGCAGCACCCTCCCTCCCCTTCTCTCTCTCTCCCTCTATCTCCCTCTTTCTTTCTTCCACACTAACATAAAGGCATGGAGTTTACACGGCGAGGATGTTCTATCGAAATCATTACTGCGCGACAACAGATGGAAGCTCATCGTTTTGTGTCTAACTGGAAAAACAAGTCAAATTTTTTGGAATTCTTTGCAAAAAGAGCAGAAAATGTATGCACACTTCTTTACTCATAGAAGGAACGAATGGTAAATGATCTACTCAGGCACAGCGAATACAAAATGTTGGTTATGCGACTCCATGCAAACCGTAAATATGAGCAATGAACAAAAAACAGAAATAGAAGCGAATGACTAGAGCATTTGAATGAACAATGAAAATAATTAAAGTATACGCACTGATGATTGTCACGTTCTCGAATCTTAAGGGTGCTAAGAAGTAGTATGTTGGAGGAACTACATTTTTGGCGGCGATATCAGTGGTGCCGGGACATGAAAGATGGGACGATGAATTCGTAAAGATTCTAAGAAATAGAATCTGGATCATTGTCTTTGATCTCGGAAATTCTTCAATATTGACTCTTGCCTATGAAGTTCTTTGATCTCAGCAATATGGTGCATCAGAGCCAACTGACGATAGACTCTTGCCTATGAAGAGAGCTTATTTCATGAAAAAGGCAAAGATCACTTCACGCATCTCATCTACCTATAGTAAGAGTAGAAACGACTGCTTAATAACTTTGTTGCGCAATTCAACTTTAAATGAACATCGATTATGCTTGATTTATCGATGGTTCTCTTTACTTGTTTGCTTGTATTCGAATTAAAATACGCAATACCGTTCAAATTCCAGAGATATAAAAATTTCCAGAGAATGCTATCTTTGATTTCGCACTAGCCAGGTTACAATAGTCATCCTGAAGTACATGTAATCTCAATAACTTTTCTCAAAAACTTTTTACTAGGATATGCGAGGGACGATTGTTTTCAAATTGTGATAGCTTCCTGGAAGGTATACGAATTTCAAGCATCAATAATCCAGCAAGCAGTAACGACCCAAGCTGGACGTGTGACGGTCTAGTGAATAGGCTATATTTGTAGACGAATTCCTCTACATCGATTTTAGACTGTCAATGACACGACGACTTGTTATCACGATATAAAAACATAAGAAACAATCTAATCTTTATCACATCTGAATTGAATAGGACCCCCACTACTTTCCCCGGAAACATGAATAAACATCATATGGCATCGACGTTTTTATAGTGTGCTTAATTATTCAAACGACGCGAATAAAACATTGAAGCGATGAAAATACAACTACCCGCTGAAATGCCAAACAGCTGTCAAACTGCCAAATATGAAGAAGCATAGAAACGGCTTAAAATTAATGAGTATGCTACAGCGAACATTTCAAGAAACGTCTGCATTACAATACCGAGCAAGGAGGATATAGACCAATACTGTCAAGAACGAGTATTGTGAAGACACCTGCGTATAAGCGTTTACTTAATAAAATTGCTATTTCTTAATGCTTATCTCTTATTTCTTTTTCAGTGAATAATAGCGAAAGAAGTGTTTAAAGCTCCCCACTGCACTCATTCGGCTCAGCTAAGCTCTCCGACACAATAGTTGCCCTTAGTGTTTGCGATTTTGTTCGTTCAAAGAAGCAATCGAATTAGATCATCAGTGGCATCACAGCTTTCAACGGTTTCTTGATTGCCTCAGATGAAGTATACTTAAAAATAAAAAAGAGCATATCTTTCGCGGCTATGCTAACGAATGATGCTCCTAATTGCGGACTGATTAAAAAGGATTTTCCAACCTATCCCCTTTAGAATTTGTTAGCTTCACAAGTATCTCTTATAAATAACTAAATTTTTTTGAAGGAATGCAGAATTGACAGAAAACATTTGAATTATTGAAGAAATTTTATTTTATTCCATGTTGTTTATTCGAAATAAGTGGTGATGAACAGCAAGATGAATTTAAAAAATAAAACCAGTAGGCCTCTGTCAATTGCCACAATATCACAACACGCATTGCTCACAAATTTCTCTAATGCGGTGAATAGTAAACGATTAAATTCATTTAGGTTTTTTTTCATTTAAAAGCTATAGTTGCAAAGATTACTAATGATAGAAATGTAGTTGTGAGAGATTCCTGTGGAAACAAGATAGATATGTGGTGACCGCAGTGAGATTGACAAAACGTTGTAAATTGCGTTTTCAACAGAAAAGCATAGTCAAGTTTGCTCTGACTTTCCAAATATCCTTTTATTATTTGATATCGACTGCCAAGTGCTGCTAGAGAAACAAAGGATCGCGAAAGAAAATGGCAATAGCAAGAGGTCAAATTTCGATGGAATAATGCAAAATTATTCAAATAATTCTAAAGTTACGGCTGAATGGAATTGGCCTCATCACTACGAAATGATTGATGAATGGTTCTATGCGCACTTATCGGCAAAAAAAAAATCCCTCCCGCTCATTTGCGTTCGGCTACGATTATCGGCGGCAAATTATGGCGAAACGTTCGATGATCATTCGCAAAAAATTAATTATAAACGATTTAGATGTGAACAGTTCACTCTAACAATCGCTGTGAAGCTAACTAAGAAGTGGTGAAGATTTGGTATTCCACAAAATTGTGCCGTTTAAATCGGTTCGAACTGCTGCCTATTTTCTTTCTTCTTGCTGACTCAACAAATAGATGCTGATTCAACAAGCGCACAGCCGGCCGACAAAAGAAAAGTCATGCAGCCGATGGCTCGACAGTTGACCTTTTAATGGGCACAAATCGATAGTTGGTAATAAAGTGGTCGAATAACTTTAGCTGGTCGATTCTAATACTGTTGTCCTACCATACTTTATGAGTTGTGCGGCTTCTTTCTGAGCAATATGATAAAATCGAATGCACAATAGCATTATGCTTCCCACAAAAGACATACGGGAACAGTGGTGTAGTGTTTTGTGATTGACGATCGCAGCAATATATCAGCAGAGTTAATATTGCCATCACATATGACCTGATATGCCTGCCATTCGAGGATGCGATCCAAATAAAAGCGCCTCAAATGACCATATCTCTATGGAACGATGCCCATTAGATTCTAAATGAAGCGACAGCAGTAGTATTCTCATGAACACTGTAATAAATTCATCATTCGTCTCATAGACAATACGCGTAAAATGAGGCAATTGTTATGACCGAACATCAATAATTGTTGCCTTGGGAATATGCACAAGATATGCAATAAAAGCCACTTAGAGGTATTCAGTGTAATACTTCATTCATTAGTGGAAACTGGGTTTTTTTTTAATCAAACTTTCTGGCAACATATAATAATTCATATTCCGAACCTATTACTTCCGTGGTGCAGACGCTGTTTGAAAGAAATTTTTTTTGTGCTGATATGTCTGTCATTCGAGGATGCAATGCAAATAAAAGCCCCTCAAATGACATTTGAGTTTAAAATTCCTCACTTGCATTTGCCTGATTTTTAAAAAAACACTTCAATATTTTTGCGTATATATATATATATATATATATATATATATATATATATATATATATATATATTTGAGGTGTGGCTAATGGGCGGTTGCAGAAATATATATGCACAAAAAAGTTTAGAAATCAAGTATGTACAGTTTGGGACTCATGTCTGTTATCACACAAAGAGAGCAAGATATATCTTTTTTGGCTGCAATAACTGGCTTCACTATTCTTGTTCTATTACTCTTCTATTAAATCTAAACATGAAAGCCAACTTGGAAGCATTTCATGAAAAATCTTTTGCGAATATCTCTTCAATAAGGGTTTTAAGATGAGCATAAAACGTTTAAAGTGCTCCCAATCTCAGTTTCTTCCTATTTTCCTATCAGATTAACAAGCATATTTTTGTCAACAATTTTTCTCTACCCTCAGTAGAAAGCAGGAAAAAGCCAATTCTCCAACAAATAAATCTTTAAAAATTGTTAACTTTGTTTTCTCGGCAATCCATTAATCTTAGAAATATTTGCAAATGAACGAAATTTTTAAACGTGAAGACCTCATAGAGATATGAAGAGATATGAAAATAGCTAAATGGCCATAAAATCCTCATTGTTCGCTCAGAGCGCTTTGTTGCAATGGTTTTCTAAAAAATACTCATTCTTCAATTGCGCTTAATTATGCGTTTTTCGCATTGATATTATATTATGCCTACTTTTTTCCAAATCAACTGCATCCAGTAAAATTCACTAGCTACATATTCAAATATCATCTCATCAAAGCTAAATCAATGACGTCTGATTGTTTAATATGCTTTTCGTTGGGGTGCGGCTTTGTCAATGAAGTACTGGACGGGAAATAATGCGTCAAGTCAGCGCGCTGTTTAGCCGAAAGCAACTCTAGCAACGGAAATGCCTCTAATCGAACTCTAAGCACACCGCTCGCGTAAATAGTTGCCTTCACTAATTTCTAGTTTATTCAAGCGTAACATAAGTATTTCACATCAAAAATCCATAACGTCCTTCAATTGGACTTAAAGCGCTCTTCAAGTCTTTTGCAATGTTATATTCCTATAATAAATAAAAATAAAGTGATACAATCAGTCATGAACATCCGACTAAGATGATGCTGTCTTATAATAAACAAAATTAAGGCTTTCTCTGATTATGTACTGTTTTAGAGGAAACACTCTCAATCAAATAGAACCTGTTGCATTCATATTCGAAGGAAAATTCGAAATCTCTCGTTCAGTACACTAAAATTTTTGAATAAAGACAAATAATTAGTTTACGGTTCTAAATGCCCTACGAATTTGCTCATTTCCTTTGCTCTCTGCCTTTCGTTTTTGGCTTTGGCTTTGGCGATTTTTGATATAGAAACACATCAAACAGCAATGCTTTTGTTTAATAAACCAGCCATTGTTTACATGGAACCACTATTAATATTTGGAAATCTCCTATTCAAAGTTGCACGCTATCACATCTTATTACATGAACCGAGAGTGCACAAATTTTTGGTCATTCGACAGAACGTCTATTACGATATTGTTCTTGAGGATTACAAATAACCATCTACCGCTGCAAAACGAATGACTCAAAAAATGACATTATCACTATGAAAAAACCTCGGAAAGAATTGTAGTAAAACGAATCACTTACATTATATTTTTGCTCCGAAGTAATAGAATAAAGTGCCTAAATTCTATTCGCAAAGTCTATGTCTTTCGACTTCTATAAACGGCTGTCAGGTAACCAGTTGCACTCTGCGTGAGCGGATAATTGCTAAGCATTAAACGGCGGATTCATTTTCTTGGACCTGAGGTTGCACTCGTTAAAGTTTAGTCTGAAAGCAGCTCTGAGATGCCAATTTTCGCCTTTTCCTTTTCGTGATACTGTTCCGCTAATTACGTCACTTTGTCTCTCATTTACACAAATGCTTCATTGAAGGACTAGTTCAGCCAGCGTATATCAGCTATAATTTTATGGTTTTAGTGAGGATACAAGTAAGAATTCGAATAAATTTGGACTGTCATGAAGGAAATTTAACTGTAACAGTTTTTTATACAATTCAGCGTAAAATTTTAGATGAAAGATTAATCTCCATAATGCACATTTTGCAACAACTCTATTCTATATGAAATGAGTTATTTGAAAGTAGAAGCAAATGCTACTCTAATTTTACCATAGAGGTGAAGAGCATATGATGGATGTTTAGGTTCGATTAAATCGGACTTTGCGTTCGATAGGCGTTTATTCGATCGAAGAATCTAATTTCAAAGTCTTCTTTGATTTAAGATTGATCCAAAATCCAAAATCGATCGAAGATAAACTTGTTAAAACATATCTCCCCACCGATACCGTTAGATATTCATTAACGTGATTTGAAAATAATGAATAATGCAACCTTATTCTTTTATAAGTTTATTACTTTCATGACCCAAAAAACACCACAAATAGAATAAATCCACTTGTAATATCAAAAAAAAAAAAAAAATTTTTTTCCACCTGCAGACGAAATATAGAAAGTGCATCAGCACGCAACGCACATAACTTAACATAATGCCGATAACTCGATTAAGCGTACATTGACGCTGCAATGATTATTTCCGTCGCATGCGGGCAGCAATACTTGCGCACATAATCGAATGCTTTCATAAGCTCATAAGGAAGGAATTTTGATAGCCTCTAGCTATCGTCTTTCTTTAGCAAATTCGGCCTTCTTAAAGAACGATATTGAAAGTGAATTTCACACGAAATAAAATATATGAAATTAAATGAATATCTGTATTCTCATAGCCGTGATATTAATTTCTCGTCCATCTCAAGAGTTAATGCGAAAAGAATTTTATATTTCCTTTCAGCAACAATTTTTGATATGTAATAAAATTCCATATATAATTCCATATCAACGCTCTCAATATATTGAGAAATCATTCAAATTTCGAAATCAATGATGCCATAAAGTGTTTATTTACGAAATTATACACTGATTTTAAAGAGCGTTAATGCTGATAAAAAAATATTTTTCAAGTTATTTCATTGCAGTCGGTTGCCTCGAAGAAAAAAAAAAGATTGTAGACTAGTGCACATCATATTAACGCAAATACTGAGAGACGTAATTTAAGGTAATATAAGAAGGAATCATGAGATTGGTTGAAAGATGCTCCACAGTCTTGATAAAATCAGCGCTAAACGCATTATATAACAATTCAGATAGTAAATGAAGGCGGTGTTTTAAAGATAAGTTGGTGCTCATCTGAAACATATTTCTAATAAATGCATAAAGGATCTAAGTAGAGTTGCCATAGTCCAAGAGAGTATATAAATAAGGAATTTGAAATTATTGAAAAGAAAGTATATCTCACCTGTTGATAGCTGGCAATTAATGCATCTTCATGAAACCAATCAAGTTTACGAATCAATTGTGGGCTCTCGAAATCGGGTGCCATATGTGTGCGTACTAAATGTTCGGCTGGCTCACATTTCATTGTTACAGATGAGCCATTTACGACCGTAATTACGGTGGACTGCGTGGCTGCATTACCGTAATCAATAGCAATATAGATCAATACAGCGATAAGTTTTAGCGTCGAATTTATAAGACGATAGTTGGCTGATGACAGTGATAGGAATATTAAAAGATCGTGTGCAAAAAGCCGAAACAAATTCAGAAACATGAGACGACTGCGCAAGCCGAGACATACATTGATCGAGAATCACTTTGACACCCTCAGCTCACTTAACGCAGCCCGCCAATGCCGCAATGCAGTTCAGGAAAAGCTTCGACGGATGGCCTTTAGCCCAAGCCACGTGAGTGTTGGGCGGAGCTAACGAGAAAATAACGAAACGAATGCGTTGAGTTGGAGAGCAAGACGAGTTTAGAAGCCCCTCCCAAGAAGGTTATTAGAGAAACAGACAGAACGCACGAAAATGATCAGCAAAGAGGACGACAGAAAACGCTATTTGAAACTAAGGAGACGATCTTGAAGACTGTAAAATAGCACAAAATTTCTAATCAAGGTCAAATCATAACAACAATAACCCATAAAGTTAATCGAAGCTGTGAAAAAATACGTCAGCTGATGTCATTTAGCCTCAAATGTGTGTCGGCGCAACAATATATTAAAGTTGTTATCAAATAGCACTCCAGAACCTTGCACAATATACATGAAATTGGATATCACTTTTTTGCTTATCAAACAAACATCGCTTGTTTTTTTGCATATATAAAAACTTCAAGTGCACAAAAAGCTGGTACTGAAAGCAACTTGTGAAATTTGACCGTTCGAAACGGTTCAGCTCCTGATGCTCGAATATCATCTTTTGACCATTGATCGGCCGGCCACCCACCGATGGAAATTTATATGCTATATAACCATTGGCTGCATAAATTAAGGAAAGGGAAATGGAGCAAGCGAACAAGCCCATTCGGCTAATTTTAGAAAGCGCCTTAAACGCCAACGCCTTTATATACGTTTCTTTATATCTAAGAAAAAGATATTTTAGGAAAACATGTTTGTCAGTTTTTTGCCACTTTTACTAACTGCAGCTAAAAAAACACAATAGAGGTTTTCATTCTAAAAATCTAGCGTCAAAATAGGCTAGAGTGACATTATAAGTGAATTTTCACAATTTTTCATCTAAAGAAAGGCGGCCACCTCATTCAACAAGGCACCAAACATTCATGAGGCTCTTATTTATGCTTATCATCCGTAAATGCTGTATAAAATTGATTGAGATGCTTAGAATTTATGTAAAAAAATCACTCTATTGGGATGAATTTTAGTTCAGAAAATCGCAAACCTTCGCCACAAATTTCATCGATTTGCTTTTCTCTATATTATTAGCTAAAATGAAGACATAGAAATACGCGTAGGCTGGCCATTACCTAATGCCTATGTAAATTACAATATTTTCATGCTCAGTGATAATAGAAGCGGTGTGCGGCACTTACAAATACCTGACAAGATGCAGGCCAATTTCTCTACATCTGTTGACATGGAATATAATTAGTGCGCCTCGAAGCGTATAAATATGTCCTCAACTGCACTATAGAACGAAGAGGGCGATTGTTTGTGAAACGTCATCCCACTCCTGTAGCAATAATCACTAATTGAGCGTTCGTTCTATACGAATGAGCCAGTGAAACGACAACGAAGACTTCGAGTATGGAGGTTTCGAGATCGGGTTATATGTTTTACTATGCCAATAAAGAATCCATTCGATATCATAACTTTTGGAAAAGATGTCACAAAAAAGACTGTGTGAACGATTTCGTGCATCAAAAGCTAAACCGGAAATAGCTAAGACAAGCTGAATCCAAAAGTTTAGTTTGACCTTTTCATTTTCAAGAAGATCAATGTTTAATTGTATGACCATAGCCTTTCTCATTAGTGACATCCTTGAAATCGTCTAGAAGAATCGACTCGTCCTCTCTATCTTTCGCCCCCAGTCTCGATCATCGACCATTGGACGCTCAAATCATTCCTATGCAATTTCGAATCATCGCCCACCTACCACACTTCACCGCTTGAAACGCTTATAAACTGAGGAAAGAGCGGCCGCGCAAGTTCCACAGCCCCAATCTTGGTTAATGCCTTATTCACGTCGGTATGCGGCGCCTTAAGGAATGACACTTAAGGGCACCCAGAAAACACTACTACACCTTGTTGCCCATTTCTCGAGCACTCAGTAAGAGCCGAAAAGGCAATTTACATAACTTTGGTGATCACGAAGTTTAGTACGTTATCAGCTGCCCAACTGCTTTAACAGACTAACTGCGCGTCATATGGCACAACGCTGCACGAAATGTGTAGTAATATAAATGATGACATACAGCATAACATATCGTAGTGTAACATACACATCATAAAACCGTAAAACCAAGTATATAATAAATTATCCATATAGGAAACCCTCTTGCCCTCATTTACTCGGTTATTTGCTTATATTTTATAGTTTACACTCAATTTCTTAGCCATTGCTTGTATAGAGTGATACTAGGACTTCACAAAAGCCCGCTTATAGAAAATGAAGCTTATAGGCTATTTGAGCAAATAAATCACTCACATAATGCTCATTAGACAGTTCGATAGCCAATATCGAATATATCGCCATGGTATTAATTTTTCTTTCGGTGCGACTGCTACCATGGCAATGAATGACGCAACTATGATAGTCAGCATCCACATCAACAGTTCTACTCGACAACTGCAAAAAAAAAGGTCACTCAAATATCTCTTTTCTTCGTATTTTCCTTATATCTCTGTTTTTCTTCACTAAAAATTAAAGGCGTATTGTTTGGAAAATGTCGTTAAATCACATAATGATGACTGTTTTATTTACAACGTGACCTATTCTAGAATCGATAGTGAAAGGCAGCGTTAACACTTTTGACCTGAACCTAGGCAGCCAAAATTAAACAATCGGACTTGTTAATTATTAGCTGACCATCACGTTGAATTAAAACCACTTAGATTAGGACAGCATCGGTTGATGCAATAAAACCTATTCCCAATCAACACCTACTTAACTTGTTTAATGAATATAACGCGTAAAAGAATTTTTACATGTATATACAAATCCTGCTGAATAATTTTATTTAATATATGCAGAGAAATTTGCACCATTTGGAATTGAAAATTCCCGAACGATGACATTGATCACACTAACGCGGAAGGAGAGGGAAGAGGAAGTATTTAGAGAGAGAGAGAGAAAAAAAGAGAAACTGCAAAAGCATTTTTAAAGATGTATGAGGTTCACTAAAATCAGCAACGAACATCACGCAAAAAAAAAAAAACTCCACACCATGGGAAACTTACGTTTAAACATATGCGTAGAAAGCAACCGAAGTCGCCTTACAAAAACACATTATAAAAACAGAAATAGAAACTAAGAAAAAAACAGAAGCGAGAGTATATGAATGAGGATGCATCAGTAAGAAATGTTAACGAGTATAAATGGTAACCTGGAGATTGTGAGGATTAACTAGCAAAGTCAGAAAACCACAAAAAAAAAATTCATTTTTAGTTATAACACCCTCTACTTTCTACATTCCTTCAATAGACACGCAAATGGTAGGGAATTATTATTTCTCGTGGAAAACGATTATCTGTGAGAGAAGTGAACATTAAAATTTGAGGACCTAAGTAATTAGATTTTTCTGCGCCGACAGCGATACTAAAGGCAAACACTAAATATTAATGAGTGGAAAGTTTGACTTCGAAAGTATACTTGATGTAAACGAAATTAAAATCAATTATAATGTACACCCATTCAGTTCCCTTCGTTTACCTTTCAAAAAAAAAAAAGAATGCAGCACATATCAGTGCCGTTTGGCTACAGTCGGGTGTACATTAACGCGCTAGGGATGGAAAGGAAATAATAGCTTTATTATACATATCAACAACAACAGTGGATAAGCGGTGCTAGAGTACATGCCAAGTTAAATGTATATATGTGAAATGCTACATAAGAATGTTGAATAAATAAGCAAACTGATAACGTTATGGGCACTTTCCTTAATCATGACAGCTGAAATTACGCTGCCCTTAACAGCTGTCAATTATTATAACACCTGTGTTGAAAATCAATAATGCTAAACTGCAGAGTTACGTACATCGGCCCGACATGTTTGAAGAATCCACAGTGAAACCGAAAAATGCGTCAGATAATTTACTGAACGAAGGTATTTCATTCTATTTGCTTGCCAGGGAATATTCAAAAACGATACTCTTATGTGCTAGGCGATATTTCCATGAAAATTGAAAAATTTGTGGACACATGATTATATAAATCTCCAATTTTGCAGATAACTTCCGCCCCAAACTTTGCTTTATGTCTCTGACCCTATAGCGGCTTTCCACTGTCAGCAAAAAAACTCTACTTCATAAATATTTTTATACTGTAATTGGCAGATGCCAGTGACAACCTGCTGCCCCGCATGCTTAAACGAATCATTTGCTCCACGAACACTCTGCAGTGCCCACCTAAAAAGGTAGAAAAAAAAACTTGAAAGACCAAGCATATCCAGGCGCTCATTCTTATATACGACTTACGAGCCTCCCTGCCCCCAATTATTATTCTCGAGCTCCCATCTTTTCCCAGTAATAACTACTGCAAAATACAGACATGATTATCAGATTTATCGATGCTTACTAAATACTGTACTATTTCTGCATTAGCTATCCGGCATCCATTCCCATCAACGAGATAAGGGACTTAAGAAGCTATTTAGGGGTCTCAACGTTATCACTGCTAGTGGCATTATCCTTAAGCGGTTCTTCCTTCACGTCCTTCTCATCGTCACCGACCTCTTCACTCAGCACGATAGCATCCGTATCCATCTGCTCCTCAACCTCATCCACAAGCGTCAACTCCTTCTTCTCCTCCAAACTGCCGTTTGCCGTCGTCTTCGCCGGCTCGCTTTCCTTCTGCTGTAATATCCTCACGTTTTCGACATCTTCAAGTCATTTCGAATAGACCAAGAAAGCTTTGAGCACGTGTGGCTTCAATTCAAAAACCAAGCGTTGCGAACATTTGTCCTTTTACGTCCAACGCTTCTTTGCATTCAATCACAGCCTTTTAGGCCTTTCTCACTTCTTCGCCATTCTCATACCCAGCAGGAAAGCTGCATATCACATTTTATTGAGAAAAGCTTTTGTATATTAGAGAACGATGATTCTTGGACAACCACCACAAAAAAATCACCTTATGACAAATTGTCAAACAAGTTGAAACAACAAAAAAGTTCCTCAGCGATGTAGATAGCAGGATTAAAATGCCTCAACAATTCAGAAGCAAATAAACATATAATAATTCTTCAGCAATAAGCCAAGAGAAACCTTTTCCTTCTTTGTCGCTTTCTTGTCATCCTTCTCTTCCTTCTTCTCGCGCTTACTTGACTCGCGCTCCTCCTTCTCAGCGTTCTTTTCCTCCTCTTTCACGCTAGGCATTATTTTTTCTGCGATGCCAATCATCTTTTCGCCAATTTTCCGATATTCTTGAATTGCCGTCTTCATCTGTACAGTATCGTCCACCGAGTTCTATAGAATAATAATATCAGAAAGCTTCACTTAATATCAGATGAAACTGCAAGTTCACAAAGTTCGTCAATTTGCATCCAACCTTGTGGTCAATGCTTTACACTTACAATCATTCAGCTCGTTAATGCCAGTCAATTTATAACTTACATTCAATTTAAACACCTCGTCCGTATCTGCTGATCCCGAATGATATCCGAAATGACTACTACATCATTCGCACCCAACTTTATGCCCAAACGAGTTCAACTGTTCATGTTAAAAACATTTCCTCATCCATGGAATGCCATCATTGCTTCTTTATTTTCCCTTAGCTGAAGAGAAAGACACCAACCTTCAGACATTTTTCGGCATCGTGCAGTCGTTTACGATACTTGTCGACGTCATCCTCAAGGCGTTTCTTCTTCTTCTCCAATGATTGTGTACTCTTCGCTCCTTCCTCTTCAATTTTATTTCATTCAGAGTGTTTTTAATGCGTTTTAACTACAAATACCAAAAACAGACGACCTGTGGTTACAATAAGAGGAGGCGGGAACTCACCGAAAAGCGCAACTTTCAGCGCTGAACAAGAGGACTTCCTCAAATCTCGACCAAAAATTGTATTTCTGAACTTTCGTCAACCGTTTTTAGAAAATTTAAGGCTCCTCGAAACGCCATTTTTGCAGTTAAAAAAACTCTTATTTCTGGCTGGTTTTCCCCAATATTTCAAATGAATTTCGCGCAATTATTACAAAAATTCATTATAGAGGTAAACGGTATTTCTCAGGACTACGATGCTAGTCGATTCGATGGAACAATTGATATAAAAAAAAAGCATGATACGGGCGATAGCTGGAAGACCGGCTGGGAAGAAATGGCCAGCACGAAAACAGGCAAGAATCATACTTAGCTGCGCTTCCAACATGTCGATCTTCTGAAGCGCACCATTGCATTCGGCCTGCATATGCACCGCGTCTTCGATAAGCTGTGCGATATTCATCACCGAGCCATTATATACAACCGCTCCCGTCTCACTTACATCCGGGGTTTCGCCGGCCACACCTTTCTTGGCCTCCTTCGGCGAACATATCGGTATGACGGTCCCTGAATTCGAATTAATCGAGCAAACGCTTAAACTATTTCATAGAAAGGAAATTACTGCGATGCACCAGGGCAATGAGCCACCGAAGACCTTAAGAAGGAGTAGGTGAACGAAGAAAAAGGAAGAGGTAATCGATATCATGTTGAGAAAATTCCCCGCAGCCATTTTCCAAAAAATAACGAATAAATTTTTCCCATGTACAACTTTGCGAGAAAATCGCTGGAAGTCTGGGAGTCTCAAACGGTCCCTAAATGCTGATCACTCACGAAACAGTTCAACTACTTTCAGATACAACTTGAAGCAAGTATTTACAGACAACAGATCAGCCAGACGGGAGGTGCTGAGCCTCTTCCCCTCCCCCCTAAAAGTTTCACAAAGTAAATAGAGAGGAAACGATGCCTAAGACAGCTAGAAAAAAAATTGGTGGGAGCAATTTATTTATTTATTTATTTCAATGAACACAGCATTCATTACGAACACATGTCTCTTCATATCGCTTCCGCCTGCTCTGACTTCACGCCTCTCTGGTACACTTTGCTCTTGTGGTCTTTAGGTCGGCCTCTACCTCTAGCAAGTCAGTCGCGTGAAGGTCTGGTGGGAGCAATACATGTCTTTATGCTTTCTCGTTGAACTCCTTGATTTCCAGAACATCCCCACATCCCAACCAACTAACCCTTTTCCCTTCTTGAGTCGGCAGTGAAGTTTGGTATCACAAAGCTAAAAGAACAGGACAGACAGGAGGCAACATTTTCCGAATTACGGAATTAGAGTGCATCTAGCCTGCCTCATCACTTTAATGAACGAACTTTTCGACCTCGGTGATCGCGCAGTGGTGGCATTTCGTGACAGTCGTAAGCCTATCACCGATGAAACCATCCTTCTCAATCTCGAAACAAATTCATTCGAAAGAAAAACTTCGGACACACCTTTACAAAGCGATTCCACATCAGGTGCATCTGGAAGGACACCAGGAGTGTAAGAAACGGTGCCATCCTTTCCTAGCCAGCTGTCTGTCAAGTACCGATAATTGATCTTCTCACGTGACACAAATTTCTTCACCAGTTTCTGCATATGGCCACGCGAAACGTTGAGGCCAATCGAATTCAATATATCTTCTACGTCCTTCTCCATTAAATATCTGTAGATTACAACGTAAGGGAATCTGCGGAATTATAATGCTACGAAAGTTTGCGGTATCTGACACAGCCACGCATCTGTGTTTTTGAAATGGATAGCATATAACGCACCATCCTACCCGCTGCCTTCACTCCTTCACCATTTACATACTTCCCACAATGAAAAATTGGGAAACAAGAAATAATAAAAAACGTAATGGGAAAATCAAATGAATAAAGTACCCGCAAAGGTTTTGATCAAAATAGCTGAATGCATTAAACGCTGATCGGTCGATTACGATCGCTTTGCGTGGTTCGGCGATTGCCTTCTTGCGTTCTTCTTCGCGCTTCTCCTCTTCTTTCTTCCTTTCTTCTTCCGATTTTTCAATCTTGTCGGCACCCTCAGACGCAGTTCCTTTCTTTGCTGCATCCGCTATAAACAGTTCGTGACATATATCTTGCTGCAACAACTCTACTCTGTTGGCTTTGAGAGTAAGAGACCGGTCGCAAAAGCATTTCGACGACAGCAACATTAATTATCAAGAGTGAATATATTTAGGCACTCTTTTTTATAAACCACTATTTTATCGAATGATGCCTCTTGCTACACCTACCTCAGTATTGTTTTCTACTGCAATGATCTCAATCAAGCAAATATATCCACTCATCAGAGCTCAAGCTGCTTAATTAAACAATACACCTAACAGCATTTAAATCTCCAGCTAAGCTACATCTCTCACATTTTCGCGTTCATATATAGGTAAGTCTCCTTCGGCTATCAGCCAAAATGCTTCTGGACTAGTATGATGGGCAATAAAAAATAGACGTGACTTTTAGAATTTAAAATGGCGCTTACGTTCAATGCCAGTGACCTCAAGCACCTTAGCATCGTTGCGTCGCTTCTTTTCAGCCTCTTTGTCGAGAGCACAGCTCATCGACTTATACATGCCGAAAGCATGCGCACGATCCAGCATCTCTGACACGCACTCCGCCAAAAGTGCTAGCTGCAAAATACACCTTCAACCTATCGAACGAGAAGTTACTGGCCAAATGACCAGAAGATCTTTTTCTTAGACATGAGAGACGGCTTACTTTCACTAACCTCACAAATCCAATGTTGCAGTGACCTTTGGCTGACAACATGCTAGGTACCCATTCCTTCGCTCCTCTCCTTCTCCCCCTATAAAGAGCCATACTGAATGAACGCATACGGCATTCAATGACGTCCTACAGAACTGGAAAACGAAAAGCGATTCCTCAAGTATCACAGCAGCAACATATTCACAACTCGATATAACTATATTAGTAGCCGTTCTAACAATCGGTTAAGGGCATGTCACTAAACACACTACAGCAGAACCGGCAAACTGGAAGCTGACTAAC